>CM055269.1:19004461-19604461 GCA_029237695.1 Conchocele bisecta | reverse complement strand
GCTACAGGTCAAGGACTTAGAAAATTGGCGTCAGGGTCCACACGGAGGCTATTAGGGATCACATGGTTTCCAAAGGCGTCAGGGTCCACACGGAGGCTATTAGGGATCACATGGTTTCCGAACAACATATTCCGACGTAACGTAATCTGTGACGTCATTTTTACAGTTGTTTTTCTTTAAAATGTTCCTACCAAACGAACGGATTTTTATGAAATATAAATTAGCACACCAAAGACGATGACGTATGTGTTCTCTGAACCCTTACAATACAGAATTAAAATTTGTCGTCTGCTGTTTATTTTATATTTTCCATTTTTTTTATTAAAAACATAGTTAATTCACAGCACTTTAGAATCATTTCAAATGGAAATGATTCTAAAATTCTGCCAAACCATGTTTTTACTAGGAGACGAGACAAAATATGAAACAGCAGCAGACGAGAATTTTCGTTTCCCGCAGTCTAAAGGTTAACAAAAATCTTTACAATGACATATAACGTTCACGATGAATCGAGTACCGTATTTTGCCGTGTATAGGTCGCAAGAGTGTATAAGACGCACCCCTATTTTCAGTCCAAAATCTGGGGAAAAATGTCAACATGAGAATATAAGACGCACCCAATTTTCCTAACAAAATGAAACAAACAATTTAAAAAAGTCGCTGAGTTGTTATTTATTCCCCTCGCAATGTTTTTTTATTCGTACCGCGGACGTGTGTCAACTATTCAACACCAAGCAATTGGGTATTTCAAAATTTTAATTGGGTAAAATAAAATCACACTACTGTTTAAACATCAACAGACAGCAATTATTGAATAGTTTGCTTCGAAATGAAAACAAGTCTTGGCATTTCATTAGAATTGTCTCCTTGGAAATAACAAGATGTGTTTTCTTAGAAAATAATAAAAATATGTTATATTTGTGGTCTGTTTATTGTTTTCTGCAGCATGATAAAGGTACCATAAAATTTGTATTGCTTTTTGATACTCGCTATTTCTGATTTCAATTGGATTTTTGGCAATTTTAATTGGGTATTTAAGCAAATACGCAGCTTATCTGGAGCACTGCCAACACACAAATTTCGTCTGTGTATTGTGTTGTCTGGGTGTAATTGCGGATTCAGAAATTATTGTCAATTTAGCGATTTAATTTGTGGCAGACATTAAAATACAATCAACTTCTATAAATATGATAAATTATGTTTAAAAGTGACATCAATTTTAGAGCAGACATCATCGTATTTTTCCGATATTTATTTTCAAAATCAGTCATATCTTCCGTAAATGACGCTGAAAGTTGATAGAAATTTCAGAGCAGAGCGGCCGAAATTTATACCGCAATCGGATTCTTTCGCGATCTGGTGACTTGGTTCCTAATCATTGCTGTATATTAGAGCTACAGTGGCTCCTCCTGTAGCCTATTTCATCAACATTGCAAAGTATACTTTACTAGCAAAGTATACTTTGAGGGAGTAATCATTTATTTTTCCTGAAATGCATCATTTCATTTAAAACTAACAACTGCATATATTTGATGATTAAAAGCATGCAGAATTATTATACTGAATTTATTACATTATCACAGCCAAAATGGCTGTGATAATGTAATAAATTCAGTATAATAAAAATTAATAAATTTATCCTAAAATTGAAAATTTCTCCCTCAAAGTATACTTTGCTAGTAAAGTATACTTTGCAATGTTGGTGAAATGGGCTACTGATTAAGCCCAAATATTTAAGCAGCCTATAGCTATGATGAATTCACATTGTCTGCTGACGTAATTATAATGTTTTTAATTAGAGATTGGCGAACATTGTAAACCATAGGCAGACTACGCCTGTAGCCTATTTCATCAACATTGCAAAGTATACTTTACTAGCAAAGTATACTTTGAGGGAGTAATCATTTATTTTTCCTGAAATGCATTATTTCATATAGAACTAACAAAAGCATGTATTTCATGATTAAAAGTATGCAGAATTATTATACTGAATTTATTACATTATCACAGCCATTAAATGGCTGTGATAATGTAATAAATTCAGTATAATAAAAATTAATAAATTTAAAAAAAAAATGAAAATTTCTCCCTCAAAGTATACTTTGCTACTAAAGTATACTTTGCAATGTTGATGAAATAGGCTCCTGGTCTCTGGCCGCTAATGCAATAAGCTGGGATTTGTCAGAGATAGAGATCGAATTCAATAAACACGTTTCCCCCGTGTCAGAAATAGACTAGTTCCCGGTAGTATTGATTCACTAGGCACGCATCAGACAGGGTACCAGTCTAGTGACGCATACGAAACTGACGTCAGCAGCCGCGTGTATTGATCTTTTGATATGACCCGCGGCGTGAAATTTACACTTGGGAAATCTTGACACGCGGTGTGTTTGATGTCGGCCAGCTGACTTAGGCCACTTTAGATGAATTAGCATCGTGTAAACACACAGTTTGCAAACTAATGGAGTTTTATAACTTACGTGGAATTGCATTATACACAAAAATACGGTACCGTTCATTTTCCAACTATAACTTGTTCTACATTTTTATTTACATTGGCAGTAACCAATTCTTTGTCAAAACGACATAATTATGAGACTAAAGCAAACTGTACAATAAATGATGACCTGTTCCACATTTGCATTCCTATAAAAAGATATTAACTCTGCATGCTTGGAAATTTGTGGGCTATAAATAATTCAAAAATAGCAGAGGACAATTCATTATATTTTCTTTTATATCTCGTTCCATATATCTCCATATATCATGAATATGTCGTGGAGGACGCAATTCTAATGAAATTACAAGACATATTTACAGAGAGAAGTAAGAAACATATTTGTAATTTGTTGGATCTTATTTTCACCGCTAGCATGCAGAGATAAAAGAAATTCTGCTGCAAACACATCTAAAAACATGACGTGACGCCGTTCAGAAACCATGTGATTCCACACCCTGCATAAGCCCTCACTTACTGAAAAATACATGTATATAGTTAATACGTCGTGAAGGAAGGTGTCCGAGTCACACAGCGGTTCGACTTGATTGTAACATTATTATTTTAGTTTGTGGATGTTTTGAACGGATTTAAGATGCTTTGCGAAAATAAAAGAAATAATCTTTTGGAAAACAAAATAAAAAATTCCAGGTTTGGCTAAAATTTTGGGTTGGGTGGTAAAGGGGAAACAATCTTAATTTTAATTTTGGCCTTTAACCAAATCAACTTAATTTAAATGCAGTGTTAAGGTATACAATAGTATGTTTGTGCCGAGAATGAGACAAATATCGCCAATCTCGTTTCTTAAAGGTACATACTCACTCAGTAGGCACAAAATGTTGTTAATAGGAATTAAATAAGTGTATAATTGTGTCACTATTCCACCAGTTCTAAAAATTACGAGTACCTACTATACACCATTACCCCACGTATTGATCGGCAGTATGATACATTTTATACCGGATGTAAATTTCCACACTGATATCAGGGGCGATAACCATGTTTCCTTAAAATGTTAATGTGACATTACTATTTATTCTCTGTATTAGTTTTTGATGTGCAATGATCATCAGTAAATTTTTTGTTTGTTTCTTTATCGGTGTTTAATGGCCTATCAACAGCTGAAGTCATTTAAGGCCGGGCCAACGGGTTCGATCCCCCATTTAACCATTTAACCTGCTGCATTGGTTGGGGGGGGGGGGGGGGGGCCAAACCAGGTCTCTAGTCGGGACTAGTTGGGATTCCGGCAAGGATGAACCACGATCGTTAAATTATCCATCGCATGCTCCCACCTGCCACCCACCACTATCAGTAAAATAAATATCACTAACTGATTATATCTGTATAGCGGGTACTTGTAATTTTTAGAACTGGTGGAATAGTGACACAATTATACACTTATTTAACTCCTATAAAGAACATTTTGTGCCTACGGAGTGGGCATGTACCTTTAAGACTTGCCAGGCTTTTTCAAATTCATGGCACTAACGTACCATAATGTATTACATTGTTTATCTAACAAGTGTACATACTGCTGTCCATACACTCTGGTCCATTGGTTGTTGATCCCCACCATTGAGAGTAGCCACTTGCACATTGGCAATTATCATAATAATCGCAGTAGTCGAACTGTGGACCACATAGATTGGATCCACAAACCAAACTGGATTCGTCTGCAAATAGACAAAGAGGGATTCAATAAGACAACAGTTGTGACTGTGACTTGAGAAAGTGAGAATTTGCATGAGAGATGATTTAATATGATATTTATTAAAAAAATACTGATTTCATTAGAAACGAGAAAATCAGTCAATGAGTTGAATAAATAGCATACTAAATCAACACAAAAGTTAGATATGGTGATTGCATAAGTGCAGCATCATACATTGGAAATGATTGTAAAGTGCAAGTAATTTTCATATTTTTGAGAGCAAAAACACCCTGTTTTCATTAAATGGACTAGTCTGAAGTTCATTTTGTGACGATTGGATTGGTTGCAAATTTAACCAGTTACTTAGGGGTGACGATGTTAATCATAGTGCAGCTGCATGTCTCAGATTTGTACTCACCACACAGGCGCAGTACGTTTGCTGACAAGTTTGCTGCATAGTAGTTGTAGTCAACATTGTAGAAGTCGAATAGACTGTAACCATATCCAGAGCCGGTTTGTATATTATACGACGAGAGCCCCTCGGCCACTGTCAGCGCAGCATCGTTACAGTTCAGTCTCTCCATACATGTTGTTACCGCTTGCATACCATCACTGTCAAAAGTACAAATTTAGCCATTAGGCAAGAGAAAATAAATTTGCAGATCCCACCTGCATATACAATAAATTGTCATATTATTATTTTATTTGTAAAATTTATAAAAAATATATATTGTTTTACTTTTGCAACAAATTCAATAAATTAGAAAGTCGGTAAAACTGACAGATGCTCCCAGAGGCAAACATAAGTTTTAACATTGAGACTAGCTCAGCCAATCAGAAAAATCAACGGGCAGTAACTCTGAAACTAGTCATATAACACAAGTGGTTTAAGAACTCAATATATAAGCTATCGTCAATATAAGCATGCTGAACTTTGGTGGAAATCGGCCATAAGGTTTTCGAATTATCGCGGACAAAAGTTCAGCCAATGAGAAAAATCAAAGGGCAATAACTCTGGAACTTGTCAAGTGACATATGTGGTTTAATAATGCATCCAAGATATTGTCAATATAAGCATGCTGACAAAATTTGGTGGTAATCGGACTTGAACTTTTCGAGTTATCGCGGTCACAAGCTCAGCCAATCAGAATATTCAAGGGCAATAACTCTGAAACCGGTCATAAGACATACATAGTTTAAGAAACCATCCAAGACATCGTGAATATAAGCATGTTGACAAAGTTTGGTTGAAATCAAACTTTAACTTATCGAGTTATCATGGTTCAAGGATAGTGCGGATGTTGGACGGACAAGGTGAAAACAAATTGTATCCTAATACATTGTTATTCTGATAAACCAGTACAACCATACTAACCCAAACTATCAGGATACTCTTCATTGTGGGGGAAACCATGTATTTATATGTGTCTTCATTGTGGGGGAAACCATGTATTTATATGTGTCTTCATTGTGGGGGAAACCATGTATTTATATGTGTCTTCATTGTCCGTGGGGAAAATTCCATGTATATTTATATGTGTCTTCATTGTGGGGGAAACCATGTATTTATATGCGTTTCCCAGAATTTAAGTATAATTTAGCATCCACTACAGCAGTCAGGGGGCGCGTTTCACTAAACTTTGTACGACTAAAATGTTCGTAAGTGCAAAATTAGCATTGTCTGGAAATGTTAATTGATGGATTTACATTTATTGAACATAGGCTGCATATGCAGCCTATGCTCAATAAATGTAAATCCAATAATTGTTTACAAGAAAACATTATTAATGTGAACATTACAGACTATCATAAGTTTGCACTTACGAACATTTTAGTCGTACAAAGTTACCCTAAATATTCGGACACAATTTATTCTGGGTAACACATATAAGTATAAGCCCTTTTACATATTGACCTTGCATCAACTGTCTGATGGAAACACATGAATATCTTTCTTGTTTCTCCACAAAGATATATCTTGTGACCATCGTTCAACTTGTCTCATTGAGATTTAAATCACAACATATACTTTTGTTAGGAAATTTTTGTTAGTACATTTGTGTTTTTATATCCTTTTTGTGTGTATTAAGCATCTAAAGGCCTTGAAGGTACATGCCCACTCAGTAGGCACAAAATGTTCTTTATATCAGAAACATCATCCGAGACTTTTCTGGCAAAATAAACATTCATTCACCATTAACCCACGTACAAACTGATTGGCATTATTATACATTTTATATCAGTAGCCCATTTCATCAACATTGCAAAGTATACTTTACTAGCAAAGTATACTTTGAGGGAGTAATCAATATTTTTTCCTGAAATGCATTATTTCATATAGAACTAACAAATGCATATATTTCATGATTAAAAGTATGCAGAATTATTATACTGAATTTATTACATTATCACAGCCAAATTGGCTGTGATAATGTAATAAATTCAGTATAATAAAAATTAATAAATTTATCATAAAATTGAAAATGTCTCCCTCAAAGTATACTTTGCTACTAAAGTATACTTTGCAATGTTGATGAAATCGGCTACAGATATACATTTTATATCAGACATACATTTCCACATTGTATCAGCAGTGATAACTGTGTTTCCTTCAAATGTTAACAGACATTACTGACATTTATTCTCTGTATTTATTTTTTGATGTGCAATGATTATACTTTATAATCTGTAGAAAATAGTATGCCTCATTTGCATATGAAAGTAGCCTGATACCACCGCGAGTCATTATCAGTAACATAAATATTACTAAATCATTACACGTATATCTGTAATGCGGGCACTCGTAATATTTAGAACTGGTGGAATAGTGACACAATTATACACTTATTTAATTCCTATAAAGAACATTTTGTGCCTACTGAGTGGGCATGTACCTTTAACAGGTGACAGACAGATTCAAGTAGTTACGTAACCATAGATTATATATCTATTAGAGTTGAACCAGAGGTCATAATGTTGATGTGACTGGGACACAATAAGCGGGTATGGCTTTTGCGACCATCTGCACAGTCTGATCAGTCGACACAGTTCGCCATTCAGTCTGTGAAACACCCACAATTTTGCTCACTAAATGCATTGATCCTTATCTGGAGCTAGATAAGCCACAAATGCCAAAAGTCGCTTGTATCCAGTCCAGTCACATATCATGGGCCAACTATTTTCAGTTGAATGTCTGTAAGTTTTACCTGCAAATGCCATTCGCATACAAGTTTTCCTTCACGCCATTATAGAACCACTGGTCCAGGCAGCTGATACACGTGGCTGTAATACAACAGAGTTCATTTCAGAATGGATGTCACACCATTATAGTACCACTGGTCCAGGCAGCTGATACACGTGGCTGTAATACAACATTCATTTCATATGGATGTCACACCATTATATACCACGGTCAGGCAGCTGATACACGTGGCTGTAAACAACCATTATCAGTATGGATGTCACATTATAGTACCACCAGGTCAGGCACTGATACACGTGGCTGTAATACAACCATTCATTTCAGTATGATGTTCACACAATCACATATAGTACCACTGGTCCAGGCAGCTGATACACGTGGCTGTAATACAACAGAGTTCATTTTAGTATGGATGTCATGCCATTATAGTACCACTGGTCCAGGCAGCTGATACACATGGCTGTAAGACAACAGAGTTCATTTTAGTATGGATGTCACGCCATTATAGCACCACTGGTCCAGGCAGCTGATACACGTGGCTGTAATACAACATTCATTTCAGTATGGATGCCACACCATTATAGTACCACTGGTACAGGCAGCTGATACACGTGGCTGTAATACAACATTCATTTCAGTATGTATGTCACACCATTATAGTACCACTGGTCCAGGCAGCTGATACACGTGGCTGTAATACAACAGAGTTCATTTTAGTATGGATGTCACGCCAATAAGTACCCATGGTCCAGGCAGCTGATACACGTGGCTGAAAATACAAACATCATAGTACCACTGGTCCAGGCAGCAGATACACCGTGGCGTAATACACAAGATTCATTTCCAGTATGGATGGCCACCATATAGTACCACTGTCAGCAGCTGATACACGTGGCTGTTAATACAACAGAGTACATTTCAGTATGGATGCCACACCATAATACCACTGGTCCAGGCAGCTGAATAACATGGCTGTAATACACATTCATTTCGTACGGATGTCACCCCGCATTAATAAGTACCACTGGACAAGGCACCGATACCATGGCTGTAAAAGACACAGTTTCATTTTAGTATGGATGTCCACACCATTATAGTACCACTGGTCCCAGGCAGCTGATACACGTTGCTGTAATACACATCAGTAATTACAACATTCATTTCAGTACGTGGATGTGCAACACCCATTTTATAGTACACCTTGGGGCCAGGTCCAGGCAGCTGATACACATGGCTGTAAGACACAGAGTTCATTTTAGTATGGATGTCACCATATAGTACCCACTGGTTCCATCCAGGCAGCTGATACACGTGGCTGTAATCACATCATTCATTTCAGTATGTATGTCACACCATTATAGTACCACTGTCCAGGCAGCGATACACTGGCTGTAATACAACATTCATTTCAGTATGGATGCCACACCATTATAGTAACCACTGTTTCCACAGCTGATACACGTGGCTGTAATACAACATCATCAAGGTATGTAAGTCACACCATTATAGTACCACTGGTCCAGGCAGCTGTATACACAGGCTGTAATACAACATTCATTTCAGTAAGGTATGCCACACCATTATAGTAACCACTGGTCCAGGCAGCTGATACACGTGCTAAGACCAAAGGAAGTTCCATCTAAGGTAATGGATGTCACACACTTTGAAGTAACCACCTGTGTCCAGGGCACTTTGAATACCACATGGCTGTAATACAACAATTTTTATCATTTCAGGTATGATGGCCACACCATTATATATCCACTGTTCCACAGCTGAATACACGTGGCTGTAATACAACAGAGTTCATTTCAGTATGGATGCCACACCATTATAGTACCACTGGTCCAGGCAGCTGATACACGTGGCTGTAATACAACAGAGTACATTTCATATGATCCACACCCATTATAGTTTACCACTGTCCAGGCACTGATACAGTGGCTGTACACAAAGTACATTCATATGGATGCCACACCTTAAGTACCATGGTCAGGCGCGATACACAAGGCTGTAATACAACATTCATTTCAGTACGGATGTCACGCCATTATAGTACCACTGGTCCAGGCAGCTGATACACGTGGCTGTAATACAACATTCATTTCAGTATGGATGTCACACCATTATAGTACCACTGGTCCAGGCAGCTGATACACATGGCTGTAATACAACATTCATTTCAGTACGGATGTCACGCCATTATAGTACCACTGGTCCAGGCAGTTGATACACGTGGCTGTAATACAACATTCATTTCAGTATGGATGCCACACCATTATAGTACCACTGGTCCAGGCAGTTGATACACGTGGCTGTAATACAACATTCATTTCAGTATGGATGTCACACCATTATAGTACCACTGGTCCAGGCAGTTGATACACGTGGCTGTAATACAACATTCATTTCAGTATGAATGCCACACCATTATAGTACCACTGGTACAGGCAGTTGATACACATGGCTGTAATACAACAGAGTTCATTTCAGTATGGATGTCACACCATTATAAAGCCGCCTCAGGAACGTAATTAGCACAACTCTTGTTCATAGTTTACGCTACTGGAAAAACTGTTGTTTTTCTTTTTTATCACCAAAAGTATATGTTGTTACCACTCACACAGTGGTAACAACATAATACTTTCAGTGAGAACAATATGTAAACAAGAGTGGTGAATGTCAGAATATACACCCATCAAGGCATAGCCAGCAAACAAGGGGGATAACTCCATGGAACAATATATCAGCAACAATGATGGAATGACCAATCAAAAACTTTTAACACAATTTGACCTTGAACACATAGGCCGCATAGTGTAAATATGGATAATGACAGATATGTATATCAAGTTCCAAGTCACTTTGACTTAGGGATGCAGAGATAACAAGTAGCTAAAAACATTAGCGCAAAATGATAAGACATTTGACTTCATACTTAATGGTCGCATGGGTGGGCTATGGTGTGCCTGCTATGCGAGTAAATACGACTTTTACCTGTGGCAAATGTGCATCAGTTTGACATTTTACACATTGAAAAAGTGTCCATTGTATATTTTGCGAGCGATGGTAGAAAATCTCAGATATTTGATTTTTGTGTAATCTGCTGAAATACTATTCATAGGACGTTGTTGTCCTATATATCAAATGTTATTAGATTTGCTGCCATATTATTGGCTGTAAGTGTCAAACGCTCCAAGTGGTAGAATTGTCGGACAGCATATGGAAACAATGGTGAAGATGGCATTTCTATGCTCTGTATAATAGTATCTAAGAAGAACAGGGTCAGATATACTTTATATAGATATTGAGTCACATGTATGATTCAACTACATTTGAAACAAAACGTCATATTCTATAAAGTCAGTCCGTAATACGGTGGATTTCTCTGTGAATTATAAATCAACCTTTCACAAACATATGGGAGATGACTAGAACTGTAGAATTTCGTCCTATACAGCCTTTTATTACCGTCTGTTTCGCGAAACCTGCCCACAATTTACGGCCACATAAACAATGCAAAAACAATATTTGTTTCGATAATATTAACTTTTATCAAAATTTAAGAATGAGCCCTCTTTTTATTTCGTGAAATTTGGTCAAATATTGATTTTATTACAAAATATGTATTTGTCTATGGGAATTTAACATGGGGAAAAAGGAGGTAGAAGAACTGTGGGAGTCAAAAAACGAAAAAAATTGGAAATTGACTCCGAAACCTGGCGAGATAGCTTGAAAATGATCTAACTAAGAAAACAAAAGTTAAATTTTGAAAATCAGTCCACATTTTCTGAAATTAGAAAAATTTCCCCATGTTAAATCATGTTTAACATGGGGAAATTGTTTTTTCGTAATAAAATCAATATTGGACCAAATTTCACAAAATAAAAAGAAGGTTCATTCTTAAATTTTGTTTGTGAAACAGACAGTAGTGTATAATAACAAATTTATGTTTAATAATGAATTTGCCAGCAGACATCTGAATGTTATTCATACCTTCCTGACATCAGGAAACACAGTTTTACGTGGAGTATTTTCACTAATGTTTGCGTTACCATCACATGATTTATTACGCCACAAACGTACAGTGGGCTGAATTTTGGATAAACTAGATGGCCGCAGCCAGCATATCATATCATAACATGGACTTACGGTTGTGGAGATATTGGGTAATTAAAACCTTTAGCACAAATAATGGCCTCACAGACTCACGCCAAAAGTGGAGAATATAACACACCGACCGCAAGTGGGCGTGATAAAAAAAGGGCAGTTGGGAATTGAATTCTGCATTTGCGATGAAATTTTGCCAACTTTTGACGTCATTTACGGAAACTATCATAAATTTTGTAAATATTTTTCAAGAAATATTGCACATGTTCTTAGATAGAAAATCACATGGCGTGTCTCATATTGTTCCAATTCTGCTTCTGGGTCATCTGTAGACTAACATGCCATGTCTCTGTATCCTTGTTTACTTGTATTTTTTATTAAACTGACATTTTTATTTTTCTGTTATCGTGCTAAAAAGCAGGGGGCCGTTTCACTAAACTTTGTACGATTAAAATGTTTGTAAGTGCAAATTTAGGATCGTCTGGAAAGTTCAATTGATGGATTTACATTTATTGAGCATAGGCTGCTAAATGGCCCCCAGGAGGGTAACAGGAGGGTAATTGAAGTGATAAGGTCATCTTACGGGTGGCTTGTCCACACTGTTCTGTTGTCTTTGTTCCATCGCTGCACGTGCACAAGGACACCATATTGCCCATGCCAGTAGGGTCGTTGTATAGGCTGTCACACCGTACACTCTCTGGCCCGCAATCAACACCAGAACAAGATCCCATCGTGTCTGAATTCAGATGAATTCCTTGGCTCGTAATTCCGTACACAGAGTTCCAGATAAGTTTTGTATCTAAAGAGCATTATACCACCAGATTTCAAATTCAATGCGTATTTTACTTTTTACAATGCATTATTGATTTTCTTCCTTATTAAATATGGAAAAAATTATACAAAATAAAACAAATTAAAAAATTTGCTTATTTGAGCTGCAAACGGCAAACACTGTTTGCTTGTTGCAGCCCAACTACATAAATGTTCAACTTTATTAAGGTATTTCCACTTGTCAATTTGAAAATAAATGCGTATTTTCACTTTGCTGTGCATATTTTGTACTCCCACTTTTGATAATCAATGCGTATTCTGCTAACAAAAGTGCACAAAATATGCCAATACGCACCTTATCTGGAGCTCTGGTTACAGTCTTATGAATATGATACAAAACAACAATTCCGCCACGGAAACGGTGTTGCGCCTACTGAGACATTTGACCGTTACATGATCAAGGGCATGTGCAAAAGTGAGCACCACAAAAACAATCAGAGAAGTGCATCCTTTAAACATAAAAGGGTCAAGGTCATGTTAATGGCAGTGTTACAAATGCTCACATGTATCAATTGGCCAAATATTGAAGAAACCTGTAAAGTAATATTATTATGAAGAAACTTATACAAAGTTTTGACGTAAAAATGGCAAGGTGTTTCCAGAACCATGTGAAGGTCACAAAGGTCGTGGTCATGTTAATGGTGACATGAGTAGGTTCCAAATGCCCACATGTATCAAGTGTTCAATTATTGAAGCAATTCATTCAGTAACATTAAAGTTATATAATCATAACTTGTACAGATATTTTTACATTTGTTGATGCCGTCGATAACAAGGACGTAGACGACGGAAAAAGCGGCAAGTAGTCTCACCCACCTTCTGCTATAGCAGAAAAATGGCCTTTGAACTCGGGTCAGACTGCGCACTGCAATGTTCGTCATTCAGTCAGGGAAACATCTATTATTCTTCCAACAAACAGTATACAGTGGAACATCTAGAAACCGGACAACCTGGGAGGTCCCCAGTACAGTGTGGGAGGTCCCCAGTACAGTGTGCGAGGTCCCCAGTACAGTGTGGGAGGTCCCCAGTACAGTGTGCGAGGTCCCCAGTACAGTGTGGGAGGTCCCCAGTACAGTGTGCGAGGTCCCCAGTACAGTGTGGGAGGTCCCCAGGGTGTCCGGTTTAGAAAGGTTCCACTGTGAACTATGCCAAGGTATGCAGCTGTGCTTTGCGAACTTGAACAGGCATTATCATCATATTATACACAAACGAAACCCATAAAAGTAAGGATACACAAACTGCCTGCATGCCCAGTTTAGAGAGGTTCTACTGAAGTTTCGTATAAGGCTGTAAGTGCAGCTCTGGAGCTAGACTGATTATTCAGTCACAGTAAACATATGGACGTGACTAGAGAAATGCGGCTTATGGTATTTGTGACCAGTGTTGCTCTTGACCAACTAGCACACTCCTGTAGCCTGGTAACGATCTATATTATAACGATATGGCCTGTTCCTCAGATTTTAAATCAAGTATTACTGGGTGCAAAATAATAATGTGTCAAGCACACATCAACATGGATTAGTTCAATCTGGTAATTCTGATACAATAGCATTAAATATCATCCGTAAGATATATAAAGCCGTCTGTTGGAGATGGCTAATCACTGTACAAATTGCTCGCTTAGCAAATCTCCACTATACGTTCGGTTGCGTGTTAATAAAAATGATTTCAGAACTACTCCTTTGTTCGTCTTACAGAGGTTCTACAGAAGGTGCAATTCAGATGGTGATCACAACAACGTTACGTGACAATATTGTTTGTTACAAGCATGGCGGGTGTTTCATTGATGGAATGGCGAACAGTGCAGATCCTGATCAGACTGTGCGATGCACAGGCTGATCTGAATCTGCACTGGCTGCAAATCCATAAGCCTCGTTTCTCTGACTTGAGTCAGACACAGCCACACAGCCTGTTAATATTTATTGGTATTTGGGTCAGTTTGTAGTAATGCTCCGTACCCATAGTGTAGCAAGATCCATAATCACATGACCAATCCACAGAATGCATCTCGTGACAGTCACTGTCCATTTCACACTCCACCGCTGAAATTAAAACATTACACTCTCAAATTACAATGCAGACAGTTCTCATGCACTACCAAAATATGTTTTCACTAAGGAATAAAACAAATATGAAACAAGAGCTCCTGGGCCTTTCACTAAACATCGTACGACAAAAATGTTTGCAAGTGCAAAATTATGATACATGTAGTCTGTAAATTTCACAATAACAATGTTTTATTGTAAACAATTATTAGATTTACATTTATTGAGCATAGGCTGCATATGCAGCCTATGCTCAATAAATGTAAATCCATCAATTGAAACTTCCAGACGATCCTAAATTTTCACTTGAACATTTTAGTCTTACGAAGTTTAGTGAAACGGCCCCCAGAAGAACAACATAGCAGCATTATAGCTTGACTCTTGCCAACCTATTAGACAAATATTTTTTTTTTCTTTTTTTTTTTTTAATAATTTTTCTGTTTATTAAATTATCTTATATATCTTGTTGTTTTTTTTGTTGTTTTTTTTAATTGTCAGTGAACAACCCGTTTATTTATATATATATTTTGTATCTATAAATAACAAACACGTATAACAAAGTCAGCGACCTATAGTGTGGAGCCGATCAGACCGTGGTTATGTCTGATGTGGTAGGATTCACACTATTGGATCTCACAATACATACAATTATTGTCAAATTCAAAAGGCTATCGATATTAATTTGCAAAATATTTTGATTCAGTTAATATTATAATGACAAGCTTTGTGGACTCAGATTTCGATCGCACAGATGTGCATTCTGGATCGGAGTCCATGCTGATTGTTTCACATTTAGTTGAATAGATGTCGGGATTTATTGTTTTTGCAGAGATATAAACGATTGAACTGTGGACAGACTGCAGATATAAGCTGTCTGTTCGAAGTAAAATTGGGTATTTTATATGTGTATTCTTATGCTCATTCAAAGACATTTATGTTGTAAATGTACACGTTCAGTGGAAACTCTCCAAACTCAGACACATTGGGATGTTCCACTTTAAATCAGACATGTTAGTGCTTTATGGCACATTCTAGTGTTTTGCAGTCATGAAACTTCATTGTAATCAGAGATACATAACAACAAAAAAACATATAAATTAAATATCCCTTCTTTTCCGAGTGTCCGGTTTAGAGGGGTTACACTGTATATATAGTATTTAATAGTATTGTTATGTATGTACATATAGTATTGGGTTATAAATGTTTACACAAAAATAATAATATGATGAACAGTGTGGATTCAGATCAGACTGTTTAATAATATGTGTATATTATCTCAAGAGTCACTTCTATCAGATATGAGACTATGTTTTGACAGACAGAAAACAGTTAATATATTTACAAGTATATGTTATTACCGATCTGAGGAACAGCAATACAGACCTCGATCGGGCTTGTTTGGGCTAGGCGGAGACTATTTAGTGTCCTATACTTATAGCTAGCATAGTGAATGGTAATGGTAGTAGTTATTATTATAGGATATATATACATTATGCGGCAGGGTATGTGTTGATCATTACAGTAACTCTTTCAAATTATTTAAGAACTTATTGAATGTATCATATTTTTGTGAACGATTCTCCATGACTTTTGAGACAATCAGTAAATCGTAATACATCCTTTTTAACATATTCGATCCTTGCAACATTTTATCATCAATAAAATGTGATTTATAAATGCAGTATGCTATTTGGCTAAGTATGATATTCATAAATTCATATTCTTTAAGTTGAACTTTATATCCTATGATTAGAAATTCTAGTGACTGGAAAGCTTTGCTAATTCCGATTTTGCTGAAAATGAAAACATCTGATATTTTTGTCCAAAATTAATTTAAATATTTACATGTAATGAAAAAATGATCATATGTTTCTTTTCCATTACAGTATTTACAATTTGGACTATTTGATAGTTTCCATGTAAACAGATTCTCATGTGTTGCTAGTATTCTGTGAATAGCTTTGTACTTAAATTGTTTGACGCGGTTGTCAATTAATATATTGTTTAATACAAAATAAAATGATCTCCATGGTAGTTTGCGGTTAAAGGAATTCTCCCAGAATTTATGAATACATGTATATGGTTTTTCAACTTTTTCTTTCAATAATATATTATACATGTCTTTGTTTGTTATGTTTTCAAAGGGCTTGTTATTTATGTGACTCATAGATAGGCTTGTTTTAATGTTTGTTCTAATTGAATCAGTGGTCATTACAGTAGTCTTCCAAGTTCTTGGAATTGACTGTGTAATTAAGCTGATTTCTGATATCCAGTTGTCAGCATTAATGAAACAGTTATTTCATGGTCATTCGGGGAACAATCAAAGCATATTGCCCCTCGATCCTGTGGATGACCCAATGCACTATTGCACTCGGCCATCGACCTCTGGGAAATAGTGCCTCGGGTCGTCCACAGCACCTCGGGGCAATATATTTGACTGTTCCTCGAATGCCCATGAAATAACTGTATACTGTTATTGGTTTATGATTTGTACCACAACTGTGCAAATAGATTTAACGGGATGCTGGAGTTAATAAAATGTTTGGTAATGTTAATACAGTTAGCATGGTTCAGTGCAGTGGTTTAGTGGATAAGACATCAGGGGGCCGTTTCACTAAACTTTGTACGACTAAAATGTTTCTGAGTGCAAACTTATGATAGTCTATAAATTTCACATTAACAATGTTTTCTTGTAAACAATTATTGTACTTACATTTATTGAGCATAGGCTGCAGCCTATGCTCAATAATTGTAAATCCATCAATTGAAACTTCCAGACGATCCTAAATTTGCACTTACGATCATTTTAGTTGTACAAAGTTTCGTGAAACTGACCTCTGGGAGGTCAAAGGTTCGAGCCTCGACTGATAGTCTGTAAATTTCACATTAACAATGTGTTCTTGTAAACAATTATTGGACTTACATTTATTGAGCATAGGCTGCATATGCAGCCTATGCTCAATAAATGTAAATCCAATAATTGAAATTTCCAGAGGAGCCTAAATTTGCACTTACGAACATTTTAGTTATACAAAGTTTAGTGAAACGGACCCCTGAAAGGTCAAAAGTTCAAACCTTGACTGGGGCTGATACATGTATGGCCAGTTGATGAGCTGCCAGCCAGTTAAATAAATGGCACAAATTGCCCACTTGTCTGATGCCTGACATAAGGGTTAGTAATTGCAAAGGAATGAAACTAGATGGCTGTGGCTAGCATATCACGCCTGCTGAGGTATTTGATGGTCCCAGTATGTATATATGTGATTAGTCAATCGGATTCTGGAGATATTGGGTACTTAATAACCTAAACGCAAATTTTGATTTTACAATAACTTTAACAGAAACTTCACAGTAATTTTACCTTCACCTTGTGCATGAGGGATGGGTGAGCTATAAAATGAAAATATGGATGATGATAAACATGTATATGAAGGTTTAAGTCAACTGGACTTGGGGTTGTGGAGATATTTGGTACAGATTTTAATGCAAATTTCAAAGTAATTTGACCTTGACCTTGGGCATGGGACAGCATGTGTAGGCTATCAAATGAAAATATGGATAATGATAAGGAGGTATGCGACTATACGTCAATCAGACTTACGGTTGTGAAGATATTTGGTACTTAAATATGTTAATGTTAATGCAAATGCCGGACGCACACCATATGCGGCGACTACCGGTATATCACGCCAACTGCAAGCGGGCGTGATAATTAATTAGAGTGTCACTTAAGTGAAGACTGACTTCAATAGGAGTGACACTATAAGACAAAACAACACTGTTTATACGTACCATGGCCACACTTTAAAGTGTTTATAATGTCGCTGTCACAGGAGCATACATATCTCCCAGTAGTAGAATCTTGCTGACATGCTGCAGCAACTGGTGACTCACAGTCCGTGACATCGCAAACAGTCTGTGATACTGCCAACCAATACAGAGAAAACATGATACACAGAGAATACCACGCTGGTGTCTTTTCATATCAAGTTCAGGCAAGTCAAGAAAACACATATAGGTCGTCAGCCAGAAATGGAAACCCTCCTCCCCCTGGGGGATTTTTGCATATATATTTTCTGAAACTACATTCAATTACGAGTGTTATGCCGTAATTCTGCGCTCTGTAACCCGCTGATGAATGCACCATTTTGAAGAATACCACCCTCGGACTTTTCGCAATTGTGAAAAATCACCATTTTTATTGAAATTCTACTATTTTTTATCATTTGAAACAACTGATATGGCCGTTTTGTATGTTTTCAGATGTGTTCATAACTATACAATGGAATAAAGTTCAATTAAGTAATATCTTACAATTCAGATGAAGAATGTTACATGTTTTATTGCCCCACCCACTGAATTTCAATGACAAAACATCTACCTATGTAACTCCATAAATGTATGGTACTTTTGTATTTTCTCTGTGGCAATGGTACCTAGTAGTGCTCATTTGTTTAAACATATTTTACTTGTACCGTACTGACCCTATGAATTCGGACACCCGAAGAATTCGGACACCCTTCATTTTCGCGAAAATAATTATTTTACGTGTCTCTAAAATTCGGACAGGTAAAGAATTCGGATATTTTTTCCAAGCTATGTTTTCGGACAGCAAATAAAAAATAAACATAATATTACCGCGTATACCTGTAGCAAGGTGGCAGAATTCATGCATTTAATCCCCATTTAATCCGCCAGGTTTGGATTTGAAAACATCCCCGGGCACAGCCTAATTATAAACAGCTGACGTGTGGCAACTCGGTAACAATTGATATTCAATCCGCGTCATAGGTTACAGTTCTGTACATGCGAAGTTGGAAATGAAAACTTAATTGAAAAAAAATCGATCTCAATATGAAGGATATTTTAAATATAATGTAAATTTACGATCTACATTTTCCTTAAATTTTCCTTCATATTGAAACCGATATTTTTCCAGTTTTGGAATCTGCAAGCTTCAGTAGACGATGAATTAACACATTAAGTCCGTGTAACAGATTTTTGGAAACACAATAAGCGCACATAATGCGTTACGTCTCAGATGTGATGAACCAATGAAAGGTGTTGTCGAGTCCGCATTAGCGATTATGTAAATGGTGCAAATGTTTTTTAACTTTAAAGTTAAAAATATCACGTCACATAATCATGAAAGGTCCAAATTTCGTTTGATGTCGGCCAGAAACGACATCAGAGAAATTGTAAAGATGCGGCATTCCTTTCATGTCTGAAACTGAAGGCCGACAAGAAGTCGTATAATCATGATAATCGAGAGTGTATATTTAACCAAGTCCTTTCAGAAATTGACATAATACACCTTTACGGGACGGGTATGAAATATATATTTTTTTTATTTCTCAATGAAAGTACATGTTGTGACTACTCATTTGAACCGTCTCGACTAGACAGTTCAAATGGTGGTCGCGACGTATACTTCTGAGCGCATAGAAGGAAAATATTTAGGATTTTCCGCAAACATAATAGCGTCTCCTCAGCATTTTGTCCCTTGATTTTCCCCGACGTTTACGGCACAGATCAAACGACGTATTGACCAATCAGTTCAATTTCAAAACATAGCCTAAAGGTCACACAGTTTACAGCCTCGCGCTGAATGATGTCATCAGGTGAACACCTGGCATTTGGCACGACAGAGCGTTATCGATTTTCTTTTACACAAAGCAACACACAAATTTCGTGTGTAAGATGTATGTGTCGGGTGTAATCGAGTTCTCGGATTTGGAATTCGAATTCGTGGCAGATATTAAAATACAATCGACTTCTGTATTACGTTGAAAACTGACATAAATTTTGGAGCAGACATCATCGTATTTTGCCGATATTGATTTTCAAAATCTGTCATAGTATCTTCCGTAAATGACGTTGAAAGTTGACATACATTTCAGAGCGTAAAATTATTATCGAAAAAACCCTGATGCAATACGGGTGGTAATACTGGTATAATACCCGCGTTTACGTGTATATAATAATGTAAATCGGTGAATGGAGTGTATTGCCTATTGGTTTGACAGTTCGATTCTTGCGTGTGGCAAAAAAAGGTGATCTTGTATAAGTTGTAAGCATTTATTTAAAAACGTACGGATGGACAGGCCAGTCAGTCGTTAGTCATCGTGATAACAATGACCCGCGTGCGTCTGTCTACCCGCTCGTCCGAAATCTGTGTTGCAGTTAAAAAAAACACGATGTCTCACCAAGCGGACACGGCTACTGGCAATACCGTGTTAGCATGGAGTGATCGATTTTTCCACACGCTACTTGGATTATCTGGTGAATTGGATTTAAGTATTGCAATTAATACAGGGATTATTTTTCCAATAATAAGGTAACACATTTGTATTATATTGATTATTTAATTGCCTCCGTTCACAGAAATCATCAGAGCATTTAATTGCCCCGTGGCGTTTACAGAAAGCATCGGAGAACATTGCATTCCGGTGGTTGGAGGTTGGCGACCCTAAATATTCGGACAGCAATTTCGATAATTATTTTTGGGAACCTATATATTCGGACAGTAAAAATAATAATTATTTTTACCCGTCCGAATTCATAGGGTCAGTACGGTATATAATTTACAAGAAGGCATCAATAGTAGTATATACAGAAATGGGATTGGATTGAAAGTAAGCTTATATAAATCCTCTCCCTAACATGTGGCTTAGTATCACATGCTGCAGGAACAAGGACATAACAAATAAAATTAGTATTGCCATTAGCATAAAATGGTATTTTATTCTTATTTTAAGCTACTAGTTTCTGCTTCATGCGATACCTGGTAGATGTATTATAGATGACAATAAGTAAATACACATGCAATAGCCAATTTTTAACAACACAAGGAACAACAACTATTTTAGTTTGTTATTATAAAACATAGTGCTCTTTAGACATGTTCATTGCATATAAACTAATTATCTAATGTCTGCAGTCAATAATACAAGGTTAAAAACAAAGTATTTGTCAACATTCCCCACACAGAACTTTTACAATAGTACTTTTACATGTAATGCATTAAATCATTTACAAATAATTCCAGCACAAAAATGTTTACACAATTCCCTAACATTTGATTGGTCCGTAGCAAGTCTCTGTCCAGAATTTATATCCCAGTAAACTCCATGCCGAACTACTTTCCGTAACCGTCAGGCGCAGTTAAAATAATTCTTAAGAAAACGGAAAATGAACACATTTTCTTGATGAATTTATTTCAAATGCTGGAATTATAAGGAATGAATGGCCTTTTTGTGGAATTTATCGGGGATATAAACTTGGAAAAGTCGCGGGAATACTGGACGAGGCCTTCCGGCCTTCGTCCAGTATTCCCGCGACTTTTCCAAGTTTATACCCCGATAAATTCCACAAAAAGGCCATTCATTCCTATAATGTATGTTATGCACTGTCATTTACATATAAATGGTTTAAATGCATATACAACTACTTAAGTACTACTAGTAGCTATCCAAACACTCTTCAGATACAGTGTGTCCGACTGTTTGTCCGTCTGTCCATCCGCTTCACATTTACTTTGTAACGGTAACAACAACGTTACACGTCCCATTATGAAAATCTCTCACAGTGTCCATTAACTCTTTGCATGCTGGGAAATGTGTGGGATATAAATAGTTCAAAAATAGCAGACGACAATTCATTGTATTTTCTTTTATTTCTCCCTATAAATATCATGAATATGTCTTGGAATTTCATTAGAATTGCGTCCAAAGGACGCAATTCTAATGAAATTCCAAGACATATTTACAGAGTGAAATAAGAAACATACTCATAATTTATTGGATGTTATTTTCACCGCTAGCATGCAAAGAGTTAATTGTATCAATGATAATGGTACTGAATAGTGTTTGCAAGATATGTTCTATGCCCATAGTCGGATTACATAATGTCTACAGCAGAATATGCAGTGGTTAAACAAGTAGTTCTAACCATTCCCCACTGAATTTACAATTACCATTTGACATGCAATACTTTTTTCTTATTTTATACGCTGTCAGCTACTTATGAAAGGTTAATATGAATGTGTAGCTACAAAAACCTATAATATTAGTTATCCACACACAGTTCAGATACAGAATGGATGTGTGTTCGTCTCTATATGTTTCTATATGTCCATGCAGCTATGACAATTATCATTATTACATGTACTATGTTGTGTATTCCAATATTAACTTATCCGATACATATAATTTTTACTCTTAGCTATTGACAGGCTGCTAAACACAATTAAGTCAAATAAATAAATAAATATGATTACTACTGTCAATAATATAGGATGTACCGGTAGTTACTAATTTGCACACCGATTAGATAAAATATATCTTTTGTACCATGCTGAATGAATGAGTTGTAGCGCATATTACTCCATGTATGACAAGATAAATTCTAAACTATAGAACATTAACCCTTTGAACCCGAAATCCCGCTATATCGGTTCATGCAAAAAGTGCAGATCCAGGATCTGCACTTTTTGAAAGTAATTTTAATCTTTTTGAGAACAAAAACACCCCCTTTTCATAAATGGACGAATCTGAAAATCATTTTGTGACCATTGGATTGGTCGGAACATTAGCATATCACAGTCCATTCCAGTTCCTTAGGTTGAAAGGGTTAAGTAAATTAGTTTGCTTGTCATAAGAATAAATTTAGGTAGTGGAACGGATGAAACTGGTATAATACATATCCCTATTCCACATAATGTACAGAGTATTTACTGTGCATTCCAATATTTTTTCCAATAACCCATTCCCAGTCATCAGCAGGAACAGAAGGCAAATGCGTAGTTGGCACAAGTACTTGTAAAGCATGTATATACAGCTGATTCTCATTTACTTGAACAGGTCTACGTCGAACAGTCCGAAAAATTCGAACTCGCCCCGCAGTCCAGAAAAATTTCCTATATAAATCATTCAAAATTTCACCTAAAATTCGAACTATGGCAAATTCAAACTCTCGAACCAAAGGTGTTGTCAGACGTTAATTAATATCAATATCTTGTACAGGTAAGTCCATTCTTGGTTTATTTGTGTGCCCAAAGAGGTGTGAATTTCGTGATTGGTGGTCTCTTTGAATTGTTTCCCTTGGCGGGTTACATTAAAACACAAATTGAATAATTAAGTGGTGTTAACTTGGCGAGTCAAGATAACCATGTTAATATATCAATTTGAACAGCATTCAAAGTGAATGGGACATGTTTGCATTAAAATCATACATGTTGTTTATTTGATGTTTATTCCAGAAGACTTCACAGACATTAACCCTTTCAACACCACAGACCTCTATAGAGACAATGTTTGCAAACAGTGCAGATCCAGATGAGCCGGCTCGTAACGAGCTGTCTCATCAGGATCTCCACTGTTTGTTAATAATTTTAAATGTCGTACAGATTACCCTTTTAGAAGAATGGGATAATTTGAATGAACAAAATTAATGAAATAGCGTGAAACAGTGGCATGGAACATCCTATTAAGTTACTTGGTGTTGAAAGGGTTAACCCTTTCAACACCACAAACCTCTATAGAGACAATGTTTGCAAACAGTGCAGATCCAGATGAGCCGGCTCGTAACGAGCCGTCTCATCAGGATCTCCACTGTTTGTTAATAGTTATCAAATTTGAAAAAATTACCCTTTCTGAAGAATGGAATAGCCTGAAAATTTGAATGGACCAATGAAATAGCGTGAAACATTGGCATGGAACATCCTATTAAGTTACTTGGTGTTGAAAGGGTTAAACAGTGGTGGCATTCCTAGATGAAATCAAATCATTGACTATTATATAAATTTAATTCCCTCGAACTACGCCTGACTCAAACTCTTTTTCTCGAGTCCGTTGCCGGTTTGAGAGATCGAACTTCTACTGTAGTAAAAGTGCATAACTTGCTGATATGCTAACAACCAAAGAGGAGAAGCAAATACCTGCATCTAAGTCATCCATTACAAGTGTAAGTGCACACCCGTGCATGTATCATGGCCATTGCCTAATACATGTAAATATATTGCTTCATTCGTGCACAATCTCATTAGAGAGGCACCCATCACGATATTCTATTTTGAAAGTGAGGCATTGTAAGTTAATATTTAACCAGGATTTATTAATAGTAACATTTGATAACCTGCAAGGTTGATATCACATTTCATAGTTTTCATGTAAACAAAGAAATTTAAGGTGTGTGATCATTCTAAATACATCTGACAGGTTAAATGCGGGATAGAACCTGTTGGCCCAGCCTTAAATTACCTTAGCTGTTGATAGGCCATAAACACCAATAAACAAACAAACTAAAAGCATGCATATGATCTGCAAATATATCCACTATATTCATATAGATATTATGTACGCATACATAAAATATTCTCTCTCTAATGTTTTGAATATTCAGTGTTTCACATGTGTTACTATATACATGTTGTGTCAAATTACCAAAAACAAAAATGATGTAACCAACTTGTAATAGTTCAGATTGACATATACAGGCATAGCAGTCACATAACAGCATCATTACAGATAAATGGCTTATAATTTCTGTTTCCTTGCTCGGATCTGCTTGACATTTCACACACGCATTGCTCCAATGGTCCTCTACCGCCCTGTGACAAATCCACATTCGTCACGCCCCCGATAAGCCCAGGGTCAAGGTCACAGACTTGGTGCGTTTGAAACCTTAATGCTTGGGTAAATGGCTTATAATTTCTGTTTCCTTGCTCGGATCTGCTTAACATTTCACACATGCATTGCTCCAATGCTCCTCTACTGCTCTGTGACAAATCCACATTCATCCCGCCCCCGATAAGCCCAGGGTCAAGGTCACAGACTTGGTGCATTTGAAACCTTAACGCTCGGGTAAATGGCTTGTAATTTCTGTTTCCTTGCTCAGATCTGCTTGACATTTCACACACACAGTGCTCCAATGGTCCTCTACCGTCCTGTGACAAATCCACATTCGTCCCGTCCCCACTAAGCCCAGGGTCAAGCTCACAGACTTGGTGCGTTTGAAACCTTAACGCTCGGGTAAATGGCTTGTAATTTCTGTTTTCTGGCTCGGATCTGCTTCACATTTCACACACACATTCCTCCAATGCTCCTCTACCGCCCTGTGACAAATCCACATTCGTCCCGCCCCCACTAAGCCCAGGGTCAAGCTCACAGACTTGGTGCGTTTGAAACCTTAACGCTCGGGTAAATGGCTTGTAATTTCTGTTTTCTGGCTCGGATCTAATTCACATTTCACACACACATTCCTCCAATGCTCCTCTACCGCCCTGTGACAAATCCACATTCGTCGCCACCCCCACTAAAGCCAGGGTCAAGCTCACAGACTTGGTGCGTTTGAAACCTTATCGCTCGGGTAAATGGCTTGTAATTTCTGTTTTCTGGCTCGGATCTACTTCACATTTCACACACACATTCCTCCAATGCTCCTCTACCGCCCTGTGACAAATCCACATTCGTCCCGCCCCCGCTAAGCCCAGGGTCAAGCTCACAGACTTGGTGCGTTCGAAACCTTAACGCTCGAGTAAATGGCTTATAATCAAATATGCCTCGTTTTCTTTGGCTGCCAGCGGGGGCATTCATGTGCCGACAGGCCACATTTCTAGTTTCTTGTCAGAAATACATGTGATCAGTATCCTGTTCACACACAGACATGTGTACTTCGGTGTCGGTGTCTGAGGGCGAACCACCATAAACGTAGTAGTGTCATGAAGAGGCAGGGTAAACAATAAGATAGTCAAAGTTCACATATTTAATTTTTAATAACTAATTTCTTTGCTCACTGCACTCATTCGAAACTAATTTATTAAAAATTCAATATCTAAACTATAACTGTTACACATAGGATATCTCTATCTATTTCACCAACATTGAAAAGTATACTTTGAGGAAATTTTTTTCAGTTTTATGATAAATTTATTAATTTTTATTATACTGAATTTATTACATTATCACAGCCAAAATGGCTGTGCTAATGTAATAAATTCAGTATAATAACTATGCATGCTTTTAATCATCAAATAAATGCAGTCGTTAGTTCTATATGAAATAATGCATTTCAGGAAAAATAAATGATTACTCCCTCAAAGTATACTTTGCTAGAAAAGTATACTTTGCAATTTTGATGAAATCGGCTACTAGGTATCATCTGAGACACAGTGACAGTAACCCTTTGATTGCTAGCGGTGAAAATAACAGCCCAATATGTTGTAGAATTTCATTGGAATTGGATCATTACAAATTCCAATGAAGTTCCACAACATATTTTCAGAGAGCAAGAAGAAAAAAATTTATTAATGAAGTGTCGTCTGCTGCTATATTTGAACTATTTTTAGCCATTATTTTCCCAGCACACAATGCTGCTGAATACTTACAACAGGAACGAGTGATGGCCTCTTTAAAATAATTTACAACATGCTTTAACAGCACTTCAGAATCATTTCCATCGGAAATGATTCTGAAGTGCTGTCAAACCATGTTTTTATTGATAAATAAGGCAAGATATAAAAGCAACAGCAGACGACAATTGTTGTGTGTAGCGTTTTAAGGGTTAATGTTGCTGAATACTTACAACAGTAACTTGTGATGGCCTCTTGCAATGAATCAAAAGTGATCGTTGACATATTCATGGGGATGGTATACTGCATCTCAGCTGCTAGACTAAATAGCGTCTCCTGACAGTCGTAGGATCGTAGCTGGTCCAGTTGTTCCTGTACATACTCGCTGCAAAAACACATGGAATACATGACCATGATTGGAGAAACAGGGTTTACAGGCACTGGGTCTCACAAACTCCCGGACAGTGATGAATCTGGAATGTGATCAAATAAAATGGTGTGATTGATTTATGTATGTCATTTACTGTGCATGAGGCGAAAACCCACACAATGGATATCTGAGACATCATCTGAGACAATCACTGATAATTGATACACAAGGAATATAATTTATGTGGCTGTGACTGGAGAAATGGGGCTTATAGGTTAAAATTTAATTCAGCAGTTTAAAGGATTATCCTTTCAATCTGGATTTGGAGACCACTTTTTTAAAAGTAAGTACTTTTTTATCAATAAGAAAAGTAAACCTCCCCAAAAAAAATTATTTTATGAAATTCCATCAAATATTGATTTTATTGCGAAACAACGATTTTCCTATGGGAATTTAGCATGGGTGCTAAAAATAGATTTTTTGAGAATTTTTTTATTTGCGGACCGATTTTCAAAATCTAACTTTTGTTTTCTTAATTACATCATTTTCAAACTATCTCGTCAGGTTTCGGAGTCAATTTCCAAAATTTTGCGTTTTTTGATCCTTCAGGATCAAAACACAAAAAAATTTGGAAATTGACTCCCCATGTTAAATTCCCATAGGAAAATTGTTTTTTCGCAATAAAATCAATATTTGATGGAATTTCATGAAACAACATTTTTTGGGGAGGGTGACTTTTTTGTTATTGATGAAAAAGTACTTAATTTTAAATATTTTTTAGATTTAATGTGTTTAATAGCCAAAAGTTTGTCGGCAGAAAAACGTGGAACAGACAGTAGATACACCTCATCTAGATCTATAGATTTGTAAGTAGTTTTCAGATGTTTTAACAAGAAATGTGGCCTGTTGGCACACAAATGTCCCCGATGGCAGATTGGAGAAACTGTGGCAAAGTTAATTAACCAAAGTGATAAGTATTCACAAGTACATTTATGAAGGTCAAAAGGTCAAGGTCATATTACCGGCAGTGTGGATGTGTGACATTTGTCTACAAGTATGATGTATTGAAATATTAAATTAATCCATCAGGGGATATAGAAGTTATGACAGAAATGAGAAACTGGAATAGTCCAAAATGTGGGTGCGACTGGAGAAATGGGGCTAATGGGTTTTGCGCCCAGTGTAGATTCAGATCAGCCTGTGCATTGCACAGCTGATCAGGATCTGCACAATTCGCCATTCCATCAATGAAACACCTGTCATGCTTCTAACAATGTACATAAAATGTTATCAGGCTACAGGAAGGAGCACTTTGATCTATGTGATCAGGAACTGCACTGGCCACAAATCCCATAAGCCCCGTTCCTCTAGTCACGGCCACAGATGATCATGGAACTATCAATGTCAGATGTTTAGGGGTGAATTAACTAACCCTGTCAACTATAAGTAGCTGGAATGGACTGATATGTTAATTTAAGGACCAATCCAAGTTTGTTCTCTCTAAAATATATGAAAGTTACTTGCGAAAAGTGCAGCTCCTGATGAGACAGCTCGTCACATCTGGATCTACACTATTGGCAAACATCACACAAGAGGTCTGTAGCCATTTCAACAAATTTGCAAAGTATACTTAGCATGCTTAGAGGGAGAAATCTTCAATTTAAGGATAAATTTATTATTTTTATTGTACTGAATTTATTACATTATCACAGCCATTTAATATTGTACTGAATTTATTACATTATCACAGCCAAAATGGCTGTGATAATGTAATAAATTCAGTACAATAATTCTGCATACTTTTTAATCATCAAATATATGCAGTCATTGTTTCTATATGAAATAATCCATTTCGGGAAAAATAAATGATTACTCTCTCAAAATACACTTTGCTAGGTAAGTATGCTTAGCAATTTTGGTGAAATAGACTACTGTAGTGTTGAAAGGGTTAACGACCTTAATGAGATGACGCGTTACAAGCCAGCTCCTCTGAGGATGAGAATTGCATCATGATGTGCGATGTTGGAAGTAATACCATACCTGCATTCTCTGTTCCAGGCATATGAGAATATGTTATTCATCGGATGTACACACTCTGAAATTACATACAGAATACACGGCTGGTTTCTTTTCATATTATAAGACATTTTTAGATCATTTATCAGTGCATAAACTTTAAAAACTCCAACTGGTTGAAGTCCGGAAAGTCTTCAGACAGTATTGTTGGACTTTCAGAATTTATTATAGGAAAAAAACAATATATTTGGAGAATTTATTGGGGGTACAAAATTGGGAGTTTATTAGCATATATATATACACTGGTTGAAGGCCGTCATCTTATAGGTTTGGATTTCTAAAACTTTATATCCCAGATACAGTCTCCAAAAATGTTGTTTATTGCTTAATAATATGCAATGTAATTCCAATCTTGCTCTATTTCAAAGGGATTAAATTAAGTGTACACATGTATTTCCTTTGTTATCCCCTCGCTGATAGACAAGAGGGGATATAGCGTTAGTCCATGTACGTACGTATGTGTCATCTAATAGGTTTGGATTTTTAAAAGTTTATATCCCAGATACAGTCTCCAAAAATGTTTATTGCTTATGCAATGTAATTCCAATCTTGCTCTATTTCAAAGGGATTAAAATACCTAAGTTGATATCCTTTGTTATCCCCTCGCTGATAGACAAGAGGGGATATAGAGTTAGTCCATGTACGTACGTATGTAACTCAATAACTCATGAACCGCTTCACCGATTTTGATAAGATTTGACCACAATGTGTGTCTAGGGATGGTGCATTGTTTTGCATACAACCCACATTCGACCACCCTGAGGCTTATGTTCACCTTGTTTGTCAGGCAAATTTGGAAGGAATAGCCCCTAAACTACAATAGGTTTAGGGGCTAACAGAATAAATCTATTGTATTATATTGTCTTAGGCTCCTCCCCCTAGCCCCTAAACCCCCAATGTTAGCCCGGACGGACGGACGGACGGACGGACGTACTGACGGACGTACTGACGGACGTTCTTATCACATGTTAAATATTAGCCACATAAAACGATTTTTAGCCACATAAAAGGATTTTTTAGGTGGCTAATTGTAACCAACCCTATCCTTTACTAAGTCCATAACCCTGTGGGGCTAGCCACATAAGTACCCTAATGTGTGCCCGGACGGACGGACGGACGGACGGACGGACGGACGTCCTAGGTGGTTTTTACTATATAAAAGATCAAAGGAATGACCACCTAAGGAACAATAGGCTTAAGTGGTCAACGGAATAAATCTATTGTATTCTTTTGTCTTAGGCCACGCCTCTAACCACCTAAGACCCTGTATGTGTGTATTACATAACATATTGTTCTCCTAGCCACATATGTATCCATTTTTAAGCTCGGACGGACGGACCGACTGACGACGGGGGGATGGACGTTCCTACAAATGGATACTTATGTGGCTAACCTAACCATTTCCTTTGTTCATCCCTATTGTTCTGTAGCCACATAAACCCATTTTTAGCCACATAAAATCACGGAACAATAGAATATTACATAACCTATTGTTCTCCTAGCCACATATGTATCCATTTGTAAGCTCGGACGGACGGACTAACATTTTGGGTTTATGGGCTATTTTTTCTTTAAAAAATCAAAGGAATAGCCCCTAAACTCAGGCGCGGATAGGGGGGGGGGGGGGGGGGGGGGAGGGGGGGGGGGGGGGGGGGTGGGGGGGGGGGTCCAGGGGGTCCGGACCCCTCCTGCTCCCGGCAAAAAAATAATAACTAGATGGCCGCGGCCTGCATGTCGCGCCTTGTGGCGAGGTATGGACACTAACAAAAAAGATATAGTATAACAAAAAACTTAACCAAAAACTTTAACCAAAAAACTTAACCAAAAATTAAAACCAAAAAACCTTGACATTGGGCACAGGGGCCGCACGGGAGTGGGGTAGAATGAAAATACAGATGATGATAAACACCCATGTGAAGTTTCAAGGTAATGGGCAAAGCAGTTGCAGAGATATAGTATAACGAAAAACTTTAACCAAAAAACTTTAACTGGACACACGTACGTACGTACGCCAAAGTGACGACTATATCGCGCTTTCCGCAAGCGGGCGCGACAAAAATCTACAATACTCGAATAGTTGGGAGGACTTTTTTTGTGGCCTAGGTGTCAGGAAATCTGCGCCGATCTGGCATTTAAAAATTTCCTGCGGGAGGACCCCCAGACCCCCCGACTTTACGAATTTCGCGCTCGCGGAGGTCGGCTATGCCGAATTGTAATTACAGACCCCCCCCCCCCCTGCAATTATTTCTGTATCTGCCACTGAAATTACAATAGGTTTAGGGCCTAACAGAATAAATCTATTGTATTCTATTGTCTTAGGCTCCTCCCCTAGCGCCTAAACCCCCAATGTTAGCCCGGACGGACGGACGGAACGACGGACAATTGGAACACTAAATGCCCCTCTACTATCGTGGTGGGGCATAAAAAGAAAATTGCAATACACTCGAGGCACAAAGCTTATCTGGAGCACAGGATCACTTTGAACGTCTTAAGCACAGATCCCGTTTAGATCGAGTTTAGATTTTAATCCATTTTTACATGGAAATATCTGATTATTTTTCTCCCGCAAAGTGTATGTCATTACCACTCAGTTGAACCATCTCGTCGAGACCGAGTGGTAACAACATATACTTTATACAAGAAATGAGAAAAAATGTATTTAAGGAAAGCTGACGATCAAGTGCGTCTTATTTACAATTAATAATCCATGCCACCTCTAGACATAAATCCTGGATCCATCCCTGTAGCCGATTTCATTAAAATTGCAAAGTATACTTTAATATCTAGTAAAGCCTACTTTGAGGGAGTAATCATTTATTTTCCCCAAATTGCACAATTTCATGTAGAACTAACGACTGCATATATTTGCTTATTAAATGTATGCAGAATTATTATATTGAATTTATTACATTATGTAATTGTAATAAATTCAGTTTAATAAAATTAATAAATTTATCCTTAAATTGAACATTTCTCCCTCAAAGTATACTTTGCAATGTTGGTGAAATAGGCTACTGGTCTTTCTTACCTTCCTGTATACAGGATTGGGTGCCATCCCACATGTTGTAGTGCATTTTCAGTCCAGGCTTACACTCGCACCAATCCCCGTTCGTGCACACCTCATTGTCTGAACATAGCGCTTGTCCGCACATCGTATAACCACCACCTGAAAATGTGACCACAGCCAGTGCAGGTGTGTTGCTTGATTTAATAGTTCCAATTGGCTCTCGAGGCCTTGAATACCCTCCTACCAAGCCGCTATATGTAACGTGATACCTGGGTAGAGCCAGCTAATAGAGCAGCATATACAGTCTACACTAGTTAACTCAAACTCTCTTAAGTCAAACTCTGATAATAACTCAGTCAAAAATTCTTGCTCCCAAGTACATGTTTTCCTATATAAAACCATGACGAGCTCAAATTGTCCTTAACGAGCCGTCTCATCAGCAGGATCTTATTTACTCAAATTGTCCTCAACTCCATCAACACCACAGACCTGTATAGTGGTATTGGCAAAACGTGTAGATCCAGATGAGCCAGCTCATGACGAGCCATCTTATCAGGATCTGCACATTTTGCAAGTAATTGTCATATTTTTGAGAACATAAACATCCCATTTTCATAAATGGACTAGTCTGAAAATCATTTTCTGGATCTGCACGTTTCGCCAATACCACTATACAGGCCTGTGATGTTGAAAGGGTTAATCAATGCTACTCAAGTTGGTCATCCGCGCTAGCTGTCAGTAGAACGCTCATCTTTATAATGATTGCCTTAATTTTTCAGCATTAGAACTGACGACTGCAGACTTTGGCCTCCCGGTATGTTTCACATCTTTGTATGGGCCTTTATGTAAGCCAATGTCTCACCAACTTTGTTGGCTCGTTCTCCAGTCATTTATACACTGTAACTCCATTTTACCACGATCGCGTATATCGCGATCTCCATTATAGCACAGATCTCCCGTGGATCCCAAAAAATAGAAAACAAGAAACGAGGCAAAGCCACGAAGGCCAGGTTTTTTCCAAGCATAGACACTTGGATAACATAATTATACCCACTTTTTGTAGACTAGATGGCCGTGGCCTGCATTTCGCGCCTTGGGGCGAGGCATGGACACTAAAAAGAGATATAGTAGATGGAAAAACTTTAACCAAACAACTTTAACCGGACACACAGACGTACGGACGGATGGACGGACGGATGTATGCCAAAATGCCGACTATATTGCGCTTTCCGCAAGCGGGCGCGACAATGATGATAAACACCCATGTGAAGTATCAAGGTAATGATGGGTGAAGCAGAGATATAGTACAGGAAAAAACTTTAACAAATTAAAAGTAATTTGACCTTGACATTGGGCACAGGGGCCGCACGGTTGGGGGGTAGAATGAAAATATGGATGATGATAAACACCCATGTGAAGTTTCAAGGTAATGGGCGAAGCAGTTGCAGAGATATAGTATAACAAAAAACTTTAACCAAAAAACTTTAACCAGACGTACGTTAAAAAGTGAACGTTGAAAATGGCTAAGTCAATTACGTAGAAATAATAGATCAAGGTAAAAAAAATGGTCACATGTTGGATAGTTGTATGTGGTGGGCACCCCTTGGTTATGAAGCTGTGAAAGTTTGGTGGTCCTAGGTGGTACAGTACCAAAGAAATGGACTTAAACACGAAAAGTTAACATTGTAAACGCGAAAAGTTAACATTGAAAATGGCCAAGTCGACTGCGCGGAAAAAATGGGTAAAGTTCAAAAAAAGGTAACATGTTGGATAGTGATATGTGGTGGGCACCCCTTGGTTATGAAGCTGTGAAAGTTTGTTGGTCCTATGTGGTACAGTAACAAAGAAATGGACTCAAACACGAAAACTTAACCCTGAATATGTTTTCCAAAAAAACCTGGCTAAAAATGGGGGGGGGGGGGGAATTTATATAAAAACAAGAAACGAGGCAAAGCCACGAAGGCCAGGTTTTTTCCAAGCATGGACACTTGGATAACATAATTATACCCACTTTTTGTAGACTAGATGGCCGTGGCCTGCATGTCGCGCCTTGGGGCGAGGCATGGACACTAAAAAAATAGATATAGTAGATGGAAAAACTTTAACGAAAAAACTTTAACCGGACACACAGACGTACGGACAGACGGACGTATGCCAAAATGCCGACGATATCGTGCTTTCCGCAAGCGGGTGCGACAATGATGATAAACACCCATGTGAAGTATCAAGGTAATGGGTGAAGCAGTTGCAGAGATATAGTACACGAAAAAAATTAACAAATAAATTCAGAGTAATTTGACCTTGACATTGCGCACAGGGGCCGCACGGTTGGGGGTTAGAGTGAAAATATGGACGATGATAAACACCCATGTGAAGTTTCAAGGTAATGGGCGAAGCAGTTGCAGAGATATAGTATATAACCAAAAAAATTTAACCAAAAAATTTAACCAGACGTATGTTAAAAAGTTAACATTGAAAAAGTCAATTACATGTACGTAGAAATAATAGGTGAAGGTAAAAAAATGGTCACATGTTGGATAGTTGTATGTGGTAGGCACGCCTTGGTTATGAAGCTGTGAAAGTGGTGGTTAGGTGGTACTAAGTGTGAAAGTTTGGTGGTCCTAGGTGGTACGTACCAAAGAAATGGACTTAAACACGAAAACTTAACATTGAAAACGCGAAAACTTAACATTGAAAATGGCTAAGTCGATTGCGCGGAAAAAATGGGTCAAGTTAAAAAAAAAAGTAACATGTTGGATAGTGATATGTGGTGGGCACCCCTTGATTATGAAGCTGTGAAAGTTTGGTGGTCCTAGGTGGTACAGTACCAAAGAAATGGACTTAAACACGAAAACATAACATTGAAAACGCGAAAACTTAACATTGAAAATGGCTAAGTCGATTGCGCAGAAAAAAATGGGTCAAGTTAAAAAAAAAGTAACATGTTGGATAGTGATATGTGGTGGGCATCCCTTGATTATGAAGCTGTGAAAGTTTGGTGGTCCTACGTGGTACAGTAACAAAGAAATGGACTCAAACTTAACATTGATTGTGGACGCCGCCCGCCTGCCCGCCCGCGGAAAAAATGGGTCAAGTTAAAAAAAAAGTAACATGTTGGATAGTGATATGTGGTGGGCATCCCTTGATTATGAAGCTGTGAAAGTTTGGTGGTCCTAGGTGGTACAGTAACAAAGAAATGGACTCAAACTTAACATTGATTGTGGACGCCGCCCGCCTGCCGCCCGCCCGCCCGCCCCCGCCCGCCCGCCCGCCCGGCTTTCGCCAATCCAATAGCCTGGATTTTTTTTCAAAAAACTTGGATAAAAAATTAGCCAGAAGTGGTAATCATCACGTAATTATTTGATTCGTGATTTCTGTGCGGCAATAATATTCAATAAAAAAACGCTGTTTTTGCTAAATAGACAATAATTGTGAAGGCTGTGATTACACATGTCAACAGCTGATCCGCATGTATAGTTAGGGCACATGACCATAATTTATTAATTAATCCTTTAACCCACCCCTAAATAGCTGACATTGACCGACTCCCGCTAAAATTTGGACAAGTTCAACTGTTATATGGGGAATCTTTTTCATCAAAAAGTGATATGGTAATGAAGTGGTAATCATCGCGTAATTATTTGATTCGTGATTTCTGTGCGGCAATAATATTCAATAAAAAAACGCTGTTTTTGCTAAACAGACAATTGTGAAAGCTGTGATTACACATGTCGTGATTGAACGTGACAAGTGAACTCCCTATGAGACGGCTCATCTTGATCTACAGTGTTTGCAAATGTTGACTTTATAGTATTAGTATAGTGCCTTGTTAAAGAGATAACCGCGTAGAGCCTGATCATACCGCGTAGACCGATATTAATCAACATTGTTCACTGTATGGCATGACGTTTTGTGAGAGACGCTATGCTGATCACAGGTGGAAGACTCGGACCAGGGACCTGATAAATGGCTCATTTGTAGACACTATAGCGTTTTCAAGGTAGGAAAGAGCTTTGGAAAATATCGTAGTTTCGGACTCGTTGAAACACCACACATTTCGATTTGTCTGCTGACTTGTGTCTGTGGTAATCCATAAATGTCTTAGGGCTTCAAATATATTCACTTGAATCATCTGCTTTAAGCATTTCGTTAGTTACAGGCAAATTAGCTACCACGGCCAATGCGATAATTGTGTGTACGAAAGAATGTCAAACATTTTTGTGGGCTGTGGAAGATTAAATTACGTGTATAATCTGGCTGAAATCCCATTACAGTGTCAACATATTGACGTGAATCACTGAAATAAACATCAGTAAATCCGATGTTACAATTTGTGACAAATACGTGTCATTCACTAAACCTTGAATGATCTAAAACATGCGTTTATTTTGATTTGCGTCCCAACATTTCGACATAACCTTCCGTGAACTTTACTTTCGGATTTCCTTTGTTATATTCGCAGAATGATCAATAATGACGTCACGAGAAAACCTAAACTGGGGCGTTACAAATAGTACAGCCAATCAGGTGGCGATGTGTGTGTGGGATTCTTTTGGAAAGAGATATTTCTCTGTAACGTTGGTAGCTAAAATGTGTGTAACTAACAATATACTAAACACAGATGTTTAAAGTGAATATATTTGGGGACCTAAGGCATTTATTATTTGCCAGGGGCGTAAGTCAGCAGAAAATTTGAAACGTGTGGTGTGTGAGCGAGCCGAAACTAAGCCTGTCATGGCTATTTTCCAAAGCTCTTGCCCACCTTGAAAGGTTATACATGTACTGTATATTTCAAGGAAATGGGTGGGTGGGGTAACGTTTTTCAAATGAATCATTTATTGGGTCCTAGGTCAGAGTCTTCTACCTGTGACGCTGACTAGAATTCTCGGATACACAGGCTTGTCTGTATCTTCACTGGTCGGAAACACAATTCCATTTATTACTAATTTGTTATTTGAGCCATTTCTCCCCATCGATGATTTAAATTCTGCATGAGCTCTGAATTTTGTGTCAACTATTCAACACCATTTACAGAAAATATTTTCGAAACAATATTGGCGAAATATGAGGATAAATTTACGTTTAATCGAGAGTGTATCTTTAATTTTCGCTTGATGGTGCAATTTCAAACATAGCTTAAAAGTCAAAGTTTACAGCCTTGCGCTGAATGATATCAACACGGCTGAGCATTATTGATTTTCTTACAAAGAGCGACACACGAATTTCGTCTGTGTATTGTGTTGCCTGGGTGTAATCACGGATTCAGAAATTATTGGGAATTTAGCAACTTAATTTGTGGCAGACATTAAAATACAATCGACTTCTATAAACATGATAACATATGTTCAAAACTGACATAAATTTCAGAGCAGACATTATATTTTGCCGATATTGATTTTCAAAATCAGTCATATCAGCCGTAAATGATAGAAATTTCAGAGCAGATCGTGATCGGATTCTTTCGCGATCTGATGACTTGGCTCCCATTCATCCCGGTATATTGGAGTTAACAGTGTAACACAGTGTATGCACCACAATGCAATATGTTGCATTATTTTTCGAACAACCCTCGTATCTCAAACAGCATATCATACCAACCTGCCACCAAGCTGTGCCATATGGTAGGTCTGTTCTTACAGTGTAACATAATGGACCTACCCAATAGCGACACTATGACCGATAATTTACAAAATCACTCCTGGGACCAGTGAATCCATACTTACCGGATCCATACTTTTTCAGTCTCAGGTCACGCATGTAATCTGCACGTCGTTTGCTAGCTTTTCTCGCGACACAATTCTCTTCCACAATTCAGGTCAATGTCCCTCACCCAAAGTAAGTAAAATACAGTGGAACCTCTCTAAACTGGACACCAATAAAACATCTTTGATCTTAATTTTTGATGAGTTTCTTGGTCACTTAGCACACATTACTATGGCCCAGCATGCCAGCATGATCAAATGTCTAAATTACAGAGAGACCTCTCTAAGCCGGACACCCTGGGGACCTCCCAGGGTGTCCGGTTTAGAGAGGTTTCACTGTAGGTTGTAAGTTTGTGTGTTGCTTGCATGTGTGCTGGGATTGGAACATTTATGGTCGAAATGCGGAAAAAAAAGAAGAGAATTTGATCACATCTCAAGATGTTTTTAACAATAGATCGCCTGCTAGTCTCAAGTCATAGCAATGTTAATAACGTTACATAACAAGTGAAATGACATCCACTGCTTTTCCCGCATAAATGTTGACGTTTCACTGCAGAACCTTATTTCACAGCATTCCACCATATGTGGTGTGTGAGAAAAATAATCAATGACAGGGTTGGCACAGAGACGGGGAATCCCAGTCTCGCTCTGCGATATCGTCCAATATTATCGCGCTACTCGACTGGGATTCCCCTGTCTCAGTCTGAAACCAGTCATAGATTCAATTACTCACCACACAACATGTGCCATTCTTCTGCGAGACTGAGTGCCGGTCCGTTGCTTGCATACATATACATGTTGGAATCAAATAGCGTGCGGCCTTTCAAGTAGTAATTCTGACCACACTGTAGTTTGCCAGCTACACTGTGTGCAGCATTGGTACAGTTATTGGTCGCGATACAGTTGATGACGTTCCCCATGTCCTCACTGAAATACAAGCAAGCTTTCCGCATTAATACAATACAGAGGAATCTCAGTATTGCAAACTCGGAAATAACGAGTACATGGCATATACTGATGTATGAGTGTAGCCCCTGACACAAGCCTTCATATTTATATTACACATCCCACCGATATAACGAGCAATTCTAATAACGATGACCACCTCTATATCGAGTATGTTTTACAGTCCAAAATTGATTTAATTAAAAATACCTACCTACATATCGATGTCGGTGATTTTGCACTATCGGGTACTTAAATTTGACAAACACAGAGTCTCACATCGACCATGTTTGCATTGTGTGCACGTCAATCACTTAGCAGATAGTAGACACTAATTACTTGATAAAGGCTTTGGGCCGAAACGATGGAATAGTGGGTTCTCGGCCCAAGGGCTCGCCGAGGCATCTGGTGAAGATATGTATAATGTAGCAACAAATACATTGACCTTGGACGGTCGGACGTGGGTCATATGCAAAACAAAGTACCATCCCTAGACATAGACACATATTGTGGCCAAATAGTAAACGGTTCATGAGTTATAGAAAAAAAAAAAATTTAACATTTTTGCCTTACAAACGAGGTGAACTTCCAACTCAGTTGACCTTGACCTTGGGCACAGTGGCTGCATGCATGGAACAGAGAATGAATGTATGGATTATGACTAATAAGCATATAATGTTTCAAGCCAATCCGACTTACGGTGACAGACAAAGTAGGTATGTGAAAACATTAATGTAAATGTTGACAAAAACTTTAATGCAAATTTATTTTACCCTTGATTTGGGAACAGGGGCCGCATGAGTGGGACCCAGAATGAATATATGGATGAAATTTCGAACAAATCTGACTTATGGTTACAGAGATAGTAGGCATGTGAAAAGTTTAGTGCAAATTTGGACAAAATCTTCAATGCAAACTTCTAAGTCATTTGACCTTGACCTTGGGGCACAGGGGTCAAATGAATGGGACACAGAATGAATATTTATCCCGTCAACACAGTTCGTATGTGCCGTGAAACACGGTGCCGTGAAACATTTTTGATATCCAGTCAAAACTATTTTTGCATTTTACAGCCATTTGTAGGTGTTGACGGGATAAATAGAATAGTAGGTTAGTGCCGTGAATGGGAAAAAATATCTGGCGCGGCACGGAAACGGGATGTGCTCGGCATAGCCTCGCCCATCCCGTTTCCTGAGCCTTGCCAGATATTTTTTCCCATTCACGGCACTAACCTACTATTCTCTATCTATTTTCCTTATTTCTGAACCAAAGTATATGTTGTGACCACTCATTTGAACCGTCTCGGCGAGACGGTTCAAATGAGTGGTCACAACATATACTTCTGATGAGAAATAAAGAAATTCTTGAGCCTTGCCGGATATTTTTTCCCATTCACGGCACTAACCTACTATTCTCTATATGGGTGATGACCAATAAGCATATGAAGTTTCAAGCAAATCTAACTTACGGTTACAGAGATAGTAAGTAAGTAGTAGGTATGTGAAAAGTTTAGCGCAAATTTGGACAAAAACTTTAACGCAAACTTCTAATCATTTGACCTTGACCTTGGGGCACAGGGGCCGCATGGGTGGGACACAAAATGAATATGGATGATAACCAATAAGCATACAAAGTTTCAAGCAAATCTGACTTACTGAACAGAGGTATGTGAAAAGCTTAATGCAAATTTGGACAAAGATTTAACGCAAACTTCTACGTCATTTGACCTTGACCTTGGGCACAGGGGCCGCATGAATGGGATACAGCATGAATATATGGATGATGACCAATACGCATATGAAGTTTCAAGTCAATGTAACTTAGGACTGCAGAGATATAAGGTATTTCAAAACTTTTAACACAGATTTCGGAAAGATGCATACACAGACACCCGGACGTCATTGTGATCACTGTGTCTCGCTTTCCGCAAGCGGGCTCGACAAAAATCCATGTAACGTTTTGGATATATGGCTCCACTGAAGATGGATATTTTATTCCAATTGTTTACCTTTGGCCACTATAAAGTGTTCATTTGTGTATTGGTGTTTAACGGCCTATCAACAGGTAAGGTCATGTAAGGCTGGGCAAACGGGTTCGATCCCGTTTTAACTTGCTGTATTGGGGGGGAAATACCAAAATCAGAACAGAATATTTACATCGAGAAAAAATATATTCAGCCCTGAAATTAGAATAATCTGAGCTGGTGCCAGGTCCATACCACACTAAGTCACTTGGCCCCTTCCCCTAAAATAGATTACAAATAATCGTAATACTCACATAAGGGGTATAACCAGATTCAACTGTCACATACAAACTGCCAAAAGACGTATGTGAGGGCCAAACCAGGTCTCCAGTCGGAATTTCGGTAAGGATGAACCCAATCGTTAAATTACCCATCACATGCTGCCACCCACAGGGACGTGCGTCTTACGCATGGTTCATCCTCTCACGATAACGAACATTTGTGTGTATGAATATTTGTGTGTAGTTATTTGAAAAATCCACCAAATGAGTTTGGAAATATGGCCCCAGATGGAAATTTTGTTTCCATGTTTTTACCTTGACCATGGACATATGGACCTGGGTCTTTCACGTTGTTTGTCCTCTGATGATGACAAACATTTGTGAGTGGTTATTTGAAAATCCACTAAATGTGTAGATAGCCAAACGGACGTCACTACGTGTCATACCCAAGGTGGTACAGGCATCATTTTCAAGCAAAGGAATGACCATCTAAGAAGCACTAGGCTCGACCCTTAGACCGCAACTCACAACAATTATCGTCTGATGTTCCTATTATATGTTGCCTTATTTCTCAATAAAAACATGGAAATTATTCTGAAGTGCTATCAAAGCATGTTGTAAGTTATTCTAAAGTGCTGTCAAAGCATGTTTTTGTTGATAAAAATGAAAAATAGAAAATAAACAGCAGACGACAAATAATTAAGATAGCAGTGTAAGGGTTAAGTGGTTACAGAATAAGTTGCTTTTGTCTTAGGCCACACCTCCAGCCACCTAAGACCCTGAATGTGTGCACGGACTGACACACGGATGAACTGACACGCGGACAGACGGATGGATGGACAATACTAATGGATACTATATGGAAAAATAAGCAATAAAAAACAAACAAAAGTTGAGAATTCATCTATTTGAGTTGAACAAAATAGTGTTTGCTGTTTTTGCAGCTGAAATAAGTGAATATTCAACTTTATTGGAGCATTTTATTAATCAATTTGAAAAAAAATGAGTATTTAAAAAAATAATTGTGGGTATTTTGTTCTCCCACTTTTTGAAAGTCAATGTGTACCGTATTCAGAGCTAAAATAAATGTGTAATATACACCAACATGTGCCTTTAATACCTTCAGCTCTGAAAATGAACTGATTGCTTGATTAATTGAATAACTGTTGCATGTGGATTAATCTTTAAGGACGTGTGTGAACCCTGAATATGATTTAAACATAATTCCTTCCTACGTGTGATGGCATATATAGATAAAATGCATGTGGACATTGTCTTGTTACTATATACTATATGGTTCATGGAGTGGCCAGCTCAGCCATCTTAGTGACTGGAGCTTGTGGGTTTTGCGACCAGCGTAGATCCTGATCAGACTGTGCATCCGCAGGAGTGTGACGTTTGATTAGGAGCTACACTAGTCACAAATTGCATAAGCTCAATGTCACATACCTGCACTGACAGTTTTCCACCAAAATTTTAATGGAGACACACCATGTGAGTGTGTACCTGCACACATCTGTGTAACTAATTAAATATGTTTATGACATCAGTGTAATGACACATCGTAAACAGGTTTTTGCAACAAGAAATATTTTATACTTGTTCATCGGCTAGCATACAACATTACCTGATAAATAGAATACCAGCCTAGTATCTGTTGATATCAAGTTTATCAGTCTTTGCTAGGAAACAGTAGGAATTTCACGTTAACAATGTTTTTTTGTAAACAATTATTGGATTTACCTATGCCAATAAATGTAAATGCATCAATTGAAATTTCCAGACGATCCTAAATTTGCACTTACAAACATTTAAGTTGTACAAAGTTTAGTGAAACAGGCCCCAGGTAGTTTCTATATACATGTACCTGCAAACGCCTTCCATCCATAGCTGGGAAATGCTATCCGAGTACAACTGAGTACACGCCATACATTCTGAAATAGAAGAGGGCAAGAGAGCAGAGAATGAAAACCTTGGACAGAACACTTTAAACAGACCAAATGTTTCCATACCACAATTAACACAACAGCCTATGGTGCTATTCCGTATACAAATATCTTGTATAGTGATTTACTGGAGGTGTTATGATGCGCTGCTGAAATTAAGTAAATAATGATGTGCAGCCCATGTCTCAGATATAGATGAAATGCGAGCAAAAGTATTGGTTTCTGAATATATATGACCCTATGGGTGACCTGACAAAATGAAAGTAAAAATAAAAAAAAATATTATTGAAAAAATAATGAGCATTGCAAACACTTATTTCCCTCTGATGTAATCGCACTTAGTTGTCATGTGCCTTGCTTTGACTAGCTACTACTACGTCATCGACTACGTAACATTCAGTTCTCACATAAATTTTTAAATTCAGTTATTTTTTTATGATCATGCAGCCACATCGTGTGTTAATGTATTACAGTGTTTATGGTGATTATATAGAAGTGTGCAGTGATGAACAAAATAAAGCTTTTGAAGCATTTAAATGTGTCTTTGTGTGCCTTATCTGCAGCAACGCGGTAGTCAGTGATAACGTGAATCGCTGAAAAGAATTGCGTGACTACTAGCAAAGTTTTAACGATAGATCTATGACGTAATAGGCCTACAACCAATTTCAATTTAGCATGAAATTTCCTCTGACGTTGATGTTTACAATATCAGAAGCTGCAATTCAAATGTGATAATTTGCTGACAAACATATGTTTATGACCAGTGACAAGTTTCATATTCATACAACATGCATTGACAATATCTGAACTGTTTTTGTGGAATACATTTTCGGAAGTACCATCTGAGACACAGCCACTTTAATTCAAAATTCTTAAATTAATTTGTAAAAAGACATGTCTGTAACACTTTCAAAACTACAGGCATGAAGACTATCCTCATCATTACAAATAGTGAATATCCAGACGAAAGGCTAAAACAAAACATTCTCATCAGGATCTGCATCATTTGTGTATTGATGTAGTTTCGCTTTTGTTTCTCTTAACATTTCTCTTAAGAAGCATGACGTGTGTTTCATTGATGCAATGGCGGACAGCGCAGATCCCGATCAGACGGATGCGGGGTAATGTGATATTTTTTATATGACAGGTCCGAGTATTCCAGTCTTTCAAATGCAGGACCTCGCATTGCAGTCTGATAGAATAGTCTCACTGAAGAGCGAGCAGAGTTACAGAGCTCCAGTAGCCTATTTCATCAACATTGCAAAGTATACTTTAGTAGCAAAGTATACTTTGAGGGAGAAATTTTCAATTTTATGATAAATTTATTAATTTTTATTATACTGAATTTATTATATTATCACAGCCAATTTGGCTGTGATAATGTAATAAATTCAGTATAATAATTCGGCATACATGTACTTTTAATCATGAAATATATGCATTTGTTAGTTCTATATGAAATAATGCATTTCAGGAAAAATAAATGATTACTCCCTCAAAGTAGACTTTGATAGTAAAGTATACTTTGCAATGTTGATGAAATAGGCTACTGATAAGGGGCATATTGTATGCATTTATTTTAGCTAAATAGCATTGATTATCAACAGTGGGAGTACAAAATACTCACAGCAATGTGAAAATATGCATTGATTCAAATTGAGTTGTGAAAATACTGTAATAAAGAATAAATAAGTGAATAAGTAATAATACACTCAAATAAGTGAATCTTTAAATTTGTTTTGATCATTTCTTCCCTATTTAATAATGAAGAAAATTAATAATCAATTTGCAAAAATCAGCAAATAATTTGATTTAATATCAGGGGGTACAATACTCTTCAGGCACAAAGCCTATCTGGAGCGCTGGAGTTATTTGAGGAGAGTAGTCGGACTTCAGTCAGACTAGTCTATCGGACTGCAATGCGAGGTCCTGCATTTGAAGAATAGCATTTCTGTTGGCAAGATAACGAGAGGCACTCCTGTTAGTCCGAGTCTTTCACCTGTGCTGAATACATATTTCCTGGCCACACCAAAAAGGTTCAAATCTTTGCATGCTTGGAAAATTATGGGCTATAAATAGTTAAAAAATATAAGACGACAATTAATATATTTTCTTTCATTTATCCCTTTAATATCGTATGAAATTACAGAGAGAAATAAGAATAAGACTAGATGGCCGTGGCCCGTATGTCGCGACCGTCGAGGTTTTGATGATAGTATACCGAAAAACTTTAGCCAAAACTCGAAAATGTATTCATAGAACACAGACGCCCCACATATCGCTTTGATAATAAATGAGGCAAAATTCCAAGTCCAAAAGGGGAGATAATCCATGACCTGGGTGTCAAATCAACAATCAAAATAAACTTTGTGCATCTACTCATCATAAGGAAGCTAAATACCGAGGTTCAGGTCTGTAGCTATTTTGGTTTACAAGTTTTACAAATCACAAGGCAAAATTGTTAAATTCAAAGTCGAAAAGGGGGAGATAATCCATGACCTGGGGTTGAATCAAAAATTGAAATACACTTTGCGCATCTACTCATCATAAGGAAGGTCTGTAGCTATTACCGTTTAAATGTTTTACGAGTCACAAGATTGGGGACGGACGGATGGATGTTCCAACGATATGGAGGAAGGGGTCATTTCCATTGTTCTAGAACAATAGAAATGACCCCTTGTTATGAATAGCTAGTGTGAAAAGAATTAAACCTAGACTCCCACATGCTAGGTTGTAATATGGGGAGACATATTATTTTCTCTATTCTTTAGATATGACATTTTTGGGGTAAAATAAACTTTCATTTACCATTACCGGACATGTTAATGGCATTATTTTACTTTTTATGTCAAACATGAATTGCCACCCTTGATATCGGGGACAATAACAATTGCCTTAAAAGATTAACTGAAACAAAATATTTATTCTGTCTAATTTTTTATTATTATGTTTGTAAAACATGGATACCGGTATGCCCCTTGGCATACTTGACTGTAACAAGATGGCCGCGGCCCGCATGTCCAGCCTGCCGAGGCATTTGATGGTCTCAGAGTGTATTTATTTGAATTTGAATTAAGGGTTGTGGAGATATAAGGTATGTAAAAGCTTTAACGCAAATTGTAGTCATTTGACCTTGCTCTTAGGCAAGTGGGCCGTGTTGTGGAAATATAAGGTATGTAAAAACTTTAACACAAATTTCAAAGTCACTTGACGTTGACCTTCGGCATGTGGACCACATGGGCAGGCTATGGAATGAAAATATGGATGATGAAAAGTATTGGAAGTTGGAAGTAAATTGGAGTCACAATTGTGGAGATATAAGATATGTAAAAACTTTAACGCAGATTTTATAATAACGCAAACTTCTAAGTCATTTGGCCTTGACCTAGGGGCACAGGGGCCGCATGAGTGGGACACAGAATAAGTATATGGATGATGCCCATTAAGCGTACGAAGTTTCAAGCAAATCTGACTTACGGTTACAGAGATAGTAGGTATGTGAAAACTTTAACGCAAACTTCTAAGTCATTTGACCTTGACATAGGGGCACAGAGGCCGCATGAGTGGGACACAGAATGAATATATGGATGATGACCAATAAGCATACAAAGTTTCAAGCAAATCCGACTTACGGTTACAGAGATAGTAGGTATTTGAAAACTTTAACGCAAATTTGGACAAAAATTTAACGCAAACTTCTAAGTCATTTGACCTTGACCTTGGGCACAGGGGCCGCATGAGTGGGATACAGTATGAATATATGGATGATGACTAATAAGCATATGAAGTTTCAAGTCAATGTGACTTAGGACTGCAGAGATATAAGGTATTTAAAAACTTTAACGCAGATTTCGGACGGACGCACGGACGCACGGACGCACGGACGCACGGACGCAGGTCCTTACGTGACATCCCGGACGCACGGACGCACGGACACCCGGACGTCATTGTGATCACTATGTCTCGCTTTCCACAAGCGGGCTTGACAAAAATGGCTAAGTGTTTCAGGGACGGTAAAAACAGGTCAAGGTCAAGTTAATGGTGGCGAGAGTGTGTGACAAATGTTCAGGTGATTCTAGTGTCCAAGTATTGAATCGATCCTTCACGTAATATTGAAGATATTACATGTTACGGATGTTAAGCATATCAAAATCGCCCGATACAACCGCGTGTCTCTATCAGTATATTAAAGATTTATAAATTATTATATCATAATCTGTATAGCGGGGACTCATAATTTTTAAAACTGGTGGAAAAGTTACACAATTGCACAATTCCCCCAGTTTATTTTTTACAGGTAAATCAGAAAAGGCGAGACTCAAAGCCATAATCTGTGTAAATTTATTTCAAGTGTAGATTAATGTCAATTATCATACAAACAAACTACCGACAGATTGAACGGAGGCTACGCACCCTCAAGTTGCGACTTGAGAACGGGGAGATCGACACGATGGAATATGCGGACGAAGCATCGAAGCTGCTACACATATAGACAATCATTGTAGGAGACGATTATAGTGTGCTGTCAAATGTTTTTGAAAGTATCAATGTGCTGTACATTATGTATTTGTGTTGTAAATAAGAAACTATAAAATGATTTGATAGTGTGATTTCGGTCTAACCATTGTAGGAGATGATACTATTATGCTGTCAAATGTTTTTGAAAGTATCAATGTGCTGTACATTATGTATTTGCGTTGAAAATAAGAAACTATAAAATGAATAAACTATCATTGAGCTTCTTTTATACATATTTCCTTACATCTTTCTCTGGTAGTAACCTGCTTAAACAGTGGGAAAATAATGTTATTCATTACGTTTTTTTCTCATTTCTCCACTAATCAGAGATTAATATTGATGTTTTAGTAGGAAAATAAGAAAAAAACGACAAGTTTACCGTAGTAACCTGCTTAAACAGCAGTTTCCATCAATGTTTGCTATTTCAAAAGTTGAAACAGAATATAAGGTTTTCACCCCCCAAGCCTATGTTACTAGTACTACTAATCAACCAACTGGACAAATTCCTGCTTCCCCCACACAAAAAGTGACCAGTTTTTATAAAAGTGTGTGGGGGGGGTGGGGGGTGGGGGGGGGGGGAGGGGGGGGGGGGGGGTTTACTCTAAAAATAAACAAAATAAATTGCAAAAAAAAGCAGATCCTGATGAGACGGCTCATCACGAGGTGGCTCATCTGGATCTACACTGTTTGCAAACACCGCTATAGAGGTCTGCTGTGTGAAAGGGTTAACTCACCTTCTCCACCACAGCTGTCAGTGAAGTCTGTCATGATATCCAATGCAGTTTTCAAACCGGACTGATAGTCCCAAAGCAGCTCATATGGCAAGCCCATATCCATCATAGCTTCTTCTATTTCCCACGATAAAGGATCACACAGGTTCCAAACACAGTTTAGAAGCTCTTTCTGGTCGTTGCTGTAATTTAAAATATTCATCTCAACTTTACCTTTATAACTAAAGGTGCTAGTGGAATAAAGGGGCTAATTCCACCTTTTTCCATTAACCCTTTCAAAGTAGACGGCAGCGGATAGAATCGTGCCCACTGAGGTATACGAGATTAATGAGACACGCCATATGATTTTGTACCTTCGCACATCTGCGTAATTTCATTAAATAAGTTTACAAAATTTACAATATTTTTCATAAAGTCAAAAGTTGACATAATTCCGCAGGTACTCAGAAAATGTTGTCAACTTTCGACGCCGTTTACGGAAAATATTGTACAAAATCACATGGCATGTCTCATATGATGGTTCCAATTTTCACGTGTGCATCAGTTTGTTTGTTTATTGGTGTTTAACACCTACCAACAGCTAAGGTCATTTAAGGCCGGGCAGCGGATTTGATCCCTTATTTAACCTGCTGTATTGGAGGGGGAAATCCCAAAATCAGAACGGAATATTTACATCGAGAAAAAATATATTCAGTCCTGAAATTAGAATAGCCCGACATAGTGCCAGGTCCATACCACACCAAAGTCACTTGGCTCCTTCCCCTAAAAGTAATAGGATTATGAGTAATCCTCATATAAGGGGTATAACCAGATCCAACTCTCACATACAAGAATGCCAAAGAATTACCTGAGGGCTAAACCAGGGGCCCGTTCCACTAAAACTACTTACGACTAAAATGTTTGTAAGTGCAAATTTAATTCAATTTATGGATTTACATTTATTGAGCTCAATAAATGTAAATCCAATAATTATTTACAAGAAACATTGTTAATGTGAAATTTACAGACTATCATAATTTTGCACTTACGAACATTTTAGTCGTACGACGTTTAGTGAAACGGCCCCCTAGTCTCCAGTCTGGATTCTGTTATGGATGAATCCCGATCGATAAATTACCCATCGCATGCTCCCAACACACCATCACCCCAACAAGTGTGAATCAGATCTGATTCGCTACTTTGCAGAGGACAAAAATGGACAGTAACGCAGCGCTCCAGATAAGTTTTGTATCTAAAGAGTATGATATCCCCATATTTCAAATTCAATGCGTATTTTACTTCTACAAACGTATTATTGATTTTCTTTCACTACTCAATTTGAAAATCAATGCATATTTTCACATTGCTGTGAGTATTTTGTACTCCCACTTTTGATAATCAAGGCATATTCTGCTAAAATTGCGCAAAATATGCCAATACGCAGCTTATCTGGAGTTCTGGTAATGCGACTGTTATGGAAGGTACGGGAGTGTTTTACTTACAGAGTATTCTTACATTTCAGCCAGTAGATTGAGTAGTTTACAGAAATCTAACAGTGAATTACACCACTCAGTAGCAGCAGTTTACACCACGCTTATGTTTACCATATATGGAGAAATGACATCAGTAACGTCACAATGACGTGTTTCCTTCCACCAATCAAATCATGTTCCAGGACACACCCTCTGAATCATGAGACAGTGTCCTTTACTATAGCACCCTGACAATTTACATAAAAATATATTGAATCTCGAGATTAGAATAGCCTGATCTGTTGGTAGGCATCCCCACTCCCTAAAACTAATAGGATTAGTACTAACTCTACTACTTTTCCAACAGGTATAATCTGATTCAACTACAAGAAACGTACAAGAAATCCAAAAACGGATCTGATGGCCAAACACATGGACATGGGTAAAGCATAATATCCCGCCCCCATCCTTGCACGGATGAACCACAAGTGTTTGAACAGATGGCCAGTATGTTGGTGTCATGGGTATTTTGGTGGATTTTGGGTAGATTTGGGTGGATTTCGTTGGTTTTGGGTAGTTTACATAGTTTTGAGGAACTACTAATGCTCACTCATTACACGCGACAGAAATCATCGATTATCTAAACGTTAACGGTTCCATTTATACTGTCAAATAACCAAAGGAAAGAAAGCTTTTTCAATATTTGGCCAATAAAATTTCCAACATGCGTTGCTTTCAGACCGATTATATCATCAATTTTCAACCACAAACTCCAAAAGTGGGTTCTATTGATTCAGCAGACATATATCAATGTACTGATGCCAATAGAATACATGAAATGCTTTTATATGTTCCTAGATTTTCTGTCGAGCCCTGAAATAGACTACACGCATGGCGCGCCATTTAATTGGATAGCCATTTCCCGCGATTATTCAAAATCCACTACAACATACCCCGTCACTGTGTCAGCCAATCAACATCGCGCATTAAAGTTGTAAACACAGTGTGTAACCAAATTTCTCCGCTTTCACAGCTCGATCATCTATACGAGAATATTTGATGTTTTTCAGACGATATATAAATGTTTGACTTGCATTGGCAGTTCAGGTCCACTACATTAATCTAAACAAACAATTTGGGACCGGTTTTATTGTTATTGGTTAAAAAATAATGGTTTTATTGGTTAAAAATGTATGTGTGTCAAAGCTCACTTTCACACCTTTGTATTACTTACACGTGTACTAACTCGTGGGAGGTGACATAAATTGTATGTTGGTAAACAATGCACCAACACCACCAGATATACCGAAATAACCCATAAAACACCGAAATATGAAACATTCTCCAAGTGGGTTTGGGTTTGCACTGGTCACAAAACTAACAAACCAGGTTTTGTTAGATCATGGCCAATCTATGTGGCTGTGGCTGGAGAAATGGGGCTTATGGGTTTTGCGACCAGTGTAGATCCAGATCAGCCTGTGCATCCGCACAGTCTGATCAGGAACTGCACTGTGCGCAATGGTATCAATGAAACATGAAATCATGCTTCTAACAAGCAATATAGATCGTTATCAGGATACAGGAGTGTGCTATTTGATAACGAGCTAAACTGGCCACACATCTCATAAGCCCCATTTCTGCAGTCACAGCCACATGTTAGTTTTAAATAAATATACATTAAATATGTACCTGCATAGCTCCTGCATTCTAAGATTTTCCCAGCAGGTGTTACAATCGTGTGCTGAAAGAAAATTATAATAGGATTTGTTGTCATTCCACAAATTGATATGGCAGGTTGGTAAACCACCAACTAGTTAAACAAGAAACTGATGGGATTCGATTCGGCTTATATTTAAGGGTGAGAATAGGCTAGAACACCTTCCATACCCGGTAAACTTATGGGAGATGTACCCCTCCAATATAACACAACTTTCCAAGTCATTTGACCATAACCTTGAGCACAGGGGCGTATGGGTGGGCTGTCGAATGAATCTAGACGGTGACAAATAAGTACATGTACAGTCAAACCTGTGAACAACGGCCGGCCAAGGGAAGTATATGTATATGAAGTTGCAGGCACTGACTTATGGTAACAAAGAGATAGTAGGTTGCCAAAGACTTTTAACACAAAGCTGATTTATCTATTTATTTTATTAAGTTAATTTTACAGCCAATCCAATCATCACAAAATGATTTTCCGACTAGTCCATGTACAAAGGGGGTATTTTTAGTTTTCAAAAATATGAAAATTACTGTCAAAAAGTGTAGATCCTGATGAGACGGCTCGTTATGAGCCGGGTCATCTGGATCTGAACTGTTTTCATAAACCGGGTTTAAAGGGTTCAAAGGGTTAATGGTGTCAATGTTTAACCACAGGCGATTGAATTCCATAGCCACGTACCCCCACTGGATAAGTCCATCTCGCAACTGGACATTCTAGTCTGTTCCACGTTTTGCTGCCGACGAACTTTTGGCTATTAAATACATTAAATCTAAAAAATATTTAACAGTCAGTACTTTTTCATCAATATCAAAAAAGTCACCCTCCCAAAATTTGTTTGTTTCATGAAATTCCATCCAATATTGATTTTATTGCAAACAAGAGCTGTAGGAGAACTGCATAGCTCGACTACGAGGGTTGTCGATGTACACATAGCTTGACAAACAAGGTGGCTGCGGCCTGCATAAAAAGCTTAACCAAGGTTGACTAAAAAACTTAACCAAGGGAAATTAAGAAAGTAATTCAAGGTTAAATGTAGGTCAATGACAGATATACACATGTAGGTCAGGGGTTATTGATGTACATCACTAGGAGATGAAGTTTTCCAAGTATGGTTGCTGTAGGCCCAGGAGTATTCCATATACAAGCTTGACTAAAAACCTTAACCAAGGGGAAAAAACTAAGTAATCCAAGGATAAAAGTAGGTCAAGGTCAAACATAGGTCAGGGATTATTGATGTATTGATGGTTGATGTAGGCCTAGGAGTATTCCATATACAAGCTTGACTATAAACATTAACCAAGTAATTCAAGGTTAAATGTAGGTGAAGGTAAAATATAGGTCAGGGGTTATTGATGTACATCCCTATGAGAAAAAGTTATCCAAGTATGGTGTCTGTATGCACATAGTATTCCATATACAAGCTTGACTAAAAACCTTAACCAAGGTTGACTAAAAACCTTAACCAAGGGGGATTAAGTAATTAATTCAAGGTTAAATGTAGGTCAAGGTGAAATATAGGTCAGGGGTTGTTGATGTACATCACTAGGAGATGAAGTTGTCCAAGTATGGTTGGTGTAGGGCCAGGAGTATTCCATCTACAAGGTTGACTAAAAACCTTAACCAAAGAGAATTAACTAAGTAATTGAAGAGGAAATGTAGGTGAAGGTCAAATATAGATCAGGGGTTATTGATGTACATCCCTATGAGAAAAAGTTGTCCAAGTATGGTGTCTGTATGCACAATAGTATTCCATGTACACGCTTGAGTAAAAACCTTAACCAAGGTTGACTAAAAACCTTAACCAAGGTGACTTAAGTAATTGAAGAGGAAATATAGGTGAAGGTGAAATATATATCAGGGGTTGTTGATTTACATCACTAGGAGATGAAGTTGTCCAAGTATGGTGGGTGTAGGGCCAGTAGTATTCCATATACAAGCTTGACTAAAAACCTTAACCAAGGGGAATTAACTAAGTAATTGAAGAGGAAATGTAGGTCAAGGTCAAAAATAGACCAGGGGTTATTGATGTACATCCCTATGAGAAAAGGTTGTCCAAGTATGGTGTCTGTATGCACAATAGTATTCCATGTACAAGGTTGACTAAAAACCTTAACCAAGGTTGACTAAAAACCTTAACCAAGGGGAATTAACTAAGTAATTCAAGAGGAAATGTAGGTCAAGGTCAAATATAGATCAGGGGTTATTGATGTACATCACTAGGAGATGAAGTTGTCCAAGTATGGTGGGTGTAGGGCCAGTAGTATTCCATATACAAGCTTGACTAAAAACCTTAACCAAGGCGTGACGGTGACGCCGACGCCGACGCCGGGGTGACAACATAAGCTCTACTTATTCTTCGAATAGTCGAGCCAAAAAACGATTTTCATGGAATTTAACATGGGGGCTAAAAATATATATTTTTTAAATATTTTTTTATTTGTCAACCGATTTTCAAAATCTAACTTCTTTTCTTAATTACATCATTTTCAAGCTATCTCGCCAGGTTTCGGAGTCAATTTCCAAAACATTTTCAAGATAAAAAAAAAAGAAAGATTTTGGAAATTGACTCCCCACGATAAATTCCCATAGGAAAATCGTTTTTTCACAATAAAATCAATATTTGATGGAATTTCATCAAACAAATTTTTTTGGGGAGGGTGACTTTTTTGTTATTGATGAAAAAGTACTTACTTTTAAATATTTTTTAGATTTAATGTGTTTAATAGCCAAAAGTTCGTCGGCAGCAAAATGTGGAACAGACAGTAGTCACTTAGTCCCACTTCTAGACGTAACAGGATTAGGTCTAATTACTTACTACAATCTACACTCGCTACCTCAGACTCTCTTAAGTGAAACTACTGTTAACTCAAAAGTCAAATTCTTGGTCCCAAGTACATTGTTTTCCTATATAACAACTCTCGTTAACTCAAAGTATTTTCCTCACTCCCCTGGACTTTGAGTAAAGGAGTGCAGCCGGTACTTTTAATAATGGGTATAACTGGATTCATCTCTCACGTACCAGGAAGCCAAAAAAAATGTACCGGTACCCAAAAACCAGGGATATCAGGATTATGGTAAGTATGAAACTGATCAACTAATTTTACCATTCGCATGCACCCTTTTAAAACACTCTATCATAAACTAATACTATAGTCTCTCAAGAACCGCACGAAGATAATCAGAATAGATTATTCTGTATTTGGGACATCATCTAAAAGCAGTTAACCCACCTTTCAACACCACAGGCCTGTATAGTATTGGCAAAAACTGTAGATCCAGATCAGGATCTGCACTTTTTGCAAATAATTTTCATATTTTTGAGAACAAAAACACCCCCTTTTCATAAATGGACTAGTCTGAGAATCATTTTGTGACCGTTGGATTGGTTGCAAAATTAATGTATCAAAATCCATTCCAGTTACTTAGGGGTGAAAGGGTTAATGTCCAAGAGATAAATATGAGGGGCCTTCAATTATTCTTCTGTTACGGAAGGTGTAACTTACTCCTGATGGAGTTAGCCCCCTTTTCTATTTATTTTATTTTGGTGGGTGGGGGTGTGGTCAAGGGAGATTACCTGTACATCCAGTTGCAGTCGAATATGGATCGCCAGTAAATCCGGGATTACACTCGCACCAGTATGAGCTGTCTGGTGAACTCGTGCAAAAGGCTTCAGGGCCACAGGGCATTCCCATACATGGATCCACCACTATAACGTTTATAAAACTTTAAAACATTGTCATTGAAAAAGCCAACCGATCACAGCAACAGACACGTACCTCTGAAGCCGATCACAGCAACAGACACGTACCTCTGAAGCCGATCACGTGACATGTCACATTGCTCACTCTAATAATCCCGGCTGGCAGTTTAGGATGATAAAAACTTTGACTTAGGTCTCATTTAATATGCACTTATGACCCTACTGTCTGTTCCACGTTTTACTGCCGACAAACTTTTGGCTATTAAACACATTAAATCTAAAAAATATTTAAATGTATTAAAGTACTTTTTCACCAATAACAAAAAAGTCTCCCTCCCCAAAATATTTTGTTTGATGAAATTCCATCAAATATTGATTTTATAGCGAAAAAACGATTTTTCTATGGGAATTTAACATGGGGGGAAAAAGAGGTGGAAGCAGTGGGGGAGGAGTCAAAATACTAATTTTTTGGGAAATTGTCTCCGAAACCTGTCCACAAATAAAAAATAAAATGTTATTATTATTTTCAGCCTGCATGTTAAATTCCCATAGGAAAATCATTTTTTGGCAATAAAATCAATATTTGATGGAATTTCATCAAATAAATATTTTTTGGGAGGGTGACTTTTTTGTTATTAATGAAAAACTACTTACATTTAAATATCTTTTAGATTTAATATGTTTAATAGCCAAAAGTTCGTCGGCAGCAAAATGTGGAACATGGTAGTAGAACTTTATAGGAATGCATGTGTGAAATATTAAGCATTTTAGATGAAGGAAATAGAAGTTACAACATATTTCTCTGATGTTAAGTTTTGTAAAGAGACCAAGTATGTTTGACCGGGGGGTTGACCTTGGGATCAGCGAGGGGGATTGGACGGTCGTGGATTTGGCACAGCATGGTAGTAGAGCCTTACAGGAATGCATGTGTGAAATATTAAGCATTTTAGATGAAGGAAATAGAAGTTGGTAACATATTTCTCTGATGTTAAGTTTTGTAAAGAGACCAAGTATTTGACCTTGACCTTGGGATCAGCGGGGGTTGGACGGTCGTGGATTTGGCACAGCATGGTAGTAGAGCCTTACAGGAATGCATGTGTGAAATATTAAGCATTTTAGATGAAGGCAATAGAAGTTGATAACATATTTCTCTGATGTTTTGTAAAGAGACCAAGTATTTGACCTTGACCTTGGGATCAGCGGGGGTTGGACGGTCGTGGATTTGGCATAGCATGGTAGTAGAGCCTTACAGGAATGCATGTGTGAAATATTAAGCATTTTAGATGAAGGAAATAGAAGTTGATAACATATTTCTCTGATTTTAAGTTTTGTAAAGAGACCAAGTATTTGACCTTTATTTGTCAACCGATTTTCAAAATCTAACTTTTGTTTTCTTAATTACATCATTTTCAAGCTATCTTGCCAGGTTTCGTAGTCAATTTCCAAAACATTTTCACAATAAAAAAAATGAAAAAATTTGGAAATTGACTCCAAATGATAAATTCCCAAAGGAAAATCGTTTTTTCGCAATAAAATCAATATTTGATGGAATTTCATCAAACAAATTTTTTTGCGAAGGGTGACTTTTTTGTTATTAATGAAAAAGTACTTACTTTTAAATATTTTTTAGATTTAATGTGTTTAATAGCCAAAAGTTCGTCGGCAGCAAAACATGGAACAGACAGTAGTCACTTAGTCCCACTCCCTAGACGTAACAGGATTAGGTCTAATTACTTACTACAATCTACACTCGCTACCTCAGACTCTCTTCAGTGAAACTACTGTTAACTCAAAAGTCAAATTCTTGGTCCCAAGTACATTGTTTTCCTATATAACAACTCTCGTTAACTCAAAGTATTTTCCTCACTCCCCTGGACTTTGAGTAAAGGAGTGCAGCCGGTACTTTTAATAATGGGTATAACTGGATTCATCTCTCACGTACCAGGAAGCCAAAAAAAATGTACCGGTACCCAAAAACCAGGGATATCAGGATTATGGTAAGTATGAAACTGATCAACTAATTTTACCATTCGCATGCACCCTTTTAAAACACTCTATCATAAACTAATACTATAGTCTCTCAAGAACCGCACGAAGATAATCAGAATAGATTATTCTGTATTTGGGACATCATCTAAAAGCAGTTAACCCTTTCAACACCACAGGCTTGTATAGTATTGGCAAAAACTGTAGATCCAGATCAGGATCTGCACTTTTTGCAAATAATTTTCATATTTTTGAGAACAAAAACACCCCCTTTTCATAAATGGACTAGTCTGAGAATCATTTTGTGACCGTTGGATTGGTTGCAAAATTAATGTATCAAAATCCATTCCAGTTACTTAGGGGTGAAAGGGTTAAGGTCCAAGAGATAAATATGAGGGGCCTTCAATTATTCTTCTGTTACGGAAGGTGTAACTTACTCCTGATGGAGTTAGCCCCCTTTTCTATTTATTTTATTTTGGTGGGTGGGGGTGTGGTCAAGGGAGATTACCTGTACATCCAGTTGCAGTCGAATATGGATCGCCAGTAAATCCGGGATTACACTCGCACCAGTATGAGCTGTCTGGTGAACTCGTGCAAAAGGCTTCAGGGCCACAGGGCATTCCCATACATGGATCCACCACTATAACGTTTATAAAACTTTAAAACATTGTCATTGAAAAAGCCAACCGATCACAGCAACAGACACGTACCTCTGAAGCCGATCACAGCAACAGACACGTACCTCTGAAGCCGATCACAGCAACAGACACGTACCTCTGAAGCCGATCACGTGACATGTCACATTGCTCACTCTAATAATCCCGGCTGGCAGTTTAGGATGATAAAAACTTTGACTTAGGTCTCATTTAATATGCACTTATGACCCTACTGTCTGTTCCACGTTTTACTGCCGACAAACTTTTGGCTATTAAACACACTAAATCTAAAAAATATTTAAATGTATTAAAGTACTTTTTCACCAATAACAAAAAAGTCGCCTTCCCCAAAAAAATTTGTTTGATAAAATTCCATCAAATATTGATTTTATAGCGAAAAAACGATTTTTCTATGGGAATTTAACATGGGGGGAAAAAAGAGGTGGAAGCAGTGGGGGAGGAGTCAAAATACTAATTTTTTGGGAAATTGACTCCGAAACCTGTCCACAAATAAAAAAAAAATGTTATTATTATTTTCAGCCTGCATGTTAAATTCCCATAGGAAAATCATTTTTTGGCAATAAAATCAATATTTGATGGAATTTCACCAAATAAATATTTTTTGGGAGGGTGACTTTTGTTATTGATAAAAAACTACTTACATTTAAATATATTTTTTAGATTTAATATGTTTAATAGCCAAAAGTTTGTCGGCAGCAAAATGTGCACAGTCTAATCAGGATCTGCACTGTTCGCTATTGCATCAATGAAACATCCGTCTGATTTCTAACATGCAATATACATTGGTCACACATCCCATAAGCCCCATTCCTCCAGTGACAGCCACTAATGCTATTGTCATGGACAATGTGCACATTGTGCTACAGCATATATCCCCATGTTAAATATTTACCCCTTATACATCTTCACTCTTTCCCCATGTGAAATCCCCATAGACATCTTCACTCTGTGAAGATGTCTATGGGGATTTAACATGGGGAAATTGTATTTTCGTAAAATCAATATTGGACCAAATTTCACGAAATAAAAAAAAAGGCTCATCCTTAAATTTTCCTTTAATTTAATATTATCGAAAAAAATATTGTTTTTGCATTGTTTATATAGCCGTAAAATTTGGGCAGCTTTCGTGAAACAGACAGTAATGCTATTTTCATAGATAATGTGCACATTTTGCATATTACCTGTGCATCCAGTTGTGGTATCAAAAGGAAGACCGTTGGCACACAGACACTGGTAGGATGAGCTGTCTGGTGTACTACTGCAGTAAGCATCAGGGCCACAGTCAATGCCCGTACATGGATCTATAGTAACAAAATAATTGAGACAAGACATGTGATTGTGTACCTACTGTCTGTTCCATGTTTCTCTGCCGACAAACTTCTGGCTATCAAACACATTGAAACTAAAAAATATTTAAAGGTAGTTAAGTAGTTTTTCATCAATAACAAAAAATTCACACTCCCCAAAAAATGTTATTTGACAAAACTAATATTGTTTTTATTGCGAAAAAAACAATTTAACATGGGGACTACGGTAAAAATCTTTTTTTTTTTAAATAATTTTTTAACTGTGGACCGATTTTCAAAATCTAACTTCTTTTCTTAATTACATCATTTTCAAGCTATCTCGCCAGGTTTCGGAGTCAATTTCCAAAACATTTTCAAGATAAAAAAAAAAAAAGATTTTGGAAATTGACTCCCCACGATAAATTCCCATAGGAAAATCGTTTTTTCACAATAAAATCAATATTTGATGGAATTTCATCAAACAAATTTTTTTGGGGAGGGTGACTTTTTTGTTATTGGTGAAAAAGTACTTACTTTTAAATATTTTTTAGATTTAATGTGTTTAATAGCCAAAAGTTTGTCGGCAGCAAAATGTGGAACAGACAGTAGTCACTTAGTCCCACTCCCTAGACGTAACAGGATTAGGTCTAATTACTTACTACAATCTACACTCGCTACCTCAGACTCTCTTAAGTGAAACTACGTTAACTCAAAAGTCAAATTCTTGGTCCCAAGTACATTGTTTTCCTATATAACAACTCTCGTTAACTCAAAGTATTTTCCTCACTCCCCTGGACTTAAGGAGTGCAGCCGCTACTTTTAATAATGGGTATAACTGGATTCATCTCTCACGTATCAGTAGCCGATTTCATCAACATTGCAAAGTATACTTTAGTAGCAAAGTATACTTTGAGGGAGAATATTTTTTGGCAATAAAATCAATATTTGATGGAATTTCACCAAATAAATATTTTTTGGGAGGGTGACTTTTTTGTTATTGATAAAAAACTACTTACATTTAAATATCTTTTTTAGATTTAATATGTTTAATAGCCAAAAGTTTGTCGGCAGCAAAATGTGCACAGTCTAATCAGGATCTGCACTGTTCGCTATTGCATCAATGAAACATCCGTCTGATTTCTAACATGCAATATACATTGGTCACACATCCCATAAGCCCCATTCCTCCAGTGACAGCCACTAATGCTATTGTCATGGACAATGTGCACATTGTGCTACAGCATATATCCCCATGTTAAATATTTACCCCTTATACATCTTCACTCTTTCCCCATGTGAAATCCCCATAGACATCTTCACTCTGTGAAGATGTCTATGGGGATTTAACATGGGGAAATTGTATTTTCGTAAAATCAATATTGGACCAAATTTCACGAAATAAAAAAAAAGGCTCATCCTTAAATTTTCCTTTAATTTAATATTATCGAAAAAAATATTGTTTTTGCATTGTTTATATAGCCGTAAAATTTGGGCAGCTTTCGTGAAACAGACAGTAATGCTATTTTCATAGATAATGTGCACATTTTGCATATTACCTGTGCATCCAGTTGTGGTATCAAAAGGAAGACCGCTGGCACACAGACACTGGTAGGATGAGCTGTCTGGTGTACTACTGCAGTAAGCATCAGGACCACAGTCAATGCCCGTACATGGATCTATAGTAAAACAATAATTGAGACAAGACATGTGATTGTGTACCTACTGTCTGTTCCATGTTTCTCTGCCGACAAACTTCTGGCTATCAAACACATTGAAACTAAAAAATATTTAAAGGTAGTTAAGTAGTTTTTCATCAATAACAAAAAATTCACACTCCCCAAAAAATGTTATTTGACAAAACTAATATTGTTTTTATTGCGAAAAAAACAATTTAACATGGGGACTAAAAATCTTTTTTTTTTTAAATAATTTTTTAACTGTGGACCGATTTTCAAAATCTAACTTTTGTTTTCTAAGTTACTTATTTAAAGTAACCTTTAGATATTTCTGACATTTAATGTGCATAATAGCCAACAATTTGTTGTGCAGCAAAACATGAAACAGACAGTAAGAACATGTATGATATCTGTGACATACTGTGACAGGCGGGTGCAAGAGTGAGAAAATATGGTAAGGTGGGTACGTTAACCCTTTCAACACAACATATCTGTATAGTAGTATTGGCAAATAGTGTAGATCCAGATGAGACGGCTCATATTGTGAAGATTGGATTGGCCGGAAAATTCGCATATCAAAATCCATTCCAGTTACTTAGGGTTGAAAGGGTTAACTGACATTCTTCTGAGGAAAATAACTACAATATACATGTATGTGAAAACAATAGATTTAAAATCACTATAATCAAGGAAATTGAATGAAGGCAGGACTCCAGATAAGCTGCTTATTTGCGTAAATACCCAATTAAAATTGCCAAAACCCAATTGAAATCAGAAGTAGTGAGTATCAAAAAGCAATGAAAAATTTGTGGTATCTTTATCATGCTACAGAAAGCAATAAACAGACCACAACTATAGCATATTTTCTTATTTTTCCATGAAAACACATCTTGGTATTTCATTTCATTCCAAGGAGACAATTCTAATGAAATGCCAAGACATGTTTCATTTAGAAGAAAATAATTGCTGTATGTTGATGTGTAAACAGTACATGTAGTGGGAAATTATTTTACCCAATTAAAACTTTGAAATACCCAATTGCTTCAGAAATGATGGAGTAAAAATACTCAATTACTAATTCCTTATCTGGAGCCCTGTGTAGGAATCAATATTCTTTTCTGGAGAAGAATGCTCCGCTCCAACAGTTCCAGACTCGATCCACAATTGACTCCCACCTTGAGCTGAACCTGGCTATGCCTATATGACCAAATATAGGAACATGAACATTACAATGCATACTCTCATTAACACATATTAGATATTAGATAATAGAAAAGAATACTGTACTAATTTTAATAAATGCCCCAGGGCAATGCACTTTCCAGTAATATTTTCGGAATTATAATTTCATAAAAACACAGAAATGTTTGTTTTTATCACTGCAGGATAATTATCAGACAAGAGTTGAAAGTGGCAGATTTAGATGTCTGGAACATTTGAATGGAGTGATATTGTGAGAAAGGAGTGATATTGTGAGAAAGGATACTGAATTGTTATGCATAGTTCCTGAGATATGACAATTTGAACGGTGGGCTCAATTGTTGTATCCGCCCGAAATATCAATATATCTCTCATGGTCATTAGAACTCCGTGTATCCATTACAGAATAAAACACATTTTTGCAAGATTTTTACAGAATGCCGATGTACGTTACAAATAGTACGACACCAAGTGTGTGAGCTAATGGATTTTTGTTAATGGGCATTTTTTTTTATGTCAATGATCCGAGTCACGAAACTTTGTACAACTAAAATGTTTGTATGTGCAAATTTAGGATTGTTTGGAAATTTTGATTGATGGATTTACATTTATTGAGCATAGGCTGCATATGCAGCCTATGCTCAATAAATGTAAATCCAGTAATTATTTACAAGAATACATTGTTAATGTGAAATAATGCACTTACGAACATTTTAGTCGTACAAAGTAAAGTGAAACCCCACCCCCCCCGCAGACAGAGACAGATATGCGAACGATGATGGCTCTAGACACAGAATCAGATGGGTGTACATGCATGACAGTCTGTCATCTCTCTCCCTTTATCACAGAATTCTACATGAATACGACAAAGTATTTCCTCTCCAAATTGGACACCTAGAGAACACCAGTGTGGACAATTTTCATGTATTTCATGATAATTTATAGGAGACAAGCATGCAGGTACATGATTGCAAAGTGCAAGAAACATGTCCTCGCGCACTCACATGCCTAAATTGCAGTGGATCATCTCATCTCTCAACTGAACACCCTGAGTATCCAGTTTAGAGATGTTTCACTGCAATCCCGCTATAGTGGTTTATGCAAACAGTGCAGATCCAGATGAGCTGGCTCGTAATAAGCCATCCCTGTAGGATTTACACATTTTGCCTCTTATGTCTCTTCATGATTGCAAAGTCTTCATATGTCTAAATTACAGTGGAAACTCTCTAAACTGGTCACCATGGGAACCTGCCAGGGTGTTCAGGTTAGAGATGTTCCACTGTATATACACCACAGGGACCTCCCAGGGTGTCCAGTTTAGAGTGGTTCCACTGTATATACACCATCGGGCCATCTAGGGTGTTCACTTTTAGAGAGGTTCCACTGTATATACACCACAGGGACCTCACAGGGTGTCCAGTTTAGAGTGGTTCCACTGTATATACACCATGGGGACCATCCAGGGTGTCCAGTGTAGAGAGGTTCCACTGTATATTCAAACTTACCATCGGCTTGGTCACATGGATTGGTGGTGAATGCGTCCGTCGAATATATGTCACCGTTGAACGTCGTACTGATTGTGCACTGATTTGCCAAAGGTATGATAGCATCCCAATTAGTATCTCTGTATAAAAAGTAAATAAACAAAGGCAATGTTATCACTAAGCTAATCATCTCGCGGGCAGCCTTGCTAATAAAACAGAAGTTTTCATTGGCCAGGTGGGTGGCTTTTATTTTTTATTAAAAGTTGTAAATACATGTAGTGTTAAAAAATATGAAATTTATTCAAACAAGAAAACCGGTAATGGTATGTATCCCATCGTTGTGGTGGCTGGATCATAAATATGCACATTGATATGGTAAAGAAATTATAGGAGAATAGAGGAACGCTCATACATCGACTGAATGAAAATACGGATGCTGACAAACATGGGTATGAAGTAAAGAAGTTATAGCTGAATGAATCGACGGAACTGGAAAGTTTTTGACCTTGGCTTTGGGCAAAGGGGGGTGGGGGCATGTTATAGAATAGTGGAGAAAGTTATTTGACCTTGACCTTGGGTGGTAGTAGGGGGGCACAGGTGGAGCGGGGAATGAAAATATGAATAATGAGAAACATGTACATCAAGTTTCAAGCCAATTGTTCATAATGTAAAGAAATGATAGGAGAATGGAGAAATGAGCATGTATCTACTGGACAGAAAGAGGGAGCATGGGTTGGGCAGGGAATACAAATTTAAATGATGTGAAACATGCACATGGTGTTTCAAGCCAAATTGGTCGTACAGTAAAGAAGTTATAGGAGAATGGAGAAAAGTGCACATATCTACTGAACAAAAGTTTTGAAGTTATTTGACCTCGGAGTTGGGCGTGGGCAATGAAATCATTGATACCACTAACCATGAATCAGAGGCGTCGGAGGTGGGGCGGTACGGGTGGTGACCGCTGCCACAATATTTGGACCAAAAATAAAATTGTGTCTGAAATGCAGCAGAATGCAGGAAATGGTATATAGAATTCAATAAATTTCCGGGAGTGCTTGCCACCCGAACCCCCCCTAACACTACCTCGCTTCACTCGGGTCGACATTCGCATCCCCAAAGTATTAATTTCTGTGAACATGAAGTTTCAAGCTTATCGGACATATGGTAAAGAAGTTATAGTGAAATGGAGAATGTGACGGACAGACAGTCGGACATACAGAACGGAGGGACGGACGGGCGACTTTTACATCCCATTATCCCATTTTTGCTACGTGACGGGATAAAAAAAATAGTCTGTCATTATTTTTTAGTGGCGAGTGGGGATGATATTCAGTAAATTCATGTTATATTGCCTTACCTAATACTTACAGAAGTACACTACAGACCATAACGCATGTGCTTGTAAATAGTGTAGATCCAGATGTATGCTCGTAACGAACAGTCTCATCAGGATCTGCACTGTATGTGAATAATTACAAAATTACCCCTTGTTTGCTTCATGGAATAGTCTTAAAATAAACATTCCAGCTACGTAGGGGTGAAAGGGGTAACCATTTCACACCTTAGATGGTGGAATATATATTCTTTATTTCCTCTATTTATGGAGAGCCAACATGTCAGACATGTATAACATATTTACATACATATTACCACATACATTTTAATATTTACATAACATATAATACAAGTACGTGTATATGAGTGACAGTACAAGAAAATTACAAAAAAAATATTTTCAAACATGCATGGTTACATTTGCCGGGTTCAGATGAATTATGTTGTGAGTGTGTGGTTTATACAGTGCACATACATCGTGTAGTTGCGCACACTGAGCAGAATACGCCCGAATAATACTGGGCAAATGTGCAGAATCATTTGGGACTACGCTGATCGAGCACCTAAATATAACTTGTCATCTTCAAACAGACTTGGACGTGTAATATGTGTCAATGTGTTAAGTAGCGTGCATGTAGTTAGTCCACATACAGTGCAACACATTGACACATATTACGACAAAATCATCTATTTCATCAGCATTACTGCCGACAAACTTTTGGCTACTAAACACATTAAATATAAAAAATATTAAATGTAAATACTTTTTCATCAATAACAAAAAAGTCGCCCTCCCCAATTTTTTTTATTTGATGAAATTCCATCAAATATTTTTTTTTTTAGGAGGGCGCCTTTTTGTTATTAATGAAAAAGTACTTACATTTAAATCTTTTTCAGATTTAATCTGTATAAATGTAATCGTCGTGGAATGGCGCAATAGTCGTGAGGTTAAGGTCACCGACTTCTATGATTTAATTACCGATTCCAGAAAGGGTCGGGGGTTCAAACCTCGACTTGGTATATTTTTTTCCCTCCATATATATTATTTTTGGGATTTTAATATTTTCAAAATTTTATGATTTTAATAAAAATAGCTATAAATTGATAGAAACTGACCAACGATGAAAGTGTCCGTCTTTAAGTAATATATACACATTTACGGAAAAAAATTACTGATTTTTTAAAACAATATCGGCACAACTAAATACGGTGATATAATTTTTGTCAACTTTTCAACACCATTTACGGAAAATATTACTGATTTTCTAAAAACAATATCGGCGAAGGTGTACTGAACTAATTTTTCTTTTTAAATAACCAGCCGTCTAATAGATCTGTGTATAATCGAGAGTATATCGTTAATTGTCATGTTGTCTCCGACAGTGAGGTGTTGCGGCACACATCAAAACGACACGTCAATTTCAAAACATTGCCTAAGGGTCAACATTTACAGCTGTGTGGTGTCATCAGATCAACACCTCGTCCGTCACACACGACTGCGCATTATCAAGTTTTTTCCACACGAAGCGACGTGTATTTACAACTAGATCTGTGCAATGTGTCGGGTGTAGCCAAAGACCATACATAAATTCGTAATTAGTCACAGATGTAGCCTTAAAATATAATCGATTTCCTTAAATTACGTCCGCAAGTTGACAGATATTTCAGAGCAGATGTCATCGTAATTTGCCGTTATTATTTTTTCCAAAATTAGCCATATATTCTGTAAATGGCGTTGAAAGTTGATAATAAACTAGAAATGGACGCTTGTCGACAAGCGCATGTGTATCCCCCTCCCCAGATACACAAGTAGTTTGAAAAAAGGGTGTTCGAGTTATGCTCCGGAGACAAAATCAGTGACGGAAAAACAAAGGGAGATAACTAAAGAATTAGTGATGCAAGAGTTGTCATTCTTGCGGGACACACCTTTAGGGTCATGGTCTATGCATGTGTGAAGTTTCATGAAAATATTCCAAAGGGTGTTCGAGTTATGCTCCAGACACGAAATCAGTGCACGAAACAACAAAGGGAGATAACTAAGAAATTAACGACGCAAGAGTTGTCATTCTTACGTGCGACACACCTTTGGGTCGTCTTCTATGCATGTGTGAAGTTTAATAAACTAGAAAATGTGTTCATAGAACACGGATGTCCCACATATCGCTTTGATAATAAATGAGGCCAAATTGCAAGTCAAAATTTTCTTTTACCTGAGAGTTAAAGTTTTTGAAGCACCAAGTATGTGACCTTGACCCTGGGCTTGGCGGCGGCAGGACAAACGTGGCTTTGGCACAGGGCGGTAGAGGACCATTAGAGCAATGCATATATGAAATATGAAGCTGATCCGTGAAAGAAAACAGAAATTATAAGATATTTACCTGAGCGTTAAAGTTTTTGAAGCACTAAGTATATGATGTTAACCCTGGGCTTGGCGGGGGCTGGACGAACGTGGATTTGGCACAGGGCGGTAGAGGACCATTAGAGCAACGCATATATGAAATATGAAGTTGATCTGTGAATGGAAAGAAAAATTATAAGATATTTACCTGAGCATTAAAGTTTTTGAAGCACCAAGTATGTGACCTTGACCCTGGGATTGGCGGGGGCAGGATGAACGTGGATTTGGCACAGGGCGGTAGAGGACCATTAGAGCAATGCGTATATGAAATATGAAGATGATCCATGAAAGAAAACAGAAATTATAAGATATTTACCCGAGCGTTAAAGTTTGTGAAGCACTAAGTATGTGACCTTGACCCTGGGCTTGGCGGGGGCAGGACGAACGTGGATTTGGCACAGGGCGGTAGACGACCATTAGAGCAACGCGTATATGAAATATGAAGAATTGATCCGTGAATGGAAATAAAAATTATAAGATATTTACCTGAGCGTTAAAGTTTTTGAAGCACCAAGTATGTGACCTTGACCCTGGGATTGGTGGGGCAGGATGAACGTGGATTTGGCACAGGGCGGTAGAGGACCATTAGAGCAATGCGTATATGATATGAAGTGATCCATGATCCATGAAAGAAAACAGAAAGTATAAGATATTTACCCAAGCGTTAATGTTTTTGAAGCACTAAGTATGTGACCTTGACCCTGGGCTTGACGGGGGCAGAACGAACGTGGATTTGGCACAGGGCGGGGGTAGAGGACCCATTTAGAGCAATGCGTATATGCGTGTTTCGAGTTATGCTCTGGATACAAAATCAGAGCACGAAACAACAAAGGGAGATAAGTAAACAAGAATTCCGCGGAATCAGATGCCTCGCCTTGTCCCGCCTTGACCTCGAGCCTGGGCCCGAAAGCAATTTTCACTGGCCCGAACATATTATACAATTATTGACTAGTGAACCATAGAATATCAGATTATATTCTATGGCTCACTAGTCAATAATTGTTTTATTATATGATAATAGTCTGTATATAGCACTTACGACCTTATGCTACTAGACTAAAATTGAAAAAGAATTTGAAAAATAAAATGAAAAAAAAATATGGAAAAAAAGTTTAAAAATTAAAAATAATAATGCTTGCTACTGGAGCCCAGAATTTTTTTTAATAGTCCTATATTTATCTACATATATCTGCACAGGTCCACATAATGCCACAATATTTTCAACACAGTTTACGGAAATGTAATATAATCATTTACCTGTATAAATTACCTGTAAGTGGTCAGTGGTCAGTTGCACATGCTAGCACATGCACAGGTGAATAGTCTGTATATAGCACTTACGACCTTATGCTACTGGACAAAAATTGAAAAATAATTTGAAAAAAAAAATGAAAAAAAAAAATGAAAAAAAAAAATGGAAAAAAAAAGTTTAAAAATAATAATGCTTGCTACTGGAGCCCAGATTTTTTTTCCAGTCAAATTGAAAAATAATTTGAAAAAAAAAATGAAAAAAAATAACGAAAAAAAAATAATAAAAAATTTAAAAATAATAATGCTTGCTATTGGAGACCAGATTTTTTTTTAATAGTCCTATATTTATCTACATATATCTGCAGAGGTCCACATAATGCCACAATATTTTCAACACAGTACCCAATGTAGTGATTTACCTGTATAAATTACCTGGTCAGCAGTGGTCAAGCACTGGACATCTGCACATGCTAGCCCATGGTTCTCCCAGTTTCTATTGTTCTCTCTACAGGTAAGGTGTACAGAGCACATGAGAAAAGGTATACAGAGCAGACGAGAAAACAGGTCTTCATGCATTATTGTCCAGTTTGTAGAGTGCGCAAAACAAAAAAGGGAGATAACTGTTTTGGTTTTTGTTTTTGATGAAAAAGTACTTAAAATTTAATATTTTTTATGTTTAATGTGTTTAATATCCAAACATTCGCCGGCAGAAAAACGTGGAACAGACAGTAGTTAATTTATGAAAAGGGGGAGTTTTGTTTTATTTTTTTCTAAAAAATATGAAAATGACTTGCAAAAAGTGCAGATCCGAACCGGCTCATCTGGATCTACACTGTTTGCAATCACTGCTATAGAGTGCTGTAGTCTTGGAAGGGTTAATACACATTTAAGTTTGAAATACTTACGGATTAACACACAGAGCTTCGGTAAGTGACAAGGCTGATGTGGCCCCAATGGTAGGATCTGCATATTCATTGATCAGGTTCTGTAGCTCATCCACGCATGGTACACCAGTTGCTGCAAATATCGTGAAGATAGGATTATCATAATAGCCATAAACACAATTTATTATATACCTACCCATGAAATACATAGTTATACGATGTACATAAAAGTCATATGTTCTCATCGATGAAATAAACATCTTCCGGTGAAAATACGACTACTTCCGCTATCTATATTCATAACGCGCACCTGCAGTGCCGGACTGCAATAGGCTGCAAATACACATTCATTACCGTATACAGTCTAAAAACTGCTAATTTCCATGGAGCGGTATATAATAAATAGAATATTCATATTAATATCCTCTATATATTCTGGAAAAATTTATATAAATATCACAACGATTTTCAGTGTACTTTTATTTGTCAGCTACTAAAGGAAAAAAATTGCATGCTATCCAGTGATTTACCGTAATTCTGGAGGGTTTTGGTTTGTTGGGGTTTAACAGCCTATCAACAGCTAAGGTCATTTAAGGCCGGGTCAATGGGTTTAGTACTAAATCCCATATATTACCTGTACAAGTACATGTACATGTTCAAGTACATGTACAAATGGGGGGAAAATCCCAAAATCAGAACTGAATATTTACAATAACAAAACTATATATTCAGCCCTGAAATCAGAATAATCCTGATCTGATGCCAGGTCCTGGCCACACCAGAATCACTTGGCCCCTCCCAAAAGCACTAGGATCAGTAATAATCTTACTACTTTTATAATGGGTAATAACCCAATTCAACTCCCAGGTAACTAAAGAGCTGTAACAGAAATGGTACCATGTGTAATCATGAGTTGAATGTGGATATAAAAATACCGATCGAGAGCATCGTGCTCCGGTAGCGCAGTTGGTTAGTGCGTCCCGCTGGTATTGGGAAGGTCCCAGGTTCGATCCCCGGTTGGTGCACATTTTTTCCGTTGCATTTTCCCTATCCGGTTACATTTGGGGGCTCGTCCAACCCTCATGAGTGTCGGTGGGCTCTCTAGAGGGGTGAACTTGGGGTGAGTTTATTCGTAATTGATGAAACTCAAAAATAACGGGGGAGGAGTATAACGGAAATGGTACCATGTGTAATCATGAGTTGAATGTGGATATAAAAATACCGATCGAGAGCATCGTGCTCTGGTAGCGCAGTTGGTTAGCGCGTCCCGCTGGTATTGGGAAGGTCCCGGGTTCGATCCCCGGTCTGTGCACATTTTTTTTCTTGCATTTCCCCTATCCGGTTACAGAGCCAAAGATAAAAACGTACCTGAGGGCCAAACCAGCCAAATCATGATTCCTATATACCGTTAATTTACGCCATCTCATTCGCCCGACCACCACCCACGATTCTGGAGGGATTTATTTCCTTGAATGAAATATTTCCTCCCAGACTTTCGCGAGAAGTAATTGACGTCACGTTTTGATGTCATTTAAAACGAAGAAACATTACATGCGCTAATGTCAAAGTTAAAAATTTTGACGTTATAATTAGCTGGGCTGAGAGCAAATTTCACATTTTTCTAAGTGCATGTTTCTCCGCACTTGTTTCTTTATCGACTTTCATATGTATCAAATAAATCTGGTATTTTAAAATGGTAGTTGAATAAACTCTATGTCAAGTAAAATGTAATCTGTATCAATCCAATACAGGAGGATAATGACTAAATGGAATGACTAATGTAACTAACTACAACTACATATACATACACATGGCATGGAATGGAAAGATACGGAGCCCCGCAGGGGACGTAGAATTTAATTAATTTGTTCCCATGAAATAACAATTGTTCCCTCAATTTAACAATTTGTTCCCACGAATTCACGAATTAACAATTTGTTCCCTCAATTTAACAATTCATTCCCATGGGAATGAATTGTTAATCATGGGAACGAATTGTTATATCGTGGGTACGAATTGTTAATTCGAGGGAATGAATCGTTAAATTGAGGGAACAAATTGTTATTTCGTGGGAACGAATTAATAAAAAAAATCCATGTCCCCTGCGGGGCTCCATAGAAAAACCATACAAAAACATGGCATACATGTTAGACCGGCTAATAGTTACTAATAGTTACCGAAGGATTGATTTGCATGTTTCTATACAATCATTAACATATGGGGGTATTAATGAAAGTATATATGTGTCATCTAAGCCCATTAGGTATTCAAATATTTCACATTGAGAAAACAAGCTAATTTCGGCAAAAATGAAAACAATTTTTCAAATAAGACCTCTCTCTTTTTATCATACATCATACATGCCATGACAAAATGTAGGTGTATGTGTAGTGTTAGTATGGTGGTAGTACCGGTTTATCACAATAACAATGAACATGTGGTTACAAAATGTTCTGGGAAACCTCTATTTCATACGGGTTTCCCCCGAAACAAATGTAGCCTATTTCACCAACATTGCAAAGTATACTTTTCTAGCAAAGTATATTTGAGGGAGACATTTTCAATTTAAGGATAACTTTATTAATTTTTATTATACTGAATTTATTACATTATCACAGCCATTTTGGCTGTGATAATGTAATAAATTCAGTTTTAAAATTCTGCATACTTTTAATCATCAAATATATGCAGTTGATAGTTCTATATGAAATAATGCATTTCGGGAAAAATAACTGATTACTCCCTCAAAGTATACTTTGCTAGATAAGTATACTTTGCAATTTTGATGAAATCGGCTACTGGTGTCCGAATATTTGTCCGATTTTTCCGAAATGCATTATTTCATATAGAACTAATGACTGCATATATTTGATGATTAAAACTATGCAGAATTATTATACTGAATGTATTACATTATCACAGCCAGAATGGCTGTGATAATGTAATAAATTCAGTATAATACAAATTAATAAATTTTTCCGAAATGCATTATTTCATATAGAACTAATGACTGCATATATTTGATGATTAAAACTATGCAGAATTATCAAAATGGCTGTGATAATGTAATAAATTCAGTATAATACAAGTTAATAAATTTGTCATTAAATTGAAAATTTCTGGTGTCTGAATATTTAGGGTTATTATGGTACTAGTACAGTTGAAGATTTGTAGACTGGGAAATATGAAAACCCACCTTTGTCATTGGGTTTCACGACCATTTATTTCTGAGGATGATATATGTTAATGATTCTTAACCACCCACAGGGTTCTATGCATGAATTTGATGGCAGGACCAATAACCGAATCAAGAAAAATGGAAAAAAGACAATCTGAAAACTGGTATGTATATACATGTATATATATTGAATGCACGTTCAGGTGCTACATTAAAACAAAAAACAGGAGCACACAAAGGGGCAGACCAAACAATAATTCCAGCACAAAAATATTTACACAATTCCCTAACATTTGATTGGCCCCTAGCAAGTCTCTGTCCAAAGTTTATATCCCAGTAAACTGCCACGCCAAACTACTTTCCGTAACCGTGAGGCGCAGTTAAAATAATTCTTAAGAAAACGGAAAATAAACACATTTTCTTGATGAATTTATTTAAAATGCTGGAATTATAAGGAATGAATGGCCTTTTTGTGGAATTTATCGGGGATATAAACTTGGAAAAGTCGCGGGAATACTGGACGAGGCCTTAAAAAATTACAATTTTCGAAAAAAAAATCCAAAATCTTTTCTTTTTTTTTTTCCCGAAAATTGTAATTTTTTATTGCTTCGTCCAGTATTCCCGCGACTTTTCCAAGTTTATACCCCGATAAATTTCACAAAAAGGCCATTCATTCCTATAATAAAATAGCTACAGTTCACTTATTGAATTTTTAATAAACTTGTCAGCGCATGAACGTTTGTCCTGAAATGTGGCTGCGACTGGGGAAATAGAGCTTATGAGTTTTGCGACCAGTGTAGATCCAGATCAGTCTGTGCATCCACACAGTCCGGTCAGGATCCGCACTATTCGAGATTCCATCAATGAAACACTGGGTATGCTCATGACGATCCGCTTCATCAGGATCTGCACTTTTGCAAGTAATCATACAAATTCGAAAAAAACACCCCCTTTTCATCAATCTGAAAAACATTTTGTGATGATTGGATTGGTCAGAAAATTAAGATATCATAATTTATTCCAGTTATTTATGGGTGAAAGGCACCAAAATGAAGTGTTTTCCATTTTTAGTCCAAGTTTTCTCAGTATTGCATTGAGATTAACCCTTTCAACACTACAGACCTCTATTGTAGATCCAGATGAGCCGCCTTGTAACGAGCTGTCTCATCAGGATCTGCACTTTTTGAAATTTTCATACTTTTTTTAGAAAACAAACTCCCCCTTCTTATAAATAGATAAGTCTGAAAATCAGTTTGTGACAATTGGGTTGGTCCTTAAATAAACATATCACATATTCCAGGTATTTTGGGTTGAAAGGTTAAAAATACTAAAAAATGTTTTCCATTTCTGATCCAAAGTTGCTCATTTGATAATATATTGTCGTTTTAACCGTTACACTGTTGAATTAAATTTTGTCGTCTACTGTTTATTTTATATTTTCCATGTTTCTGATAAAAAACATGCTTTTACAGCACTTTAGAATCAAATGATTCTAAAGTGCTGTCAAACCATGTTTTTATTGAGAAAGAAGGCAACTTTCCGAGGCTGTGAAGCAACCAAAATCTGTAAGGGGTCCAATGCAACCCCTGGACCCCTAAAATATTTCGGTTTCTGAACTAAAAAAACAAATTTTGGATTAGTAAAATAAAATATGTTTAAAATACTGGAAAATAACAATTTGATTTGATTTTGTTATTGGTGTTTAATGGCCTATCAACAGCTAAGGTAATTTCAGACAGGGCCAACGGGTTCGATCCCGCATTTAACCTGCTGCCATGGGGGTGGGGGATCCCAAAATCAGAACAGAATATTTACATCGAAATATATATTCAGCCCTGAAATTAGAATAACCTGACCTGGTGCCAAGTCAATACCACACCAACTTCACTAGGTAGCTTCCCTTAAAAGTTAAATACCATTAGGATTACTCTTATAAGGGATATAGCCCGATTCAACTCTCGCATACGAGAAAGCCAAAGACGTGACTGAGGGTCAAACCAGTAACTGATTTCATCAAAATTGCAAAGTATACTTTTCTAGCAAAGTATACTTTGAGGGAGACATTTTCAATTTAAGGATAAATATATTATTTTTTATTATAATGAATTTATTACAGCCATTTTGGCTGTGATAATGTAATAAATTCAGTAAAATAATTTTGCATACTTTAATCATCAAATACATACAGTCGTTAGTTCTATATGATATAATGCATTTCGGGAAAAATAAATGATTACTCCCTCAAAGTATACTTTGCTAGAAAAGTATATTTTGCAATGTTGGTGAAATCGGCTACTGGTCTCCGGGACTCCGGTAAAAATGAATCCCAATCGTTAAATTACCCATATTCTCCCAACCAACCACCAACATCAACAGAATAAAACAACAAACAGTAGTTTTTTTCGGCAATGGATTGTTGCTAGTTTCATTATATTATTTATATATATAAGGCCTAAAAAAAACAATTGTTTGGTTCCGGTAACATCCCAAAAAAAAAATTAATTTTTATTATACTGAATTTTTTACATTATCACAGCCAAAATGGCTGTGATAATGTAAAACAATCAGTATAATAATTCTGCATACTTTTAATCATTAAATATATGCAGTAGTTAGTTCTATATGAAATAATGCATTTCATGAAAAAGAAATGATTACTCCCTCAAAGTATACTTTGCTAGAAAAGTATACTTTGCAATGTTGGTGAAATAGGCTACAGATTGACTGATTCTTTGTGTTTTATGGCTAATAAACTTAAGTCAGTCTGACCCTGAAATACACTGCAATTTGGGTAAATAATACGGACGCCGTCATGCGGTCAGCATGACTATATGTTACACACGCATATGCGAACTAGGCATAAGCATTATGCCAAACTTTCCCGTTAGTCAGATGACTGAAATCATATAAGTCCTAAAAATAAACAGTTGTTTGGTTCCGGTAACGTCCCAGAAAAAAGTAGGGTAGGTAGGTAGGGAAAAGTTTCTGTTTATTGTTGTTTTTTTAATTTTATGAAACAATTGATTTTGGTTGATATATATAGTGGTTATAATCTCCCCGATTCATCAGTACCAGCCAAGCGGTTCAGAAGAAGAAGAGGTGGGAAAAGTGTTGATAGACGACGAACGGACGAAAATCGGTAACAATAACTCACAGTAGCCGATTTCATCAACATTGCAAAGTATACTTATCTAGTAAAGTATACTTTGAGGGAGAAATTTTCAACTTAAGGATAAATTTATTAATTTTTATTATACTGAATTTATTACATTATCACAGCCATTTTGGCTGTGATAATGTAATAAATTCAGTATAATAATTCTGCATACTTTTAATCATCAAATATATGCAGTGGTTAATAGTTCAATATGATATAATGCATTTCGGGAAAAATAAATGATTACTCCCTCAAAGTATACTTTGCTAGAAAAGTATACTTTACAATGTTGGTGAAATAGGCTACAGGTGAGCTAATAAAGTGTCAACCATTACATCATGTCAGAAAAAGTCATTATAGGAATGAATGGCCTTTTTGTGGAATTTATCGGGGATAACAGCAAGATAACAAGATAATAGCCATTCATTCCTTATAATTCCAGCATTTGAAATAAATTCATCAAGAAAATGTGTTTATTTTCGTTTTCTTAAGAATTATTTTAACTGCGCCTCACGGTTACAGAAAGTAGTTCGGCGTGGCAGTTTACTGGGATATAAATTTTGGACAGAGACTTGCTACGGGCCAATAAAATGTTAGGGAATTGTGTAAATATTTTTGTGTTGGAATTATTCGGAAATGATTTGGAAACTACATTACATATATACAGTACGAGGCCAAGTAGGTAACATAATGGGATTGTTTTAATGGGCATATTTTTTGTGTCACATGTCCGAGTCTTGCATCTGTGAGACGCACGTCATAATCTGTGGAATAAGCTTACCGACACATTCCGCAGACGCGGTGGCTCCAGTACTCGCAGTAGATTGGCTGGCAGGACATGGTGTACATTCTGTGGATCCTGATACGTCAGTGTAGTGTCCAAGCGGACAGTCGATACATGTGGCGGCATCGGCCATATTCTGGTAGGTTCCAGAGGCACAATCAAAACACACGTTGTCCATCTTATAGGTGCCCGGAGTACATACGACTGTTGGCGATGGCAAAGTAATGTAGTCTAATAAAAATCTATACTGCTTGTTAGAAGTATGGACAGGTGTTTCATTGATGGAATGGCGAACAGTGCAGATCCTGATGAGGCTGATCTGGATGTACACAGGTCGCAAACCCATAGGCCACATTTTAGCCAGGGATAAACAAGAAATAAGTAAAACTGGTGGATATACCCCTCAAAATATATAACACAAATTTCTAAGTCATGTGACCTTGACTTTCAGCAAAAGGGCAGCATGGCTGGGCAACTGAATGAAAATATGGATGATGAAAAACAAGTACATGTATATGAAGTTTCAAGTCAACACTACTTGCATTAACCCTTAGACCACTACTCACAACAACTGTCGTCTGCTGTTGCTTTTATATCTTGCCTTATTTCACAATAAAAACATGGTTTGACAGCAATTCAGAATTATTTCCAATGGAAATGATTCTGAATTGCTGTCAAAGCATGTTGTAAATTATTCTAAAGTGCTGTCAAAGCATGTTTTGGATGATAAAAATGGAAATAGAAAATAAACAGCAGACGACAAAAACAACTAGATTGGTCAATAAGCGAGGCTTACGGAATACCCCCCGCGTGGGCCCAGGTACCCCTAAAATATATATAAAAAAAATTCCAAGTGTGTGGGCTTGTGACCTTGACTCTGGGATTAGCGGGAGCAGCATGAACGTGAATTTGTCACAGGGTGGTAGAGGTCCATTGGAGCAATGTGTATGTGAAATGTGAAGCAGATCCGAGCAAGGAAATAGAAGTTATAACCGATTTCTCTGATGTTAAGTTTTGTAAAGAGACTAAGTATGTGACCTTGACCTCGAGATCAGCGGGGATTTGTCACAGCATATGAAATATTAAGAATTTTCAATGAAAGAAATAGAAGTTATAACATATTTCTCTGATGTTAAGTTTTGTAGAGACTAAGTATGTGACCTTGACCTTGGGATCAGCGGGGGTTGGACAGTCGTAGATTTGTCACAGCATGATAGTACAACCTTAGAGGAATGCACAAGTGAAATAATAAGAATTTTCGAGAAGAAATATGAAGTTATAACTTATTTCTCTGATGTTAAGTTTTGTAAAGAGACTAAGTATTTGACCTTGACATTGGGATCAGCGGGGGTTGGACGGTCGTGGATTTGGCACAGCATGGTAGTAGAGCCTTACATGAATGCATGTGTGAAATGGATATTAAGCATTTTAGATGAATGAAATAGAAGTTATAACAATATTTCTCTGATGTAAAGTTTACGGACTAAGTATTTGACCTTGACCTTGGGATCTGCGGGGGTTGGACGGTCGTGGATTTGGCACAGCATGGTAGTAGAGCCTTACAGGAATGCATGTGTGAAATATTAAGCATTTTAGATGAAGGAAATAGAAGTTATAACAATATTTCTCTGATGTTAAGTTTACGGACGCACGGACGGACGTTCTTACATTAGGGTTTATCACATGTTAAATATTAGCCAAATAAAACGATTTTTAGCCACATAAAACGATTTTTTAGGTGGCTAATTATAACCAACCCTATCCTTTAACAAGTCCATAACCCTGTGGGGCTAGCCACATAAGTACCCATAAATGTGTCCCGGACCGGACGGCACGGACGGACGGACAACCTGACTCCAGTATACCCCCCACAACTTGTTGCGGGGGGGGGGGGGGGGGGGGGGGGGGGTATAATAAAGTATATTATTATTATTATTATAGATATGTGTATTCAGGATGATATGTTGCTGGCAGTTTAAGCAGTACATTTATCAGTAGTCTACACACAGGCCATTTCGTTTCTACCTCCGACCTCGGTCGGAAATAGAGTTATGGCAGATGGTGTATAATGGATGTAGATTCCGAATATGTTGTTACTCTCAGGATACGAAATCGAAAGCTGAGGGTATACAATTCGAGTACCGGTACTCTACATCTAGATACAAGTTTTAAATACCGTCTTTGTGAAGCACATAATGATATTTAATATTGCACAAGCAGGGTTATCCATACACGTGTTATGCATAGCATTCAATACATGAGACAGTAATGTCATTAAATACATGTTGGCATCAATACAATACATACAGATTATTTGAACTTACTATTCAAACATGTTCTGGACATGCTGTGGTTAACACCCTTAACCCTTAGACCGCTATCTTATTTTTTTTGTCGTCTGCTGTTTATTTTTTATTTTCTATTTTTATCATAAAAAACATGCTTTGACAGCATTTTAGAATAATGTACAACATGCTTTGATAGCACTTCAGAATCATTTCCATTGGAAATGATTCTGAAATGCTGTCAAACCATGTTTTTCTTGAGAAATAAGGCAAGATATTAAAGAAACATCAGACGACAATTGTTGTGAATAGCGGTGTAAGGGTTAAGCTTACAGTGATGAATTAAAATTTGTTGTCTGCTGTTGTTTTTTTTTGTCCATTTTTCACGTCAAAACCATGTTTTGACAACACTTTAGAATAATTTCCAATGGAAATGATTCTAAAGTGTTGTCAAACCATGTTTTTATTGAGAAAAAAGACAAAACATAAATCGACAGCAGACGACAATTTACGTTTCCTGCGTTCTAAGGGTTAATACCTTCTGGGCATGCTGTGGGACCAGAAATTGTACGGTTTGACGGGAATGGCTTGACTCCTCCGGGGCAGGATTCGCATGGTCCTGGGCCAATAGTCGCCTTGTACTCGTCTCGCTTGCATTTTTTGCATATACCCTTCACCCCCTCCCACCACCATCCGGCTGGGCAGTTTGCTACAGAGACAAGAGAATATAATAGACAAGTGGTGGACTGCTGATCCAACGGTTGAGAGTTTCAGACGCACCAGAGGCGTGCGTTGTGTCCTTGAGCAAGACACTTTATACACACTGCTTCAGTCCACCCAGCTGTAAATGGGTACCGGCTAATTACCGGGAACCTCGATTGTATTTGAAATTGTATGTACATGTACATATGAAATAAAATACCTGCTCGAAATTACCTGTGAGGGTGTGAAGGTGTATAAAGAAATGAAAATAACATTCATTTTAGGCCAGGTTAAAGGTACATGCCCACTCAGTAGGCACAAAATGTTCTTTATATCAGAGACATCATTTGAGACATTTTCTGGCAAAATAAACATTCATTCACCATTACCCCACGTATTGATTGGCATAATACATTTTATATTAGACGAAAATTTCCACACTGATATCAGGGGCAATAACCGTGTTTCCTTAAAATGTTAACGGACATTACGATTTATTCTCTGTATTTATTTTTTGTTGTGCAATAATCATACTTTAATATATGTCGAAAATATAATTTTTTCAGGTGACGCATTTAATTAGTATAAATAATTAAAAAATATCATGTCTCATTTGCATATAAAAATAGCCTGATACATGCGAGTCACTATCAGTAAAATAAATATTACTAAATAATTATATCTGTATAGCGGGCATTCGTAATTACTAGTGGAATAGTGACACAATTATACACTTACTTAATTCCTATAAAGAACATGTTGTGTCTACTGAGTGGGCATGTACCTCTAACTTGGTCGAATCCCATATTTCACCTGTATGGATTGGGGGTTGGGTGGATCCCAAAATTAAAACTGAATAAAAATATAGATTCAGCGATGAAATTAGAATAACCTGATCTGGTGTCAGGTCGTCACCATGCCCGAGTAACTTAGCCCCACTCCTAACAAGAGACGAGGCAAAGCCACGAAGGCCGGGTTTTCTTCAAGGCATAGACAATTGGATAACATCGAAAATGGCCAATTCGATTACGCAGAAAAAATAGGTCAAGGTAAAAAAAGGTCACATGTTGGATAGTGGTATGTGGTGGGCACCCGTTGGTTATGAAGTTGTGCAAGTATAGTGGTTCTAGGTGGTACATTAACAGAGAAATGGACCTAAACACGAAAACTTAAAATGAAAATAGCTAAATAGATTACGCAGGAAAAATATATAAAGGTCTAAAAGATGTCACATGTTGGAAGGTGGTATGTGATGGGCACCTGTTGGCTATGAAGTTGTGCAAGTATGGTGGTTCTAGGTGGTACAGTAACAGAGAAATGGTTAGAAGCTTGTTAAGCTTGTAGATGATGTACTCAATTTTAGTGCTTGAAAGCAAACAGTTTGATAGCTGAGACTCAAACTGCATCATTTAGCATTTAGCATGTTCAGAAAGATTCTTCAGTTCCTACCCAGGGCCTGGGCTTATTATACATTCTGAGCCAGTACTCCATTTTCATCCTCAAAATCAAGAAGTTTGATTGATCGAGACTGAGCTGTGCTCATGTTCAGCCAACTAAACTGCATATTTTCAAGTACACTTTGGAGAACATACATGTAGGCACCTTCCCCAAGGCCTCTTTTTGTTCCCAATCTGTAAAATAAATTCCCAATTTCTCAATTTTTTAAACCAAAGTGTGATATTGTTGATATTCCAAACTAAAATGCTCACCTGTATTGAATATATTAACACCGCTGTCGCATTTTTTGTTGTCTGCTGTGTATTTTCTATTTTCCATTTTTATCATCAAAAACATAGTAATTTACAACATGCTTTGACAGCACTTCAGAATCATTTATATTGGAAATGATTCTGAAATGATGTCAAAACATGTTTTTATTGAGAAATAAGGCAAGATATAAAAGCAACGGCAGACGACAATTATTGTATAGAAATAAAAGGCCCCTTCCCAAAATCCACGACTTAATCCCTGACATGGTCATGAATGGGAAATGTGAAAAGTTTCACGAAAGTATTCCATAGTGTATTAGAGATAGGCTCGGAACATAAATTCAATCTGAAAACAATGAAAGACGGCAGCTAAAGAGAGTATATCTTCTGACAAAGTTTTAAAACAAGAATTTTAGTCAGACTGATGGACGGACAGATTGACACACTGACAGGGGTGACGCTATATGCCATATAGCCATTTCCTGGTGGGGGCACAAAAACCAAGCCCGTCACAAGGGAAGATAACAGAAAGGACTCAAAACATTGCTTTACTCAATTTTGATGAATTTCATTGTAATGTACAGTGGAACCCCTCCAAACCGGACCCCCTCTATACCGGAATTCGCGCTATACCGAACATACGACCACGTCCCGAATATTCTGCTATATAAACACATTAGTTTCTACCCCTCTATTCCGGAACCCCTCTACTCCGTAATCCGGACATCATTTCAAGTCCCAAAACCATATTTCAGCGTTAAAATAACCCCGGAAAACCGGAAACACGGTCACCTGTCAGGATGTCATCCAAGAAATACACCGCGCCCAATTTCAATGTTGTTGTTTCAAGCGGGTGTCAAAATCACACCGTGTTTGCAATAGACTGGTTCCCGGTAGTATTGTTCAGCTCTGGTTCCCAAAATGCGGAGCCACGAGAATGAGACGATTCTAACGGACTCCCAACTTCACATTTGTGTGGAAGAAATAACAAAATTGATCAAATTACACACATTAAACTTGAGCTCTGTACAAGCGCTATCCATGCGTGTAATGCGCTAAGCGGCGTGTTTTTTTGAACGTCATAAGCAGCATTACAAAGTTATGGAATCTATTCAATACACATGATACACTGCGACCTAAATACGAGACATGTCTGCTGTTTCACATTATTTGTGAACCAACCGACGATTAATTGAGAATCTGATAATTACTTAACGAGGCTGTAAACTCGTGACTGTAGCCTGTGGGCTATTGTAGCAGCTCATGGTAACTACACAGCACACGCGAAATGTGTCATACTGCTCTTTGCGACCAGTGTAGACCGTAGACTCCGATTACATTGCGAATCTGCACTATTTGCTATACCCCTTGCGAATCTGCACTATTTGCAATGTCAATAATAAAAAAAACACATTCTGGTCTTAAAAGAGCGCTCCAGCTGATCGAGAAAGGTTCCACAGTGGCACAAAATACTTAAGGGCCTTTATCCCATGTCATCTGCACTCTGTTTATTGGGAATTACACATGTCGACATGATAAAACACAACTGGGTAGCCGAGCCCCCGTTAGTTGGTGCGTAATTTGGGGGTACATTTCTTATTTCTCTATACAAATGGCAAGTTGGGAGTGCTTTAGAATCGTCTCATTGGGACTTAACTTTTTCGGGTGGAGAAATATGAAAATACTCCATAAATTTACTATACTGGTGGCTGGTCCACAACTAAACTGTCACCTTGTAGTGTAGTTTTAAAAAAAACACTGGTTTTTATTTGTTTGTTTGTTTCCAATGAAAAAGTCATCATATCAATTCTCAGAATAAAAAGAAACTTGACATATTTATTGAAAAAATGTGTACATATGCTTTCAATATGGTAATAATGGTCAACGGGGTCGTGTCCCGTATCCACCTGTCCGAGGGGGGTAAATCCCAACTTCAGAACTCAATATTTACAATCAAAATATATATTCAGTCCTGAAATTAGAACAACCTGATCTGGTGCCAGGCCCTCGCCACACCAGCATCATTTATCCCATCCCCTAAAAGTAATGAGTAGCGCTAATCTTACTTTTATATATGGGGCATAGCCTGACTCAACTCTCACATACAAGAAAGCCAAAAATGTACATGAGGGCCAAATCCGGTATAGTGGGTTCCGGAAAGTATGAACCCAATCGTTAAGCCAGTTTAGTCGCCTTTTACGACAAGCAATGGCTACTGCAGCACTATTCTCAGAATCAGTTGAACCCGCCCCGGTGACTGCACGGGGCGGGATGTTTAGAAGGGTTCCACAACCGTTTGGAACCTTTTACAATATAATACATACCATCACAATATTTGGCACCTGGTTCGAACATTTGAGGTTACGGTGTACCTCTCAAAACCGGACACGACGACCTTCCAGGGTGTCTGGTTTAGAGGGGTTCCACCGCCATTTGGAACCTTTTACAATATAATACATACCATCACAAAATGTGGCGCCTATTTCGAACATTTCAGCAGCTCCCTCCGGGCATGTTAAGCACAATCTATTTAGATTGTTTGGATGGTATGTGTTTATCGGACACTTTTCGCATAAAACTGTGTATCCTTGTCCGCACCCTGGAATTGAGAAAAACAAAGTTAGTCCTTTTATCCAATATGAGGAATCAAAAACAAAGTTGTTCGGCTTGGAATCTACTGTATATGGGCCAGAATTCAGTATTTGGCCTAAAAGGGGGACATTTAAGACATTTTTTTTTTATTTTGTGCTTTGTTAGAAAAACTACAACGTGGCATAGTCCAAGCCACTAGGGTTTGGACAATTGCAGTTGTTTGCAGAATATACATGCCTTTGACTACGGAGAGATAGAAATGTGCTGAATCTCGTGTATGTAACATTGACAAAGAGGTAATATGTATTTGGTGATCCTATGTTGCTTTCAAATGGCATCTTAGTTTCTTTGTTGTGTAAAGACGTGTTTTACTGTGCACTAACAATCACCTTTACCAGAAAATGCATTGATTATTGGTTGATGAAAAAATGGCTACAATATATTTTTCTCGTCAATGTTACATACACATATTCCATGCTCATTTTAAACTGTTAGAAATGAGAGTATACTATATGTTTATGGGTTGTAACAAACCTATTTGGACCTTATTTGTTGTAGAGGCATTAGTTTAAATCATGCATTACGTTGAGAAGTATATTGTGACATTTGATCGAAGTCGCGTATGTAACATTGACAAATATGCCAAGCAATACTTGTTTTAGAGACTGATGCTTATTACTGTGTGGCAACTGGAATTTCTTCTTGTAAGACAATAAACTGTATAAAGATAAGATGATTGTTAACAGTTTACACAGAAAATGTTTTGATTAATGTGTAATAAATAAATAGATTGCAATATATTATTCTTGTAAATGTTACATGCACATTTTTCAGGTTTATTTATTTATGTTAGTAATAAGTTTACATGAGCAGTTTATAGTTTGCAACCATCCCATTATCACAAAATGTCGTTTAAATCCACAATTTGATCATTATAAATACCCTGAATACTCCATTGCAACATCTTTAAGGTACTGTAACATGTTTTTGTCAATGTTACGTACATATCATATACCTTCCTTTATTTATACAGCAAATAGCACTACATGAGCTATTTACAACTTATAATAAACCTACAGGGACAGGATTTATTTTATAAACTTTTTATAAAGTAATTAATATCATGAACGGACTATTTCAACATTTGAGGCAATTGATGTATGTAACAATTTTGTCAATGTTACATACACATTATTGAAATTCCTTTACTTATGTTGTAAATAAGATTATAAAAGATGTTTGGTTTGTAACAAATCTATTAGGAGCAGCTTTATGTTAAATGCATTGATTTTGCTTATATATTGCCATGAACATTTTGATCTGATTTACAGCAGTATGCAAAATTTTGACATGAAAAGCATGAAAAACTATACCTACTATCAACATTTTCTAACTGGCCATATCCTCAATGTTTTGGTGCCAAAAGTGAGAATATGCTGCTTTCTAACAAATTTAGTAAAATAAACCTGGCTGTTGATTGTTGTTTTCTATGTTTAAATGAAGCAACTTCTGTGTATGTAATAGTTTGTTGACAAGAAATATTAAATACACTTTTACCATTTTTGTTTCTTTTAAGATAAAACAAAAATCTAACTTGCATCTTAAGACTCACCGCCAGATGGTTCAATATGTCATTAAAGAAACTAATCAGGTTCCATATTGTAAGCTACTGGACTGGTTATACATATGTAACAGGGTTTGACAAGAAAATGTTACATACACACACTAATTTTGGTTATATTTTTTTCAATGGTTATACTTCCGATGGACAAATTATTTTTGTACTAAAATAGAGTTAGACTGCTCACAGAAACATACAAGTACAGACGTAATGAAAAGGGCAAGATCAATATGAAATACTTGCACATACTAGGACATGTTAAAAATGTCCCCCTTTTTCACCTAAAAAGTGTGAAATACATACATATTGAAGAACTGTACAGCTTGTTCAATCAACTTCAATAACCTATTTTTTGGTACTGCTAGATAGTCCATATGTGTATTCATATAACTGAAGTCGTAAAAGTGTTCCATCTCAACATTTCCCTTTTTATGTACTGGTAGGCGACCCATTTTCGCAATAATTTTAAACGTTTACATCCGACAGTGATTTTTCTCACATTAACAAATACGTCGGCTCGCCTTACATAGAATAACATAAAATTCATTAGTATAGTGGGAGGTAGCTGCTGACAATGGGGCCCGACAAGGAAGGAGTAATTAAAAGGCCAATTAAAATGCAGGAGGAGACCCATTTTTCCGGACACTAGGATTTTCCGCGATATTTACTTTTTGTTAAGCTAAAACTGCAAAATTACAGTGAAAGTAATTAATACTGTATGGTATTGATCAAATGATAGCAAATTATTGCATATATTACTTCGAAGATACTGTTAATTCCTTTATTCTGTACGCTTTGCCTCTTTTCAACACAAGCGCCCGGTCCCGATAATCAAGTTCCACGTCATACAGGTGTCAACAGAAGTTGGCAGGTATGAAAACAGTTCAATTTAATAGTTTTACTAATTTTTCTTGGAAATCTTCACACCCGACAACTGGAAATGACCACCTTAATGACCAGGAACAAAAATCTTGTATGAAAATGCAGAATTAAGCGTTTACGAGGGTTTCCGGGAAAATGGGTACGGACGAAAAATGGGTCGCCTACCAGTAGTGTTTAAATGGAATTGACAAGAAAAATATGCATTCTCCGGAATAGCGAATTCTTGCCCATATACTACAATATTACATGATACCCAGTGATTTAGCGCGATTCTGGAATATTTATTTCCTCCTAGACGTTCGCGAGACGTAATTGACATCACTTTTTAACGTCATTTCCGGCGAAGAAATAATTCATACGCTAACGTCAAAATGTTCAATTTTGACAACGTTATAAGCTGAGCAAATTTCACATTTTTCGAAGAGCATGTAATATACAATTTATTCCACTACCATTATGAACTACCAGATTTATTTTCCTCGACATCTGTAAATCTGACAAAGAAACTCGTGCTCCACATTCGTTTCTTAATTTGATGTCCAGATGTCTCAGGAAATATATCCGGTATTTCCAGATTGTAGTTGAATAAGCTAGTTGCTTTGAAAAATAAATTACCTGTAGATAATAAAGGTTTATACATGTAATGCACGAACTTAGGGTAACTAGTAATGCAAGTGTTATTTTTTAAGCAATCCATGGTTACTAGTTTTTTGTCTTGGTTGAAAACGTCTTTCTGAATGTAGTATTGTATGATTTCACAAATAAAAATAGACATTATGTTTGTAAAACATGGTAAAAACATGGATACCCCCCCCCCCCCCCCCCCCCCCCCCTCCCCCCCCCCCCCACATACTGGACTCTAACTGGACAAACTTACAAACGTTTTTACTTTTCGACATAAATGAACACGGATGGACAGACATACGTACGGACGTACGGAATCTCAAGAGCTTCGCAATAGGCCCCCATCGCATAGGGGGAATAAATAATTACTGATAGGCCTACAAGTATGGCGAAACTGGTTGACAAAATTATCCCCACCTCCTCCTGTTAATCACAGTGTTTGATATAACACATTGTAATATAATGCAAACTTTATCAAATTCAACAAATTAAATGGTGCAATTGGTTTATATATGAACGTATGAACACCCAACGTCAAGGTCACTGAGAACTTTCGTTTCCTCAGACAAATGAAAGACACACACTGTATATCTGAGACACATGGTGCCTTTAAAGTAACTGTGTCTCAGATGATGTCTCAGATATTTAATATGTGGGTTTTCGCTTCACACATCGATGGTCTAGTAACATAAAGCATAGCAGTTACGACCTTATGTTACTAGACCATCGACATAGTAAATGACATACCGGTATATAAATCAATTGCGCCATTTCATTTGATCACATTCCCAAAAACATGCATTATATTCAAGTACATGAACAAGAAACTGTGAAAAGCAGGAGATAATTTGGCTTGGCCTAATTTGGCATTTCGCAATAATTCCAGCACACAAATATTTACACAATTCCCTAACATTTGATTGGTCCGTAGCAAGTCTCTGTCCAAAGTTTATATCCCAGTAAACTCCCATGACGAACTACTTTCCGTAACCGTCAGGCGCAGTTAAAATAATTCTTAAGAAAACGGAAAATAAACACATTTTCTTGATGAATTTATTTAAAATGCTGGAATTATAAGGAATGAATAGCCGGAAGGCCTCGTCCAGTATTCCCGCGTCTTTTCCAAGTTTATATCCCCGATAAATTCCACAAAAAGGCCATTCATTCCTATAATAAATGTACCAGTATGGAACAAGAGTTGTCAGAAGACAGCGGAGCGTGCCTGCTGGTGCTTATTAGTTTAACAAATATCAAAAAGCTGTGTGAAAGTAAACACTCAATGTTAAGTTTGTGAAAGCGCGGAGATAGTGACCTTGACCTAAGGGTTAGCGGGGGTCTGAGGGTCGTGGATTTGGATTGGCATGACTGAGAACCATTAGAGGAAGGCAAGTATGAAATATCAAGAAGTTGGGCGAAAGGAAACAGAAATTATAACAAATTTCCCCCAACATTAAGTTTATGAAAGAACTAGGACTGTGACCTTGACCGTGGGTTAGCGGGGGTCTGAGGGTCATGAATTTTTCATAGTATAGAGAATCATTAAAGAAAGGCATGTGTGAAATATCAAAATGTTTGTTGAAAGGAAACGGATATTATAACAAATTTCCCCCAACGTTAAGTTTATGAAAGCACAAAGATTGTGACCTTGACCTTGGAGTTAGCAGCGGTCTGAACATCAAGGATTTCTCACAGCATTCGAGAAAGGCATGTGTGAAAGAAATATCAACATATTTGGTAAAAGGATACAGAAATTATAACAAATTTCCCCCAACGTTATGTTTGTGTTTGTTTATTGGTGTTTAACGTCCTATCAACAGCTAAGGTCATGTAAGGCCGGGGTTAAGTTTATGAAAGCACTAATACTGTGACCTTGACCTTGAGGTTAGCCGGGGTCCGCGAGTGTGGTGGATTTGTCACAGCATGATAGATAAACATTAGAGAAATGCACGTGTGAAATATCGAAAAGTTTGGTGAAATGAACAGAAATTATAACAAATTTCCACCAATGTTAAGTATATGAAAGCACTAAGACTGTGACCTTGACTTTGGGGTTAGTGGGGATCTGAGCGTCGTCGATTTGTCACAGCATGATAGAGAATCATTAGAGAAAGGCATGTGTGAAATATCAAAATGTTTGGTGAAAGGAAACAGAAAATATAACAAATTTCCCCCAACATTAAGTTTTTTAATTTTTAAAGACGGACGGACAGACGGGTATACAATAAGCACTCCTTTCTTCGAAAGGCGCGCTAAAAATGTGAAATGTCTTTATTCTTTTTCTGTGAAATGATAATACTATTCCAAATGTAGAAAGAACTTAGTTTACCTGTCTTTCTAGATAAAGCTATAGAGGATATTCCATTGCACATTTTGAATAGTGGGAAATAATACACGAGTGTGCGTCGGCTTAAGCAACGAGTGAGCATAGCGAACGAGTTGCTTGCACGGACACCGACGGACATGAGTGTATTATTTCCGCTATTCATAATGTACGATGGAATATCCTATTTATTACACTTCCACGGCGGATATATATGTGCATTTAGTCTATTTTTGAGATTATAATCAATGAATTTTGATGTGCACATGAATAGTTATACAATGACGTGTTTTCCCGCGTTTTGACGTTACGCTGTGTGATGTCAAATGTGACGTCATGTAAACTTTTTGAAATCCAAATTACGCAGCTGTTTCTATGAGCCAGATATATTTGGGTGCATGTTTGGAATGTGTTCAATCACATTAACATTCTAGATCAGTCGAGACCCTTTCCAAATTGTTCAAATAACTTTATTTTGACTAATAAAAATTAAACATTTTGCATGGTAGCTCGTGGTTTCCAAGAAAACAGGCGCGCAATTACGGTGTTCTCTTCATGGTGTATTATTTGTAAGGAGTTGATTATGGGTTTTCTCTCACAGCGAAACCCATGCAAATAATTTGCAAGAGTGTAATAAAAATTTCAAATTTGAAGCAAAGCGGTGAAACGTAAATTAAGATTTTACAAAAAATACAGATTCAAAAGGAGATGATTCCATACTTACGATCTGGTGGCGGGGCATAAGTTTTGAAGTATTTCTTCTGTGCCTTCCGATTGGTGACATCAATCGTCCCGGTAGTCTGTCGCTTGCGTCGGCGGCGGCCAGCTGTGACAGAATAAAGAACAGTCTATGAGTTTAACTCATTCCATTCTGAGGATACGCGATTTTGTTTGGTTTGCGGACCTAAATGTTTTCTTTATATGAGGTTTATTTAGAATTCAATGGGTTGAATTAAATGGTCAGTGGAAGAATGGGACCATGTCCATGAGAGACTAAGTCCCCTTCTTCCACTGACCCATTATTTTCTGCCATAGTGTCACTCCATATTTTGCAAATAGCGACTCGTACGGAAACGTATTACCGTAATTACCCTAAATATTCGGACACCAATATGTGAGCAAACAGTGTAGACCCAGACCAGCCTGCACTATTTGCCATTTTCACAGAATGCTTCGGAGGCCTCATTGGACAACATAATCAACTTGATAAATGTTTATGACACTTATAACAATCGGTTTTGGTGTCCGAGTATTTAGGGTAATTACGGTAATCATTTATATAAATGACGTCGAATGTTGACGAAATTTTCATTCAAAGTCTAGCTAACTAGTGCTGTGTGAAATCAGGTTTACAGCATGTGTCATAACTATGGCTTCTGAAAAACGGTCATGTGACATAGTTGCGTGGTTGGAGAACTCATCCGAGATATCGTAAATATAAGCATGTTGACAAAGTTTGGTGCAAATCGGACTTACATTGTTCAAGTTATCATAGTCAAAAGCTCATCCAATCAGTTTGTTTGTTTGTTGGGGTTCACCGGCCTATCAACAGCTAAGGTCATTTAAGGCCGGGTCAATGGATTTAGTACTAAATCCCATATATTACCTGTACATGTACAAATGGGGGGGAAATCCCAAAATCAGAACTGAATATTTACAATAAACAAGAGGGCAATGATGGCCCTATATCGCTCACCTGTGCAATGTCACAAAAATCAAGCAAATACTGGTATGTAAAGTTTCGTCGAAATCGGTCTGGTGGTTCGTGAGAATTTTTTTTAAGAATTTATGCTATTTTTAGATGGCGGCCATCTTGGATTAACAACGACCGCCATTTTAACAAAACTGAAAAGGCTCTACCAATGAACCATAACTGCGAAGTTTGGCCACCAATGGCCAAGCGGTTTGTATGAAGAACGACCTTTTGACCTTTTGGTGGCCATCTTGGATGATGTAATCATCCGATTCGATGAACAGCACCACAGCGATCGCCTCATCAATACCTTTTGTGCTGTTACTTACAGCCTTTTTGACATGTTTCACATGTTTGGGCCGACTTTGATAGTGGACGATGTGTTCGGACTTTCCGTACATAGTTGTCTGCCTTAGAAATTGTTTTCGCCACTTGCTTTGTTTTCTTGCCAACTCGGCATGTGAGCCGATGGTTCAAATTAAAGGTCTCTTCCATCTTATGGTAGACCTACAGCCCCCACAGTGTAATATTTTAATTATTTAACATTATGTCACATTGTTTAATGTTTTGGCGACATTATTTTACTCTTTAATACCTGTCAATATGCGTACTGTTGTACTGCGCAACATGATTACCTCCCTTGTCAGTGGTCTTATTAGTTTTATAGCCATCTACATTTTGGCTCCTGTGAGCTCATAGACATGCTTGAAGTGTTTGTATATGTGCGTATACGGCATATACTTGTGCTAAAGTGATCTGATGGTATCAGATTTGTAATTATTCGTGACTGTATTGTACATGTTATACTGTCTGCCATCACATTTGCATATACATACAGGGAAACGACCTTCCACTTGTAATGCATCCGAATAGTGCATTCTATTGCTATGATTGTCGTATCCATCATATTATACGTAAACGTGTAATGTTTCCCATTCAATGTGTGTGAATATAATCATTTTCAAGAAGGGATTGTGACATCGCACATGCGTATTCATACCGGGGAATTGCCATTCATATATATGTATTGCGGATCTACATTGTTGAATCTATGTTTTATTTTCGATTATTCTTTCTTTTCATTTCAGCTTTTTACCACATCACATCACATCACTACCCTTCGCTTATGGTTCCACGCATCATTGTTCCATTTGGTTCCACATCAGCTGTCTGATTGTTGAATAAACGAAACTTTGACTCAATGGAACTTATTGGTTATACTGGCTGTAAATGCCCCTCCGACGGGAAGACAGCACACCTTTGATTTGATATATTATAAGACCATATTCCATCAAAAATGAAATTTGACCCAGGGGTCACCATTTTAACAAATTTGAAAAAGCATTGTACTTCGATCATTTCTGCCAAGTGTCGTAGAAATCGGTCTGGTGGTTCGTGAGAAGATTTTTTTTAAATGTTGTGCTATTTTTAGACGGCCGCCATCTTGGATTAACGATGACAGCCAATTTAACAAAACTGAAAATTCTTTACCAATGGACCATAACTGCGAAGTTTGCTACCAATGGCCAAGCGGTTTGTATGAAGAAGACGTTTGAAATCTAATAAAAGAACGACCTTTTGACCTTTCGGCGGCCATCCTGGATGATGTAATCATCTGATTTCGACAAAGAATGCTCCTAAGTGATCGTTTCATCCATACCTTCGAATTGATATATGACATGACCATATTCGGTCAAATGTGAAATTTGACCCCTCCTGCCCCGCCCATTTTTGACCCGGGGGCCACCATTTGAAGAAATCTGAAACATCGTTAACTATCGATCATTCATATCAAGCTTCATCGAAATCGGCCTGGCGGTTCGCGAGAAGAATTTTTTTGATAATTTGACCTACTTTTCAACGGCGGTCATCTTGGATTTCGCGATGACCATCATTTTAACAAAAATGAAAAGGCTTGACCCACTCACCATTACTGTGAAGTTTGGCCAATATTGGCCAAGTGGTTCACGAGAAGAAGACGTTTGTAATCTGTATTGAAAGAAAGACCTTTTGACCTTTCGGCGGCAATCTCGGATGACGTAATTACCTGATTTCGACAAAAAAAAGCTCCTGAGTGACCGTCTCGTCGATACCTTCGATTTGATATATGACATGACCATATTCGGTCAAATGTGATATTTGACCCCTACTTGACCCCTCCTGCCCCGCCCATTTTTGACCCGGGGTCCACCATTTGAAGGAATCTGAACCAGCGTTAACTATCGATCATTCATACCAAGTTTCGTAAAAATTGCCCTGGCAGTTCACGAGAAGATTTTTTAAGAATTTGACCTAGTTTTCAACAGCGGCCATCTTTGATTTCGCGATGACCACCATTTAAACAAAAATGAAAAGGCTCGACCCAATAACCATTACCGTGAAATTTGGCCAATATTGGCCAAGCGGTTCACGAGAACAAGACGTTTGAAATCTTTATTAAAAGAACGACCTTTCGGCAGTCATCTTGGATGACATGACCATCCAATTTCGACAAAAAATGTACCAGAGCGATCGCCTCTTTGATACCTTCGATTTGATATAGACATGACATGACTATATTTGGTCAAAAATAAAATTTTACCCCAATTTGACCCCACGGGCCACGTCTATTTTTGACCCAAAAAGCATTGTACATCGATCATTCCTACCAAGTTTCGTCGAGAAATCCGGCTAGCGGTTCATGAGAAGAAGATTTTTTAAGAATTTATGCTAGTTTTAGACGGTGGCAATCTTGGATTAGCGATGACCTCCATTTTAACAAATCTGAAAAGGCTTCACCCATGGACCATAACTTTTAAGTTTGGCTACCATGGGCCAAGCGTTTTCATGTGAAGAAGAATTTTGAAATCTCTAATAAAAGAAAGACCTTTTGACCTTTCGGTGGCCATCTTGGATGACATAACCATCCGATTTCGACAAAAAATGCACCAGAGTGATCGCCTCGTTGATACCTTCGATTTGATATATGACATGACCATATCCGGTCAAAAATAAAATTTGACACCAATTTGACCCCACGGGCCACGCCCATTTTTGACCCCGGGGTCACCATTTTAACAACTTTGAAAGAGCATTGTACATCGATCATTCCTACCAAGTTTTGTCGAGCTTCGCTCAGGTGAGCTAAAAAAACAACTATATATTCAGCCCTGAAATCAGAATAATCCTGATCTGATGCCAGGTCCTCGCCACACCAGAATCACCTAGCCCCCTCCCAAAATCTTACTACTTTTATAATGGGCAATAACCCAATTCAACTCTCAGGTAACAAAACAGCCAAAAATTAAAACGTACCCGAGGGCCAAACCAGGCAAATTGTGATTCCTATAATGAGGAACCCCTACCGTTAAATTACGCCGTCACGTTCACCCGACCAACCACCCACTCATCCAATCAGAATTCACCCATGGACCATAACTTTTAAGTTTGGCTACCATGGGCCAAGCGTTTTCATGTGAAGAAGAATTTTGAAATCTCTAATAAAAGAAAGACCTTTTGACCTTTCGGTGGCCATCTTGGATGACATAACCATCCGATTTCGACAAAAAATGCACCAGAGTGATCGCCTCGTTGATACCTTCGATTTGATATATGACATGACCATATCCGGTCAAAAATAAAATTTGACACCAATTTGACCCCACGGGCCACGCCCATTTTTGACCCCGGGGTCACCATTTTAACAACTTTGAAAGAGCATTGTACATCGATCATTCCTACCAAGTTTTGTCGAGCTTCGCTCAGGTGAGCTAAAAAAACAACTATATATTCAGCCCTGAAATCAGAATAATCCTGATCTGATGCCAGGTCCTCGCCACACCAGAATCACCTAGCCCCCTCCCAAAATCTTACTACTTTTATAATGGGCAATAACCCAATTCAACTCTCAGGTAACAAAACAGCCAAAAATTAAAACGTACCCGAGGGCCAAACCAGGCAAATTGTGATTCCTATAATGAGGAACCCCTACCGTTAAATTACGCCGTCACGTTCACCCGACCAACCACCCACTCATCCAATCAGAAAAAAAGAGCAATAGCTCTGAAACCGATTATGTGACATACATGTACGTGGCTTGGTGGATATCGGACCTAAACCTTTTGTTTTACGCCGGTCACAAATTCAGCCAATCCAAAAAGTCAAAGGGCAATAACTCTGAAACTGGTCATGTGACATCCGAAATGTCGTCAATGTAAGCAAGTTGATAAATTGGTGGAAATCACACAAATAATTTTCAACACAATTACAAAATATTAGAATTTTTTGCAGGAATGTGTATAAATTTATGTTGCTGTTTGCATTATATTTCAATAATATAAGCAAAAAGGGCATTGTTATCACTAAGGCCATGCCATTATTTTTCTGTTTTAAGCGTCCACCCAGATGGCCAAACGTTTTTAGAAGCCCTGGCCAAAACACGTATCAGGTACAAACAAGGTCTTGAAAAAAAGGGTTGAGGAAATTTCAGCATAAATTTAAATTTCCGACACCAAAAAATAAGAAAATACTCTAATTAAATAAAAGTATTAAGTGTAAATTCATGAATGGATATAAAACGTGTACATGTCTCCAATCTGTTTTCATATTACTTCGCCAGTAAATAGTGTCAAATAGCATACAGAGTTTGTTTATTTTTTCACAGAACACTCTCGGACGCTTAACAGAAAGAACTTGATAATGAAAGAAAAATAAACAACATTTTTGCATTAATATGAACCAGGTGAACATAAGTCCTTAGTGACCTTGACCTTGGTCGGTCGGACGTGGGTCGTATTCAAAACAAAGCACCATCCTATAGACACACATTGTAGCCATATATTATCCAAATCGGGGAATCGGTTCATAAGTTATTGAATAAACAAAAAAATACATTTAACGTATTTGCCTTACTAACAAGGTGAACATAAGTCATCAGTGACCTTGACCGTGGGCAGTCGGACGTGGGTTTATATGCAAAGCAAAGCACAATAAATGCATCATCAGAGAATTATAATTGCTACATTTGCTACTTTTCGATGTTGATTTTTAAAGTATCACCCGGGACGATAGCTAGCTTAGCAAAAACATGTGAATGACCGCTTGCCTGTAAAACATGAATCGTGAAAGTGATATACATGTACTGCCATTTGAGATGCAAAATTACCAACGTTGCATACTTTCTGTGTGTGTGTGAACGATCAATTACTGGCAGGACATTTGAAATGCGGTTAACCGCAGTGGTTCACTGCCGCAGTGGCTAACTGCGAGATATTTGAAATAATTGTTCGCCGGACGTTTCGGACCATGCAACTTTCGGACCAGTAGCCGATTTCATCAAAATTGCAAAGTACACTTATCTAGCAAAGTATACTTTGAGGGAGTAATCATTTATTTTTCCCAAAATGCATTATTTCATATAGAACTAACCACTGCATATATTTGATGATTAAAAGGACGCAGAATTCTTATACTGAATCTATTACATTATCACAGCCAAAATGGCTGTGATAATGTAATAAATTCAGTATAATAAAAATTAATAAATTTATCCTTAAATTGAAATTTTCTCCCTCAAAGTACACTTTGCTAGATAAGTATACTTTACAATGTTGGTGAAATAGGCTACAGGTAACCAGGACGTTTCTGACCAGGACGCTTCAGATGCAAGCCACTGGGGGCCTTTTATGTGAGTTTTTCCATGTTTTGTACATGGGAGCACAGGTTGAAGTAATGGAACGAGGTCTATAAATACATTAAATATGCCTACAAACATCAATAAACGGAAAAAAATAAGTTAACAAATTCATATGTAGTCTATATGGAGGGAGTAAAAAAAATGTTAGCTTATTTTTTTTTTCGTTTATTGATGTTTTTAGGCATATTTAATGTATTTATAGACCTCGGTCCGTTACTTCAACCTGTGCATGGGAGTACATTTGACAGACCTCAAACTTATTATTGGCGTAGGAATATATTAATCGCACTTGGGTAAAGTGTCCCAGGCTATATATTGTAAACTTTGCAGACAGTCATCAACAATGATATACCTGAAATGTATGTCCATCAGCCAATCAGATTGCATGATATTTATCGAGTGCATTAGCAATTTCATTCCATGGTTGGAACAGAACAAAAACCTATCAAAAATGTGTTTTATTGCAACTTTTGAAAGTAAAATCTGTGTTGAACGTTACGGTAATCCAAGTCTAAACAATTATTCTTGGGAATCACCCGTGTTTTCAATGCTACTGTATGCTTTATACATGCATCATCGTATATATTTATGGCATGCTAATAATGTATTCTGTTTGTTTCCTAATTGATAAAGTCCCACAAATCATAACTCATGTAATAGTCTCAATTTATTAAACTTGTCGACTGATTTCATAAGAAACACGGCATAGCCTTGTTTGGTATGACATCATTAAACTCATTTAATAAATGTGGCTGTGACAGGAGAAATGGGGCTTATGGGATAGAGTATAGCTCCGGATCAAATAGCACACTCATGTAGCCTAATACCAATCTACATTTATATTACTTGTTACAAGCATGACAAGAATTTCATTGATGGAATTGCGAACTGTGCAGATCCTAACCAGACTGTGCAGATTTGGATCTACACTGGTCACAAATAAGCCCCATTTCTCCAGTCACAAATGTGATATTAAACCATCATTCCTGTATTTCTCCAGTCAAAGGACTATTTACCGATTGCCTGTCGTCCAGCGGCCACAAACCAGTTGTTTTCATCCAGAGTGCTGTCATCCTCTGCATCACGTTTTGCTCTGTCAATCTCTGCAAATCATACAACATGTGCATAGATATTGGTTGTTTTCAGTGAAAGATGAATTTTATTTTTCATAGTCTTCTTTCGCGAGTGGCGTTTTATTTTTCATTGAGTCTACTTTCGCGAGTGGCGTTAAATCTTTCATCGAGTCTACTTTCGCGAGTGGCATTTTATTTTTCATTGAGTCTACTTTCGCGGGTGGTGTTTTATTTCTCATTGAGTCTACTTTTGCAAGTGATGTTTTATTTCTCATCGAGTCTACTTTTGCAAGTGGTGTTTTATTTGTGATTGAGTCTGCTATACTATTGCGAGTTTACGCGGGTGGCGTTTTGTTTCTCATTGAGCCTACTTTTGCAAGTGGTGTTTTATTTGTGATCGAGTCTACTATTGCGAGTTTTCGCGAGTGGTGTTTTATTTTTCATCGAGTCTACTTTCACGAGTTGTGTTTTATTTTTCATCGAGTCTACTTTTGCAAGCTTTTGCGAGTGAAGTTTTATTTTTGATCACTTTTGCGAGTGGCGTTTTATTTTAGATCGAGTCTACTTTCCCCCCCGAGTCTTCCACCTGTGTGTCGAAGCCCTACAGGGATCCCCTAGATTATCGGACAAAAATGGCAGTTGTTATAGGAATGAATGGCCTTTTTGTGGAATTTATCGGGGTATAAACTTGGAAATTTTTAAGTCACGGGAATACTGGACGAAGCCATAAAAAATTACAATTTTTAAGGCCTCGTCCAGTATTCCCGCGACTTTTCTAAGTTTATATCCCCGATAAATTCAACAAAAAGGCCATTCATTCCTTATAATTCCTTATAATTCCAGCATTTGAAATAAATTCATCAAGAAAATGTGTATATTTTCCGTTTTCTTAAGAATTATTTTAACTGCGCGGCCGCCTCACGGTTACGGAAAGTAGTTCGGCGTGGGAGTTTACTGGGATATAAATTTTGGACAGAGACTTGCTACGGGCCAATCAAATGTTAGGGAATTGTGTAAATATTTTTGTGCTGGAATTATTTTATATTTTTCTTAAAATAGCAGCTACGAGCATAATATTTTCACAGAACAATCGTCGGTTCTTGCTTTCTCAACGCATGCAAACTATTTAGCAAACTGTGACATCTTTCTCACTTAAAATTGAGTCAGATCATCAGTCGTAAGATTGCCCCAAAATTAACATCGACAATAAATTATCCGGACAAATGTATAACCGTCTTATAACTTGTATTCTCACCTTAAAATCGTAATGTTATCGCCTGAAAACCAGTGTAAACAGCATTGTGTAGTTCTGCAGAAAAAACAATCACCATTCGCTTCTTGGAAAACATCGTATTTATAGAATTTATTGTATTTATAGAACAACTCTGCAATGACGTAATGGGCGCACTCGATTGACCTCATCATAATTTGGTAGAAAAATCCGCGGTAATGAGGCCCATAAAGGAAATTCTGATCGTTTCGTACACTGGTGTTTTCGCACCTGTCGATTTTACCCACGAATCAATATGGGTGCGAAATGGTGTGTAATGGCTTGGGTCCGAAATGGCTTGGGGTGATTTGGCCTTGGATAAGTAGCTCTTCGTTCTTTTTTCTATCATGATACAGTTTTGCATTCCTTCCTATCTGCTATGCATTGCTCTGTATTGTACATTGTGTATTAAACAGTCTGAAAATGATATTTGAGGAATGCATCGTATCGTCTGCATACTTCACACAACAGAGTATTGAAAAACTCTATAGGGGCCTCAAATTATGCGCATGCGCAGTGACAGATACAAGCCCCCGCGCAACGTTTGACGTTGTAAACAACTTGTGGACATAGTTGGGGGGAATGTTTTCAACAAAATTTACTAAAATGTTTACCTTGGCGATATATTATTCACACTGGCATGAAAACAGCAAGCACCTGAGTGACTTAGATGTGTTCGTTACAAAATCGGATCAAATAAATGCGTTTAATTAACAGCTATTTTCATTTGTCCGATAAATTGATTGTCCGGATAATTGGTATGACCCGTGTATACTGTCTCTTCAGTCTCGGTTTGTGGAAACAGGTTCTGCGTGAAAGGTCAACCACATACTGGTAGACCAAGAAAACTTCGCCCAATGTAGATCGCGACATTAAGCTGACGTCAAGATGATACCGCTTTCATTTTGCACAAAAACTGGCGAATCATTTGCACACAACTACCAGGATATGAATCACAGCAGAGTAATCGTCTTCATTCGGCCAACTGAAAGAACCGACGACCATACATCGAAGTGTCATTGATCACAGGTTTAAGTAACGGACCAAGGTCTATAAATACATTAAATATACAATGTACCTAAAAGTATCAATAAGTGGGCAAAAAAAGTTTAAAAAAAACGTTTGCTCCCTGTTAGAACACAATACAAGGTGCCTATGTTTGTAATGGTCTGTATTCGGACGGCCTTGAGACAACGGACTCTCACGAAACAGTCAACCGATTTATATCATTTCCGCCAGTTGCATTAGTTAGGCAAATGTTAGCCCTCCTTAACGATATATTCCCAGATGCGCTACGTCAACACGTTTTCCAGCTAGAGATTATTTTGTTCAACAAAATTACGTATTTACAGTACACATTTTTTTTTGCGTGCGCGACCCACCCATCCCCGCGATCGTCGCATTGCGTCGACAGGCCAAGAAACCTAACTTTAGAGAAATAAATGCACGTTCCTTCACGGGGTGGAAATGAAATTTAAGGTTCTTAATTATCGTTTCTACGCGGCATACAAACGAAGGAAAAAGTGAAATTGAATGGGTTTAACGTCCCAGCAGACAGCAACAGCTAAGGTCATATAGAGACGGGAGCACAGTTTAAAGTCTCCACTGACAGACCAGTGGGATGGAAATACTATGAAGGTATGTTTGAGGCCCAAGGCGATGTTTGAACCCACAACCTCCAGATTGGAAGTCGTGTGTTCTAAGCCCTAGGCCACAACCCATCCCTTATAAACGAAGAAAAGAAATGCCCCTAACGAGCGAACGAGTACTTAGAATAAACTGAAATGGCCTACGTGACAATTGACATTTACGTTCCAACAATATTTTCACGGTGTGTAAACGATCGTATTTCCTCGCCACCATATGAAACCAGACTCGAGAAACAAAAATTAAGTTGTTGATTTCTGAATTTGTAAATTGTTTGCACGGTCTAAGAAATCTACAAAACATTAGAATCGTCTAAGGAGACGATTTTCATGTGTTGCCAAAACATGTTTTATTAAGACATCGGACAAATGTGAAAAGAAAACCTGAATACATTGGTATTTCTTTACAAAAACATGTCAACGTGTAGACAGCATGCGTGTTGGATTTGCGTTCTACGTACATGCATATAAAAGCATGCTAGTTCTAATTGCGTTCTACGTACGTACGTACATGTAATGTATGCGCAAAACTCAATTTCAACACGCATGCATTCTACACACACATAATGACATGAACAAATGTATTTCCAAAAGCCTGAAGGCGACTTCGTGAAAAGTTCGAGGTGAAAACACGACATCGCGGTCTCGAAAACGCGAGATAGCCAGGCGAAAACGCGAGAATGAATACAATAGAATCTCACGTTTTCGCCTCGCGATTTGGTCTCGCGTTTTCGCGATCTTGTGTGTAGGTCGACGATGCGATGCAGTAACCAATAACACATATCAAATATGTTGGTTTGTTTTGCTCAATAAACAGCACATTAGAATCGTCTCCTAAGACGATTATCATGTTAATTATTATGTTAGCACATTAGAATCGTCTCCTAAGACGATTATCATGTTTTGTCAAATTATGTTTTTGTTGTCAAGAAATATAGATGTTTGTCCACATTTGTTCTATTTCTTAATAAAAACATGTTTTTTGCAGCACATGAGAATCGTCTCCTAAAACAATGTTTACGTGTCCTTAGGGACATGTGGCAACCTCGCGTTTTCGAGCTTTCAAGACGAAAAAAACGAAATTCTATCATATTCAATCTCGCATTTTGCAAATTCAATGCACATGCACGAGCAAAACTAATCCAAATTTTCTTTCTGTAACACAGTGATAGTCGCCCCAAGTAACATACAGAAAATTTAGGTTAGAGCAAAACTTAGTATGCACCCCCCGCCCCCACTGCGTACGGGCCTGTCATAACCTGTGTCGGCTGTCGTATTATTTTGAGTGGCTGACGGGTACGAGTTGGTCGAAGAGCGAAACGGAGGCCGGTCATTAAATTAACGAATAATAACGGGACCGATACGATTTCTAATTACTTCTATTAAGGTAATAATCACACTTTCCATTTACTGATCTGTTGGCAATGGATGCTTATGACCGTATTTACATGTACAGTTACTAATGAAGAGTACCTGCTAATTATAGTTTGTGTTAAAAAATAATTAGACCGACTAAATGATAAAGACGGGATTATTTCACCTTTATTCGCAATTCAATCAATCAACCAAGTTAATAATATATATATACAATTTGACAAACATTGATGTCATCGTTTCTAAGCAGTTAACACTATAACTCGTGTACATAATATAGAATAGTGATGTCGCATTATGTTCGACTCTTGCTACATCAAAACGCGAATGAACACGTACACATACACACGCACGCGCGCACTTAATTCATGGTTTAATTCGCATACAAACGAAAATGTTTTATTTTGCAAAAGTACTGTACACATGTACATGCATTTATACAGGTAGATACGCAATCGCGGTGATCCCCCGTGAACGACCACGGCGAATCACCGTGATAACGTTAGGGCAGTGCATCACAGTGACCGGGGATGCTGTCACAGCGATCCCCACTGCCTGAAACAGTGATCGCGGGGAACAGGTAGGCTATGCCCGCGGTGATCGACCACTTTAAATGCGTTATGTCCGCGGTGGCACAGTGACAAAAGACCACAAGAAAAATGTGTACTGTATCTTAAGTCGTAATACTTCGGTAACATTTTTCGGGCCTATACTACTATATGACAGCGCAAACATCTGCTTCAAACTACACTTTTACGTCGTCCGGGCCCCGTTAAGAAACAGTCTGCATCGAAATGACATTGTTTCCAATCGAACATTTGATCAAACCTACATTTATACCAGTCCAATGCGTCACGACAGACAATTCAATCGCACCAACATTTCTATCATTTCTCGGGAAGCCATATTGTCTAATTGTTGATGGGTTTTCCAGATTATGTCATCGCTAAGCTCATGATTGGTTGAGATTCGTAGAGTGTCACGCATAAGCGACATGTTACACTGACTGGTTACCAGCCAGTCACCTGTTTACCTTGTAAGCGAAGCTACGAAACGGTACCAGCTGACGCGTCACCAGGAAAGTCAAAGAAATAAATGTGCCCGATGTCTTCTTACTAGAGACAAATGCGGAACTTTGTTGGAACAAAATAATCCATAGCTCGAAAACGCGTTGACATAGCGCATCGGAGAATACATCATTGCGGAGGGCTAAAATTTGCCTAAATTCTGCAATTGGCAGAAATGATATAAATCGGTTGACTGTTTTGTGATGCTTGGTAATGTGTTATAACAGGGAGTAAAAAAAAAAGTTTAACTTACTTTTTTTTTCACTTATTGATACTTTTAGGTATATTTAAACTATTTATAGGCCTTGGCATCCCTTAGGCCTTGGTATGTTACTTCAACCTGTGTCATTGATGTGAGCATCCCAACTGGGCCCAGAGACATGGACGTTGGACAGAATAAAAGTGGAAAAAACATATTGTTTTCTGATGAGTCACGTTTTACTGCCCATTTCGCTGATGGAATGGTTCATGTGTGGAGACATTGCGACAAGCAGAACGTCATCAAACAGGATCTATTTGGCGTTCGTAGTGTGACGGTATTGGGTGGTATTGCTGGTAACAACCAAACACTGTTAGTGACAGCTGTATAATGGTCGCAACGGAATATTTACATCGAAATAAATATATATTCAGCCCTGAAATTAGAATAACCTGACCTGGTGCCAGGTCAATACCACACTGAAGTCACTCGGCCCTTCTCCTAAAAGTATTAGGATTACGAATAACCATATTACTCATATAAGGGGTATAACCAAATTTAACTTTCACATACAAGAATGCCAAAGACATATGTGAGGACCAAACCAGGTCTCTGGTCAGGATTCCAGTAAGGATGAATCCCGATGGTTAAATTACCCATTGCATGCTCCCACCTACCACCCACCGACAGCTGGAGGACAATGCAGCTCTTTATTGTGATGACCCTGTACAGCCTGCTATTGTACCTTACATGCGTCAACGCAATGGCGTCCTTCGATGATAAACAGGAAAATGAATAAAATAGTTTTGTGAGCCATATGTGGCTGTGAATGGAGAAATAAGGCATATGGGTTTTGCGACCAGTGTAGAACCAGATCAGCCTGTGCGTCCGCAGTCTGATCAGGATCTGCATTGTTCGCCATTCCATCAATGAAACACCGTCATGCTTGTAACAAGCAATACAGATCATTATCTGTCTACAAGAGTGTGCTATTTGACTAGGAGCTACACTGGTCACAAAACACAAAAACCTAAATTATCCAGTCACAGCCACATATGAGACACGCCATGTGATTTCGTACCTTCTGACATCTGCGTAATTTCATGAAATACGTTTACAAAATTTAAAATATTTTCTGTAAATGTCGTCAAAAGTAGACAACATTTTCAGAGTACATGCTGTTCCAGTTCGCATGTACTCTGAAAATTTTGTCAACTTCTGACTTTATTTATGAAAAATATGGTAAATTTCGTGAACGTATTTCATGAAATTACGCAGATGACCGAAGGTACAAAATCACATGGCGTGTCTCATGAATGTACTTACGATAGCATTTTTTATTGCCAGCTTCAGAGGTGTATCCATCTGGGCAGGGAAGGCAGGCAAATGCACCTGCTGTATGCTTGTATGTATTCGGCTCACAGGCCACGCATGCCTGCTGGGTTTGCGCTCCGCACTCTGTGGTAAAAGCCATACCATTTGAGACAAACATGAAATGAATGGGGTTTAACGTCCCAGCAACAGCTACGGTTATATAGGGGTGGGACCATCCGACAGACCAGTGGGATGGAAATACTATGAAAATATGCACAAGGGTATGTTTTGAACTCACAACCTTCAGTATTGAAGTCCTGTATTCTACCCCTGTTGGAGCCACAGCCGTATTTGCAGAAACTCCGATATTTTTTGTAAATGATGTCGAAGGGTGTTAATGTCCAGAGCAAATGCAGAATTCTATTCCGCATTTGTTCTGGATATTTTGTCAACTTTCAACGTCATTTACGGAATATATTGTAATTTTTTTTATGAGACATCGCACATCTTAGGTACAAAATCACATGGCTCTTCTCATGTTAAGATATTACTCAGTCAGCGAAGCTTCCCATGACATCAAAACACCATTCCTTTGTCGTGTCACTGCAAACATCATTTGGAACATCTTCATTTATATTTGGGATTTCAATTTAAAACTTTAAAAAGTTATAGGTTCAGTTGCCGATTTCACCAACATTGGAAAATATACTTTTCTAGCAAAGTATACTTTGAGGGAGTAATCATTTATTTTTCCTTAAATTCATTATTTCATATAGAACTAATGTTCAACTGCATATATTTGATGATTAAAAGTATGCAGAATAAATTCAGTATAATAAAAATTAATAAGTTTATCGTAAAATTTCTCACTCAAAGTATACTTTGCAATGTTGGTGAAATAGGCTACAGAACACACTATCCAAACATTGCTTAGTTTAAACAAAACAAGAATTCCGCCACGGAAGCGGTGTCGCGCCTGCCGAGGCATTTGACCGTGAACATTACAAGTAAATAAATTACCTTGACCTTCAGAATTTGGATGTGGGGGTGTGCATAATGAAGCATCATCCATAGACAAACATTGATGTGAAATATTATAAATGTCTGGCAAGGGGTTAAAGAGATATTGTGAAAAAAACATAACTTTAACGCATTTCTGTTACAAAACCGGTGAACATTACAGGGAAATAAATGACCTTGACCTTCAAAATTTGGATGTGGGGGTGTGCGTAATGAAGCATCATCCCTAGACAAACATTGATGTGAAATATTATCAATGTCTGGCAAGGGGTTAAAGAGATATTGTGAAAAAACAATAACTTTAACGCATTTGCCTTACAAAAAAAGCGGACGACGACGCGGACGACGACGGAAAAAGCGCCGACTATAGTCGCGCCTCTGCTAAAGCTAAAGCAGGAAATTTAATTGTGATTTTCCAAGTTCGGTAAGCTGTTATTAAGACTGGTTTATGTACATTTATCAGGCAACAAGATTTGTATTGGCCGAATATGTACTGATTGACAACACCATGCCGTATCAGGCATTGACCTGGTATGAATATTGTGTTAACGAAAATAATGAAAACTGACTTTCATTTGCCGAACGGCGTCACATGACGTTACGAAATGACGCCAGTGTAATGACGCAACGTAAAAAAGGCTGTGTTCTTTTCAACGAAAACTATTTTATATTTGACCATCGGCTAGCATAAAACGTTACCTGATAAATAGAACACTAGCCTAGTGTCTGCTGATATCAAGTTTATCAGGCTCGGCTCGGAAACGGTAGGAATTCCTCGGTAAGCCTCAGAATTCCTACGGCGTTTCCTAGCTGATAAACTTGATATCAATAGACATTAGATGGTAATCTCTTATCTACATGTAATTTGTTGTCCTCACACACTGATCATTCGTTCTTGTTTCTTCACAGGCGCGGCTTGGAAACGGTAGGAATTCCTCGGAAATTCCTACACGTTTCCCAGTCTTGCCTGATAAAATTTATATCAATAGACAATAGGCTGGTAAGCTCTATGTACGTACTTAGCTTGAGTCCTCGGTTAATTTTGTAGTAATCCTTTTGATTAACTGCTTCTGTTGCTCTCTTTGCTATAAAACAACAAGAGTGTCACACATACTCTAAGGAACCGCCAGTCAAGTATGGGTCTGTAAGTGCAATAAGGCAAGACACATATCCAAGGTGCATGATCACGTGGTTACAACAACAACAACAGTGGCTGAAAGTGTAAAAAGCGCGCACTCCAAAATAAGTATTACGGATTAACATCATATGCAGCCTATGCTAAATAAATGTAAATCCAATAATTGTTTACAAGAAAATATTGTTATTCTGAAATTTACAGACTATCATAATTTTGCACTTACAAATCGTACAAAGTTTAGTGAAACGGCCCCCTGGGTCTTGCACGCCACCTAATCATCGTGAACATTTGTGCAAATTTATCTTGAAATCCCTCCATCCATGACAAAGTTACAGCTTAGACAAGAATGTTCTCATTTTTTACCTTTGACCTCTAAGTGTGATCTTCACTGTGACTCGAGAAATGGGGCTTATGTGTATCGAGTTCCTGATAAATTAGCATACTCCTACGGCAGCTTGAAAGCGACATGCGTAATTTATCTCGTTCCTACGACATAGCATCTCGTTACCACGAGTTAGCTACACGACATAGCATCTCTTTCCCTCGAGATAGCATCTCATTCCCACGAAATAGCACTCGTTCCCATGAGATAGAATCTCATTCCCAAGAGTTAGCCATCACGTTCCCACGACATACCATCTAGAGATGCTATGTCATGGGAACGAGATAGAAAAAACATTGCACATGTCCCTTTGAGGCTGCCGTACACTCCTGTAACCTGGCAACGACCTACATTGCTTGTTGGAAGCACGACGGGCATTTTATTGATGGAATGATGAACAGTGCAGATCCTGATCAGACGGCAGAGTTGGATCTATACTGGTCACAAAACAGATAAGCCCCATTTCTACACGTCACAGCACAAATATGCAATGAATATGAAAAAAGGGCACTATTTTCCCCTGCAAGTTTCAAAAAAGCATAAAAATAAAACATTGAAATAATTTTACCCCGTGAAGTTTCGTAAACGTGTAATCTGATTGCAATGTGCTAAAACTTGATCATTTTGCTGCAAACATTTTTAGTCTAACATTGTTATCTGGAACATATATTGAGCAGAAAAATAACTGTTCAAAATCGTTATCATTGAGATTGAACATCATAATTATAGTTCTGCACCTACAGTGTACATTACATCAGAATATCGTGATTCTTAACAGAATGCTTCCGGTAAGATTCTTTTCTGAGATTTAGGTACTTAATAAGTTAAGGCAAAAGTGAAGAAAAAAATACTGGATTACCCCAGTCCCTCATTTAACCCTTTCAACACCACAGGCCTGAAAAGTTGTATTGGCAAAAAGTGTAGATCCAGATGAGCCGGCTCATGAAGAGCCGTCTCATCAGGATCTGCACTTTTTGCAAGTAATTTTCACATTTTTGAGAACAAAAACATACCCTTTTCATAAATGGACTAGCCTGAAAATCATTTTGTGACAATTGGATTGGTCGGAAAATTAACATATCAAAATCCATTCCAGTTACTTAGGGGTGAAAGGGTTAAACAGACAGGTAAAACATAAATACCTCTCAGGTGTTTTCTCAGACTTTTGTCCTGAAACGAAACAAAACAATTTTGTACGTAGAATAAATGCAAGCTAGTGTAAACATTATCTATGCTAAACCAAAAGTATGTAAAAATATATTTTACAATAGCAAACAAGCTTGCAAAATATATACACAAGTGGTTTAACTTTGATCATATCTACACAATTATGAATATCTATATCACATTTAACCCTCACAATGCTAAACTAACTTTTGTCGTTGTTTATTTTTTAATTTCCATTTTCATAAACAAAAGCATAGTTTGGCAGCACTTTACAATGGGTATGATTCTAGTTCTGCCGCACCAGGTCTTTATTTAAAGAAAACAACAAAATATTAATTTTATGTATTTAGTTTGAAGATATATATATATAACATATAAAACTCCATTTCGCCCAGAAATCTCCATTGCGTCCAACATCACTTAGTCATACCGCAATTAGGATTTTTTAAAACCATTTATAATTTTACCATCCCTGCCCCGCTTGGCTTTATCCACCTGTGCCTTTAAAATTATTCTTCTGTTGAGACCCGAGTACCTGTTTTGTAAGTTGTTTAAAAAGATGAGTAATGCATATACCAGTGGCGGATTCAGGGGGGGGGGCGGGCCCCCCCTTTCAGGATAAAAAAAAAATAAATGTGATTGAAAACCTGATATAGACTTAGATTTAGTTTCTGTAAAGTAACATCAAGTACAACATGTAAAACCATTAATGTTCGTGAGTGTGTGTGTGGGATAATGCCATGATTCACATGCTCCAGAATAGACATAGCACTATGGCTTTCACTACCGTTACAGCCATAGACCTCACAGATACCTACTGTAGCGACTTGATTTCAAGATTTGAAATCTGTCGATTATTGTCTAAATACGCGTCTAATGGTGTTAAACCAGCAGTGCAAAGCCAGAAATTATATTAAATAGCCTGTATGAGTTACAATGGGTGACTTGCCTATTAAAATAAAGTGTTTTTCGCTCCTTTTGTCCGACTACATAAATTGTACAAAGTTTACAGGCTATTGTCGCCATTTTGCCGAAGAATTTCCGGCAGAATAAATTAACTTCCGTAATTCTGTTTTTAGTCCGGAGGCCAAAGGCCGATTTTGGGGCTTAACTTCGTTTTGAATAACAATTTTTTTACTACTGATTTTGCCTATGTAGACTTTCTAGTTTTATAATCCGACTGATGCAAATCTGTTACCCTTGAGCATTTGGAGAAATCTGCATAAATTCAAGATGGCTGCCACCAAGATATATTGTGCGATATAATTGCATCCCCAGGAGGAAATTAAACCATCTAAGAGAGTATAATGAATGTATTAACGTGTTGACACAAACGGGCAACTTTAAAATTCAATTCCTTAACAGCATATAGAAAAAATCCAAGATGGCCGCCAAACATTTTACATACTTTCACTAATTCGTCATATCAAAGAATATAAGTTTTTTTAATTATGTGTTTAAAACAATGAATGTGTGTTTTTTAACTTTGATGTGAAATTATATACTAATCTATATAACACAAGTCCAAGATGGCAGCCATATATGAATATATTACAATGTACTTGCAACCGTATCTTAAAATAAGAAACACTATATACTTGCAATCATATCAGAGCGAATTTGCATACCAATATTGTATTTAGGTATATAATTATTCCAATACATTGGGTATGATATTTAGACACATGTTTCAATCGCATTAGTCCAAGGTGACCACCAAATATCATATTACCTGATAACTAACTTGTGTAGTAAATAGCTTTTGTAATTACACCTTGATATACACCATTAGACAGCATCGGCAATAACGTAAGTCTAATATGGCCGCCGGATATGAATATAGTACCTTATAATAGTAATACAATTATATTATAATATAAGATTTAAACTCGTGCATTCAGTTAGATATTTTGATATTGTTTTGTCTTGTCTTGTCATTACATAGCAGCATTCATACTTCTATTGTTGGCAGGAGATATATTGTACATTCCCAATTTGTAAAAACACCAGATGTCGTCGTTTATATCATTGGCTCCAAAAACGCAAATGCTCAATGTGATTTACTGTGCAACATCGCATGAAATGGCTCCTTTAGATAGTGTCATTAACAACTTGAGTGTCTGGATATAGCAATTGAATAAGTACAAATGGATGATACGTCTATATATTTCTGTCACAATCGGTGACTACGTGCAATAACATAGTTCAGCCATCCAGTAGCTTATTCCAGTTTCTGACTACCATTACGTGCTTTCAACCTACTTAGTACAACTACATAGCTGATAGTATTGGCCACATGTTTTCTTTCTGTGAAAGTAGTCAGTTTCCACAAAGCGGCTGTATGCACATGATGGTTGATGTACACCACTTTAATATCACTTATTACTTTGTAAGCTGCAAGTAATTGATGTGTTTTCAGACCACTATCGCCGATGTAGAGCAACATATTTATATGATGAGGTAAAGTATGTACACATGTACATCAATTTTCTCTGTGTATTGTTTCAAAGATAAGCAATACAAATACTTTATTTGTGTCGAATTATTGTGTAGTTATATGCCATTTAATGAGTTTTACTTATTTAAACATATGACAGAATTCAGCACCTGTGAATGCATATGCTATGTAAAAACTAAGACATGACGCCATCAGTATACATAAATGTGGATCAAAGAAAACAACCGTAATCACAAATATAATAATTTCGAGAAGAACATGGAGATGCTATATATTAAATACCACAGGTAGGACACAGCTAATACAAATGTAATTGATATTATATGACAGACAATCTAGTTGTGCCACTACTAAATACTCACGGTAACAAAAACGATTATAGTACATGCAGACAGCAATACACATGGTACACAACCATATATAGAACGTGACAAACTTCAAAGTACCATAATATGGATATGAGGCATACAGTATTCACGCAATTTGATAGACTAATATGAAAATGCTGTTTGTGTCATCATAATTGTACATGTATCATTGTTTTCTTATAGTTATATTTACAATATTAGCTTTCAATTACGGAAACCGATACATTTTGTGTAATTAATGTATTTTTGTGTACAGTATACATGCATTAATCATTTTTGATTCATCATTGCCTTGTATAATACTGTCCTTTTCACTTATGATGGAGAGGTTTGCGGGAGAAATTATATGGCGTTTAATCAGGTTCATCCACCCAACTGGACTGTTTTGACAATACCAAAGCGGCATCCTTGTTGTCATGTCTTCGTGTATTGCACTTCAATATGATTGTTTTTTTAATGTTTGGACTGTTGGGTAATAGTTGTTGTCCATGTATACTGCATCTCTAGAGCCTCCATTAGCCATATATTTATTTCCTTTGAAATGTAATATTTAATCATTACACGATATGATATATTGCCATTGCGAGGTAATTTATCTTTATATATACGTCTGCCATGTATATAAGTATCTAAGAGATATATTTACTTATAATCCTAGTAATTATATGAAATTTGTTCAATATAAGGTAACATTATTTTTATATTTGGCGGCCATCTATGATTTCTGCTATTGGTAGTTATCTAATTGTATTCCTAAGTTAGTAAAAACGTTCATAGTATACATAACTTCAGTACTTTTATTCCAATTTACTACGATATGACATCGATGTGCAATTATATACTTAATTATTATTCTCTGTGATGATCGTCATGGATATATTTCTATATATTTGCGGCCATCTTGGACTTTCGTTCTTCACAAATGTGTCTAGTTACTATAAAATTTACTGTAAGCGTTTATCATATCAATATATCCAAGATTAGTATACATGTTTTCATATGGAGTGTACGTGGGAGCAGTCATATGCAAAATATCATGTTACGTTTGGCGGCCATGTTTGATTTTTACCATTTAACAGTGAATTGAAATTTAATGTTGATCACTTATCTCGATAAGTCAAGTAAATCCACTTTATGCTGTTAATGTATGCTAATACCTCACTGTGGAAACAACTATATATGACACACTATGACTGATGGCAGCCATTTTGGATTTATGCAATTTCTCAAAATGATCAAAGATGACATAGTGTCGTCAGTCGGATTCTTGATGTTGATGATCTGCGCAATCAAAATCGCCAATAATAAATTATTCCAAATAAAGTTAATTGCTCCTACATGGAACGTGCCATACACTTGGCTGCCAGACTATCTGACATCTGAGCGGGAAATCCCCCACATACGTCAATCGATTTCATTGGTCGGTTACTTTGCAGATTTCCGATATTGTACCTCGGAAAAAAAAATGGCGACGGTGATAACTGAACGTGTTATGCACGCTGTTTTACAAAGAAATGTTGAGAAATAACTAGTAAGGAAAGTAGTTGCATATAAATTATGAATGAAATTTGGTGTATTAATATTATTATTTAAACGTATTGTCAGATGATTTCGGTATCGTACAGTTCACGAAGTGTCAAAATTATGCGCGTATTCGTATCGAGTATTCGAGTTTAGAGTTCGCTATGTCACCCAATGGGATGGAAGCCAGTCTCTATAGCAAAGAAAATAATAAATGAAAAAAGTCGGATAATGAAAAATAGAAGTTAAACATGATATAGAGACATGGCATGTTAGTCTAGCTCCAGAATGCAGGAAATGGCTTCCTAAGTCAAACAAATTTTCGGGGGGGCATGCCCCCGGACCCCCCTAGCAAACTCCTTCGCTATGCTCAGTCGTCAACATTTCAATCGGGGGGCCCCCCACCCCCCCCCCCTTTCGGGAAATCCTGGATCCGCCACTGTATACGAGTCGGAACAGGGTAGGGGCACCTGTAAAGTCCTAGTACAGACCTATATTCCATAACGACACCTTTTTCCGCCAATTAAAGCAAATGGCAGAAATTGTCAATCAAGGGAAGTAACACAGTCTGCCCACACATTTTTGTCACAGCGGGTAGTGATTATGATCGACAGATTATGCATTAGTCAATGTAAATCCCCGCCCGGAGGGGGGGAGGGGCGGGGCTTTACCGGGGCATACCCCGGGGCTTTTACCTTTCATGATGCCCCGCACTGCGGGGACTTTACCGGGGCTTTAACTGTTGCTAAGAAATTGAGCGGGGACATACCCCGGGGCTTTACCTGGGCTTTACCGGGGTTTTATCAGACTGTTATCAAGATATGTACATGTATGTTTACCTGAATACTGTTGTGTGGGAGGGGTGACATGGGTTTAAACTGTTTAATACGATCTACTTTCACTGTGGACTGTTTAATACTGGCAAATTTTGTTTTCAAATAATTCCTTTTTATCTGTTTATATGCACTGCCTTGTTATCCGTTATCCGTTATCCCATGCCCCCCCCAGCCCCCAACACGTGGAAAATTCTGAGACATTCCCCCCCCCCCCCCCCCCACACACTGAAGGAAAACCCGAGACCCCCCCTGGAAAGTGATTCATTACCCGACCAACCCTGGAAAATCACGAGACCCCCTCCCCCACCTGGAAAGTGATTCTTTACCCAACAAACCCTGGAAAATCCCGAGACCCCCCCCCCCCCATGGAAAATCCCGAGACCCCCCCCCCACCATGGAAAGTGATTCTTTACCCAACAAACCCTGGAATATCCCGAGACCACCCCCCCCCCCCCCCCCCTGGAAAATCCCGAGACCCCCCCCCCCCACCCACCTGGAAAGTGATTCTTTACCCAACAAACCCTGGAAAAATCCCGAGCCACCCCCCCCCCACCTGGACAGTGATTCTTTACCCAACAAACCCTGGAAAATCCCGAGACCCCCCCACCCCCTGGAAAATCCCGAGACCCCCCCCCCCCCCCCCCCCACTGGAAAAATCCTATTTCTCACACACACACCCTCCCCATGTAAGTAAAAGTATAAAGTGCTGCATTTTATACTATTAATAGGGGGGGGGGGTGTACTTTTTATGAACCCTGTCTCGAAGAGCCGGTGTCATATAGTGTTTGCACCGTCCGTGTGTCCGTGCGTTAATACGGTTAAGAAGTTTGTATCATGCAAGGGTCCACTTTTGCGCTATTTAATACTACTCACACATATCCGACCTTCCTTCTACCGAGTCCGTGGGTGGTGCCAAAGGTTAGCGGCTATTTATTTGGTTACTACTATTAACACCTATTTCAAAGCAACACACACATATTTACCCTGTACTTAGTCGACCCTACTTGTCCTAACTGTCATTTGGAGGCGGAGCTAGGATGCGTCACACATGCTACTAAGATGCCCAGCACTACACGAAGTTCGGAAACAGACCTACCCGGCGTTTCGTCAAGAAATCCAAAAAGTGCTAGGAGACTCGAACTTTTACAAACTAAACATATCGGTCATTACCCAGCTGATCATCGACTGTAACGGTTTCAAAAACAACTATATCACTAAGTCAACCACCCTAGAAATAGAACGAGTAGCAGGCCAAATGTGCTACCAATTACATCTACAACGAATAAAGCTGCTTGGGTTGTAATAATGGCTTCCCATACTAATAAAAGTTCCCAGATATCTACTATTTATAAGTGACATTTTGCTCTACAACACATCATTTTCGTGCAAGAATATTTCACATTTAAAATCACCAGATGGCCCCGCAGTGCGGGGCATTTTACCGGGGCTTTTACCGACCATGTTGCCCCGCAGTGCGGGGCCTTCACCGGGGCTTTATCAGCAACGAAAATATAAGCCCCGCTATTCCCCCGGGGGGGGGGGGGGGCGGGGACTTACATTGACTGATGCATTACGACAGCCACAGTGACGGACGATAGATTTTATTGCAGATATTCCGAGTCTGGATATTTTGTATTCATGTCCTACTAATCGGATACGTATAACTATAAGCCAAATTCGTAACCAATGCAAATGCGGCTGTGACTGGAGAAACGGGGCTTATGGTATGTGTGGCCAGTGTAGCTGCTGATAAAAAAATCACACTCACACGTATTAAGTATCTACATTTCCTTTTAGAAGCATGACGGTTGCTTCACTGATGGTATGGCGAACAGTGTAGATCATGATCAGACTATGTGGATCTACACTGGTCCATTTCTCCAGTCACGGCCACAATGTTTCTGCTACTACAGTAGTAGGCATATACCATAAAATCGTCGTAATGCAGTGACTAGACGGTTGACAATAGCAATTTGAATGTAATGTTGAAAGAATATCTCCCTTAATATGCCATCTATCGACTTCATGTTTGGTGTCATAGTATGCTCGTGTATCTGGCGCACCGCAAAGAAATGTACACTTGACCTCACTGAGCTTTGGGGTAAATTATTCCCTTCCAATGGCATTATATCCATCTCTTCGTTTGGTGATCTTGTTTGCGATAGCTTAATCTAAGACTATATATTGTTAGGTCGAGATCAGGAAGGCCGATGCTGACTCACGTAAAGGATCGGAACTTGGATGTATGAGGAGAGATCAGCGGAATAATCGGGCCACTGATTTAGTGATATGTCTGGCTATTGCTTATCTTATATTTAATTATGAGAATTGGCTCGAAAGCCTTCCAAACGGTCAGGCCAATGGACGTTGGGCCGTTTTCTTTCTGTCCGAATTTACTGTTGGTTTAATTCAATGCAGTCGAAATATGTGCATTACATTAAGGGGTTTGTTATTTACGGTACTGATCAGCTGACTAACTACGGTAGCGTATGGCAGTACATGTATATTTCTTAAACCCAGGTTTGTGTAATTAGTGTGCACTTGGCACCATAAAACACCCAATCGAAACCTCAAGACCCCCAGGATTAAGGTTCGCCAAATGCACAATAATTCCCCAAACCCAGGTTTGAGCTCCCAAACACCGGTTTAAGCTATCGCGATACACAATAATTTGTTTGAGGTCACAAACCCGGGTTTGAGGAATTATTGTGCATTCGGCGTTTAAACTAGGGTTTGAAGGTTATTGCCTGCACGTTCAGCACGTTTCTAAATTGAGCACGTAAACAGTTTTATAACTTCGTACCGTCTGCCATGGTTTCTTTGCCGATGAAACTTACCTTTGGAAAGGCGTCCGTGATTTGTAGGACGCACAGTATGGCGGCTATTATCACCCACCGCCACATTGTCAACTCTGGGGTGACGCCAACGTTTGGTAAGATGTCGGTTACCTACAACATAATTATGACATATGGTATCATTTTCACGGGAAGGAAGGAGTTTTGTCCGCCTATGACATACATTATGGGAGGGGTTTTGTCCGCCTAAGGCATACATCATTGGAAGTGTTTTGTGACATACATCACGGGAGGGGTTTTGTATGGCATACATCATGTGACGGGTTTTGTCTGCCTATGACATACATGATGGGATGGGTTTTATCCGCCTATGGCATACATCATGGGAGGGGTTTTGTCTGCCTATGGCATACATCATGAGAGGGGTTTTATCCGCCTATGTCATACATCATGGGAGAGGTTTTGTCTGCCTATAGTATACATCATGGGAGGGGTTTTGTCTGCCTATGACATATATGATGGGAGGGATTTTGTCCGCCTATGGCATACATGATGGGAGGGGTTTTGTCTGCCTATGACATACATGATGGGAGGGGTTTTGTCTGCCTATGGCATACATGATAGGAGGGGTTTTGTCCGCCTATGGCATACATCATGGGAGGGGGTTTATCCTCCAATGGCATACATCATGGGAGGGGTTTTCTCCGCCTATGACATACATCATGGGAGGGGCTTTGTCCACCTATGGCATACATCATGGGTCGGGTTTTGTCCGCCTATGACATACATCGTGGGAGGGGTTTTGTCCGCCTATGGCATACATCATGGCACGGGCTTTGTCCACCTATGGCATACATCATGAGAGGGGTTTTGTCCACCTATGGCATACATCATGGGAGGGGTTTTGTCCGCCTATGGCATACATCATGGGAGTGGTTTTGTCCGTCTATGGCATAGCTCACGGGAGGAGTTTTGTCTGCCTATGGCATACATCATGGGAGGGGTTTTGTCTGCTTGCTCTGCCTGTTTGGTGGGTCGGTGACGGTTTTGGTCGGCCTATGGCATATATCATGGGAGGGGGTTTGTCCGCCTATGGCATACATCATGGGAAGGGTTTTGTCCACCTATGACATACATGATGGGAGGGGTTTTGTCTGCTTGCATTGCCTGTTTGGTGCGGGGACGGTTTCGGCGGGGACGGTTTTGGTCCGCCTATGGCATACATTATGGGACGGGTTTTGTCTGCCTATGGCATACATCATGAGAGGGGTTTTGTCCGCTGTCTATTTGGTGCACCGGGGCCGGTTTTGGTCCACATATGACAATGTACATTATGGGAGGGGTTTTGTCCGACTATGGCATACATCATGGGAGGAGTTTTGTCTGCCTATGGCATATGGCATATGGCATACATCATGGGAGGAGTTTTGTCCGCCTATGGCATACGTCATGGGAGGAGTTTTGTCCGCCTATGACATACATAATGGGAGGGGTTTTGACCGCCTATGGTATACATCGTGGGAGGTGTTTTTTTCGCCTATGGTATACATCATGGGATGGGTTTTGTCCGCATATGACATACATCATGGGAGAGGTTGTGTCTGCCTATGGAATACATCGTGGGAGGGGTTTTGTCCGCCTTTGGCATACATCATGGGAGGGGTTTTGTCCGCCTATGACATACATCATCGGAGGGATTATGTCTGCCTATGACTTACATCATGGGAGGGGTTTTGTCTGCCTATGACATACATCATGGGATGGGTTTTGTTCGCCTATGACATACATCATGGGAGGGGTTTTGTCCGCTTATGACATACATCATGGGAGGGGTTTTGTCTGTCTATGGCGTAAATCGTGGGAGGGTTTTTTTTTTCCCATACATCATGGGAGGAGTTTTGTCCGCCTATGAGACATAACATCGTGGAATTTTGGGGTTTTGCCTCACCTATGGCATACATCATGGGAGTGCCTTTTAGTCTGCCTATGCATACATCATGGAGGGGTTTTGTCCGCCCTAGGGACCGTACATACATCATTGGAAGGGTTTTGTCAGCCTATGGCATACATCATGGGAGGGGTTTTGTCCGCCTATGACATACATCGTGGGAGGGGTTTTGTCCGCCTATGACATACATCGTGGGAGGGGTTTTGTCAGCCTATGGCATACATCATGGGAGGGGTTTTGTCTGCTTATGACATACATCGTGGGAGGGGTTTTGTCCGCCTATGACATACATCGTGGGAGGGGTTTTGTCAGCCTATGGCATACATCGTGGGAGGAGTTTTGTCCGCCTATGACATACATCGTACGAGGGGTTTTGTCCGCCTATGGCATACATCATGGAAGGGGTTTTGTCTGCCTATGGCGTAAATCATTGGATGGGTTTTGTTCGCTGTCTGTTTGGTGCTCCGGGGATGGGTTTAGTCCGCTTATGGCATACATCAGTGGAGGGGTTTTGTCCGCTGCCTGTTTGGTGCGCCGGGGACGGTTTTGGTCCGCCTGTGACATAAATCATGGGAGGGGTCCGGGGTGGGGGGATGTTATCCGTCTACCTTGTTCGACATACGTATACATGTATGTGTCATGCAGTATTAGCGATGTCGAACTACTGGTATATTTGGGGTCCCGAAAATATTAATAGTTCAACTCTCATACTCGGAATAACCGAAGTAGAGAGTGAAGTTTTTCTTACACGGAACCTGGGGGCCGTTTCACTAAAATTCGTACGACTAAAATGTTCGCAAGTGCCAAATTATGAAGTCTGTGAATGTCACATTAACATTGTTTTCTTGTAAACGATTATTGGGTTTACATTTATAGAGCATAGGCTGCATATATGCAGCCTATTCTCAATAAATGTAAATCCATCAATTGAAATTTCCAGACGATCCTAAATTTACACTTACGAACATTTTATTTGAAGCAATTTCTAAGTAATTTGACATTCAATTATTGGATTTACATTTATTGAGCATAGGCTGCATATGCATGCAGCCTATGCTCAATAAATGTAAATCCATAAATTTGACCTTGGACATGAAGGTCGCATGGGTGTGGTATGGAATGAAAATATGGATGATGATAAGGAAGTATATGAAGTTTAAAGCCAATCCGACTTACCGTTGCATATACAATGGGTACCTGAAAACTTTAATGCAAATCTTACGGATGCAATGTTTCTAAGTAATTTGACCTTGCCCTTGATATTGGACATGAAGGTTGCATGAGTGTGGTATGGAATGCAAATATGGATGATGATAGGAAATATATGAAGTTTGACTTACCGACTTACCGCTACAGAGATAATGGGTACCCAACAACTTTAACGTGGACGGACGGTCTGACGTATAATTAAAAACAATGTAATGAAACTTTCTGACTGTTTCTTTAATAGCGCAATTGTCATGGTGAATTTAATAGCTTGCCAGTAAACTAATAGCGGTCAATGACCTTTATGTGCCAGTTGCGAACATTCATATCGGTCCAGTATAATTGAAGAGGTCATTGGAGTAAGGGGGCTAACTCTATGAGGTGATATTCTTTTTCGAAAATCAGCGATTATATATTTTGAAACTGCCGTAGAAAATAATTAAAACATAGTTCTCTCATATATAATTGAATTGAAGCGGAGTTAGCCGCTTATTGCATTGATCTATTCAATTTCCGTCGCCCATTTTAGTAAAAAATGCAATTCTCATTCTAACCTTGTCACCGTACAAAATAATGTTGTGATTGATTGATTTACTACCATTTTCAGTGCATGTAGCGAAACAGTTTAATTGTAGTTCAGGTGGCCGTTTCACTAAACTTCGTAGGACTAAAATGTTCGTAAGTGCAAACTTATGATATTCTGTAAATCTCACATTAACAATGTTTTCTTGTAAACAATTATTGGATTTACATGTATTGAGCATAGGCTGCATATGCAGCCTATGCTCAATAAATGTAAATCCATCAATTGAAATTTCCAGACGATCCTAAATTTGCACTTACGAACATTTTAGTCGTACGAAGTTTAGTGAAACGGGCCCCAGTTGTTTATTTACGTCTCATCAACTGTAAATCATAAAATACATAGCAATAAAACAATACAGGTACATGTACAATTGTCATTATATAAGAATTATAAGAGACGGCTCATTTAATGAGCAACTATAATTACATTTCAGCATATACATGAAAGACATTACTTGAAGAATATGTTTCTATTTAAACTTTAAAAGGACTACATACCAATAAGCAAACACAAAAAAGCAATAAACCATTGCAGTTGCCGTTGTCACCGCGCTTATCCTGGTTAAAACAATCACCTGAGACAAATACCTGTGCTGTAGTTATTGTCATTTCTTATTATTTGTTTACTGCTATGTTGAGTGAAATACTACAGAGCCCCGCAGGGGACGTATAATTCTTTTTTATTAATTCGTTCCCACGTAATAACAATTCGTTCCCACTAAATAACAATTTGTTCCCACGAATTAACAATTCATTCACACGAATTAAAAATGTGTTCCTTCAATTTAACAATTCGTTCCCACGAATTAGCAATTCGTTCCCACGAGTTAACCGTTCGAGGGAACGAATTGTTAAATTGATGGAACAAATTGTTATTTCGTGAGAACGAATTGTCAATGCAAGGGAAATAATTTTATGCCGTGGGAACGAATTGTTATTTCGTGGAAACGAATTGTTATATCGTGGGAACGAATTGTTAATTCGAGGGAACGAATTGTTAAATTGAGGGAACGAATTGTTATTTTGTGGGAACGAATTAATTAAAAAAATCCATGCCCCCTGCGGGGCTCCGTAAAATACTCGCAACGAGCCGTCTCATCAGGATCTGCACTGTTTGTGAATACTTTCTGATTTTTGACAAAAACACCATTTTTTTCTGATTAATGGAATATATCAAATGTCTACATGGAAGCCTCCATATCAGTTACTTACGTGTGAAAGGGTTAAACATATTGTGTTTCAAGTCTATATGATATTGAGCCCCGCAGCGGACATGGATTTTTTTATTAATTCGTTCCCACGAAATCACAATTCGTTCCCTCAATTTAACAATTCGTTCCCTTGAATTAACAATTCGTTCCCACGTAATAACAATTCGTTCCCTCGAATTGGCAATTCGTTCTCACGAAATAACTTTTCGTTCCCTAAATTTAACAATTCGTTCCCTCGATTTAACAATTATAACAATTCGTTCCCACGATATAACAATTCTATTCCCACGAAATAACAATTGGTATATCGTGGGAACGAATTGTTATTTCGTAAGACCAAATTGTTAATTCGTGGGAACGAATTGTTAATTCGTGGGAATGAATTGTTAAATTGAGGGAACGAATTGTTATTTCGCGGGAACGAATTAATAAAAAAGAAATATACGTCCCCTACGGGGCGCCGTAATAAGATACCGTAATCAATAAATGTTTTTTCCCTTTTTTTGGGAACATGACCTACATTTATATCACCCAAACGCAACATTTTATTTGGTCAAATTAAACAAGCTTGTGTTTATACTGTAATGTTCTTTTATCAATCGTAGCTTGTTTCAACAGAAAACTGCTGCTATTCAATACTAGAATTCGAAACGATTCTTATTTATCAGTAATTTCTCCACACCGCAACTTTTTTCAGTTGAATCATATTTACATTTGTGGCTGTGACTGGAGAAATGGGGCTTATGGCATTTGTAGCCAGTGTAGTTCCTGATACAAAAGCCCACTCCTGTAGCCAGATAACTATCTCTATATATTGCTTTACAAGCATGACTCGTCCATAATTAAATTATTGTATACTAACCTTGTTATTCCCTTTCTGTGCATATAGCATTCATTAACCCGTTCACTCCTAAGTAACTGGAATGGACTGTGATATGCTAATTTACCGACCAATCCAATCGTAACAAAATGATTTTCAGATTAGTCCATTTATGAAAATGGGGGTGTTGTTTCTTGTAAAAAATATGAAAATTACTTGCAAACAGTGCAGATCCTGATGAGACGGCTCGTAACGAGCCGTCTCATCAGGATGCATAAACGGCTATAGCGGGCTTTCGGGTTCAAAGGGACCCATAGCACACGATGAGCTTATGAAATCAATAAACTCGTTTAATAAATAGCATATTAAATCATCACTTATGTAAGATCATCTTTGTATTTTGAAATTAGCATGCGCTATCGCACTGCAAAATCATTAAATATACATGCCCACTCAGTAGTTTATAATATAGGGAGACTGTTGTATATTCTGTAGATATGACATTGTCTGGCAAAAAAAACATTCATTCACCATTACCCCACGTGTTGATTGGCATTATTATACATTTTATATCAGACGTAAATTTCCACACTGATATCAGGGGCGATAACCGTTTTTCCTTAAAATGTTAACGGACATTACTGTTTATTCTCTGTATTTAGTTTTTGGTGTGCAATGATCATACTTTATAATCTGTCGAAAATATTATTTTTTCCGGTGACGCATTTAATTAGTATAATAATTAAAAAATAGCAGGACTCATTTGCATATAAAAATAGCCTGATACCACCGCGAGTGACTATCAGTAAAATAAATATTACTAAATGATTATATCTGTATAACGGCGGGCACTTGTAATATTTAGAACTGATGGAATAGTGACACAAGTATACACTTTAGGTTAGTTAATTGCTACACAGAACATGTTGTGCCAACTTAGTGGTCATGTACATTTAACTGCTGACCCTGACTGCTATTCTCATGTGACTAGCGGGGGAAAGTACGAATTCTCTTTCAAGAATCTGCTATATTATAATTACATATGGCTATGAAATTACTATCCTTACTCATATCACAGTTTTCGATGATATTGATTTCGAAAATCTATTGCAATTTTCGTAAATGGTGTCGAAATTTGAAAAAAATTTCATAGTAAATCCGCATGTGCCGTAAATGTTATATCAACCTGCGACATAATTTAGGGAGAATATCGTATTTTTTCGAAATCAATATCGGCGAAAAATGGCGATTCCTGGTCGATATTAAACAAGTCATGTTATTTTGTACTTAAAGGTTGGTCACATTGATTAGGCACACAGTGTTCTCTATAACAAATAATAAGTGTATAATTGTGTAATTATTCCACCAGTGTATACAGGGGCGGATCTGGAGGTGGGGCGGGGGTTCCGGGGTTGCAACCCCTCTCCCAACCCCCGTTCAGCCACGGAGTTTACATAGATCACAGTTTACCACCGGTTGGAGTCTGAATTTAAATGCCGTAAAACACAGGAAAGTGCATTTCGAAGAGCTAAACAATTGGACAACCCCCTAGTTTGACAACCCCTGGAACGGTAACTCTTGCGATTACTCCCGCTACGGACGGTACGAGAGTAGATTGCAAGAGTTACCTTCGCAACTACACAACCCTCCCCCCCCCCACCTCCCGTTTCCCAAATGCTGGATCCGCCCCTGGTATAGTTGTGTAATTATTCCACTACGAGTTCCCTCTATACAGATATACCCATTTAGTATGGAAGGGGATATCCGCCACTACATTGCATACTGCTTCATGACAATGCAGTCGACCATTGTTACATGTCATCCTGCACTGCGGCTACTCGTTACTGCTTACTGACAACTCCATCGTTCATTATTACATTTCACATTGCATACCTCGATTGGCTATTTGACATTGTTACATGTCATCCTGCATATTGGCTATACAATACTGCTTAATGACAACTCCATCTTGCATTATTACATTGCATATTGTATACCTCGATTGGCTATTTCACATTGTTACATGCCATATTCTGACATGTGTCATTCTGCTTACTGCTTGCTGGGATGCGTATATGACTATATGAATTCCGCCGAATGACGCATGCAAGCACGCAGAATGGCCCATGTCAGAATAAGAATTGGCCGAATGAGGGATGCCAGCATCGCAGTAAGCAGTAGGCCGAATGAAACTTGGCAAAATGTGCAACGCCCTCTGTTGTCATAATGGGAACGCTTCCATTATGACGCCAGGTGGCACTCCAAAATAAGTACAGTAGATACCGTGTGGCACTGCCCGAACGTTATCACGGTGATTCGCCGTGGTGGATCACGGGGGATCACCGCGATTGCGTATCTACCTGTATAAATGCATGTACGCGAAGGTGCAGTACTTTAGCAAAATAAAACATTTTTGTTTGTATGAGAAACGATGAATTAAGTGAGCACGTGCGTGTGTATGTGTACGTGTGCATTCGCGCTTTGATGTAGCTAAAGTCGAACATAATGCTATATCACTATTCTATATGTACACGAGTTGTTGGTGTTTAACTGCTTAGACACAATGCCATCAATGTTTGTCAAATAGGAGGCCCGTAGCCAGCGGGGGGGGGGGGGGGGGGGTGTGGTCGGAGCGGTCGGACGACCCCCCCCCCCCTCCGACCAGCCTCGAAGTCCACTTTTTTAGCCTCGAGGTCCACTTTTTAGCCTCGAGGTCCACTTATTTAGGCCCCACCCTAGATACCTCAGGCCCATTGGGCCTTCAAAACGACCCCCCACCCCCCCCCCCCCCCCCCCCCCCCCTTCAAACAGGTCTGGCTACAGGCCTGAATTGTATATATATTTTCTTAACTTGGTTGATTGATTGAATTGCGGTGATATACCACTTTAAATACATTATGTCCGCGGTGGCACAGTGAAAAAATACCACAAGAAAAAACGTCTACTGTACTAATTACTTATATTAAGGTAATAATCACACTTTCCATTTACTCATCTGTTGACAATGGATACTTATGTCCGTATGTACATGTACAGTTACTAATGAAGAGTACCTGCTAATTATAGTTCGTGTAAAATAATAATAATTAGACCGATGGTGTTCAATCTCCCGAAATAGTCACAGGTAAGCCGCTAAATGATAAAGACTGGATTATTTCCTTTGCGGCCAGAATGGATTAAATCACCTTTATTCGCAATTCAATCAATCAACCAAGTTAAGAAAATATATACAATTCAGGCCTGTAGCCAGACCTGTTTGAATGGGGGGGGGGGTGTCGTTTTGAAGGCCCAATGGGCCTGAGGTATCTAGGGGGGCCTAAATAAGTGGACCTCGAGGCTAAAAAAGTGGACATAGAGGCTAAAAAAGTGGACCTCGAGGCTGGTTCGGGGGGGGGGGGGGGGTCGTCCGACCGCTCCGACCACCCCCCCCCCACGCTGGCTACGGGCCTGCAATTTGACAAACATTGATGGCATTGTGTCTAAGCAGTTAACACCATAACTCGTGTACATATAGAATAGTGATATAGCATTATGTTCGACTTTAGCTACATCAAAGCGCGAATGCACACGACACACATACACACGCACGTGCTCACTTAATTCATCGTTTCTCATACAAACAAAAATGTTTTATTTTGCTAAAGTACTGCACCTTCGCGTACATGCATTTATACAGGTAGATACGCAATCGCGGTGATCCCCCGTGATCCACCACGGCGAATCACCGTGATAACGTTCGGGCAGTGCCACACGGTATCTACTGTACTTATTTTGGAGTGCCACCTGGCGTCATAATGGAAGCGTTCCCATTATGACAACAGAGGGCGTTGCCCATTTTGCCAAGTTTCATTCGGCCGACTGCTTACTGCGATGCTGGCATCCCTCATTCGGCCAATTCTTATTCTGACATGGGCCATTCTGCGTGCTTGCATGCTTGCTGCTTGCTTGCTTGCTTGCTTACGTTTAACGGCCGCACTGTCTCTATGGACTTGCACGCCGTCCGCAAAAGGCGGAATAAAAACTTGGGCCGAATGGGAATTTTGAATTTTTTGAAATTGTGCAATCTGGGTAGAACCAGTTCGCGGGCTTAGGGCCCCAGAGACAAATGTGCGAATTGGATTACTGCTGACGGTCACCAATTTGATGACCTAATTTCGCGCAGTAATCCGGAGCACGGCCGCCGTATGAGTTGATTGCAGCTTGCAATCTGCCGCCTAGAACACCGATGTTATGGGCGGTCGTTCCATGGTTAATCTGGCCCGGAGATCTATGCCGCCCTTCTTCTGTCCAGGTTTACGCATCACAGACGTGAATTCTGCAGATGCGTCGGGGTGGTGTTTCCTCGTGTAGTTAATTAGTCGTCGGACTCTTCTTACATTCGTGTTGGTGATGAGGTGCTCGTAGACGCGCTCTCCCTGTAGTTTTCCGTCACGGAAGGTGCAGGACAGATATCCCTTGTGTAGATATCCGTTTACATCCGTGGCGGTAGTTGGATATACGACGGCACGTACGGGTGCATTCGGCCCGTTTCCGAGGATGAAGTGTTGTTTCCTGGCAGGAGAAGGTGGCAGCTCAATTGTCGCGATCTCTGGTCCGTTGTATCCATGGCCGTATTCTAGTCTGTCGTTCGATTCGAGTGTTGTTGTAGTGGCTGGTGTTCGTCGCGGCGGCTGTGGGACGACGGGTGACGTATCGTGCCACTCGTCGTCGCTGTCCGAGTCCGGTTGCATTTCCCGGGACGAGTTTAGCTCGTCCGGGATTATGCTGGCGCTCCCCGAGGGGCTCGCCTCCGGACTCTGTTCCTCTCGTCGTGGAGGAGTGGTCGGTGTGGTCGGCGTGGTCGTCGTGGTCGGCGTGGTCGGCGTCGGTGGCATCATGGGTGCTGGCTCGACGGTGTTGTGTAGTGTCGTCGAGGGGCCCTGAGAAGGGCCGTTACCGGATGAGCGTGACTCCCCGAGGGGAGCCTTCTCAATCCCAGTCACTTTCCTCGACCGACGAGATCGCTTGGGTTTTTTCGCCACAGCAGTGATGGTAGGCTGCTGTGGTTTCAAACTCCAATTAACCTCCAGGGTAAATGTTTTGTGTCCGTTATGTATACGGTACAATGGCTTCGCATTTACCCCCTCCGGCATCAGTGGCTTCAAAACTGCGAACACGGCGTCAAGAGTGCTAATTAGCGACATCCTGACAGCTCGGTGTCCAAACAAGAAGTGAATGCGATGCTGGCATCCCTCATTCGGCCAATTCTTATTCTGACATGGGCCATTCTGCGTGCTTGCATGCGTCATTCGGCGGAATTCATATAGTCATATACGCATCCCAGCAAGCAGTAAGCAGAATGACACATGGCAGAATATGGCATGTAACAATGTGAAATAGCCAATCGAGGTATACAATATGCAATGTAATAATGCAAGATGGAGTTGTCATTAAGCAGTATTGTATAGCCAATATGCAGGATGACATGTAACAACGTCAAATAGCCAATCGAGGTATGCAATGTGAAATATAATAATGCACGATGGAGTTGTCAGTAAGCAGTAACGAGTAGCCGCAGTGCAGGATGACATGTAACAATGGTCGACAGCATTGTCATGAAGCAGCATGCAATGTAGTGGCGGATATCCCCTTCCATAATTTAGTAATCACTAATTTACTGATAGAGAAGCGCAGTTAATCAAGTTAGTTTGATATGCAAATGAGAAGGACATTTTTTAAAATTACATTATATTTATATCAATTAAATGCGTCACCTGAATAAATATTACTATCGACATATTACAAAGTGTGTTCACTGCAGATTAGAAAATAAATAGATGGAATAATTAGTTAGTTCCGTTAACCTTTTAAGGAACGCTGTTATTGCCCCTGATACCAAAAATGGCAATTCACGTTTTGTATAAAAAGTATAATACTGCCAATTAATACGTCAGGTAATAGTAAATGAATATTTATTTTGCCGAAAAATATCATATCTAAAGATGTGGGAGCCAGGTTTAATAAGACTTGTGATTGTTCATGCAAACTATTTACACGAACTGTGCTCTTTTCTGTACATGGCATCGAAAGTTGACGAAATGTTTACAGAAATGCAGAATAGCATTTGTATGAATATGTCGACAACTGTTTTCGTCATTTACGGAAAAGATCGCAAATTTTGTAAATATTTTGCGTGAGATATCGCACATCTATATACTTAAGTACAAATGCATGTATGGCTTGTCTCATACTAATATTGGAAAACACCTGGGGGCCGTTTCATTAAACATCGTACGACTAAAATATTCGTAAGTGAAAACTTATGATGGTCTTAAATTTCACATTAACAATGTTTTCTTGTAAACAATTATTGGATTTACATTTATGCAGCCTATGCTCAATACATGTAAATCCATCAACTTAAATTTACAGACGATCTTAAATTTGCACTTACGAACATCTTAGTCATACGAAGTTTAGTGAAACGGGCCCCTGCAGTTTAATAGATATGCGCCAACTTCTCCGTGGCTCTTTATGTTACTTAGTTATTGTAGAAATGGGTGTTAGAAGTAACCCTTTCAACACCAGAGGCCTGAATAGTGGTATTGGCAAGCAGTGTATATCCAGAGGAGCCGGCTCGTAACGAGCCGTCTTATCAGGATCTGCACTTTTTGAGAGTAAATTTCATATTTTTAGGAAAAAAAACACCCCCTTTTAATAAATGGACTAGTCTGAAAATGATTTTGAGACGGTTGGATTCGTTTCAAAAGTAACATATCAAATTCCATTTCAGTTACTTAGGGGTGAAAGGGTTAATCCTTACTCTGCTGAATTAAATTATATTGTCTGCTGTTTATTTTCTATTTTTCTCATCAAACACGTGGTTTGACAGCACTTGCGAATCATTTCCAACGGAAATGATTCTCAAGGGCTGTGAAACTATGTTTTTAAAGGAAAGAAGGCAAAATATAAAGAAACAGCAGACGATAATTTTCGTGTCCAGCGTTCCAAGGGTTAATGAAGAAAATAACAGCAAGTATGCTTACGGTTTTGTGTGTCCAACGTTGTCCCGGGTATGGTCTGCCGGAGCTATGCAGATCTTGCTGTTTTATAGGTACAACCTGTAATTGTTCCCTAATTTTGTTGCGCAGAAAGCCAGAGAGTGGATTTCTGTGAATACGAGGGTCGTATAATATGTAACGCAGCGGTGCCATGGAATAAAGATTAAAGTGTTTGTGTATTCTGTGGTGTAGCTGACACTTTATGTATTGTATAACCATTACAAACAAGCACCAGAGTATGTATACAAATGTTTCGTTAGCACAGATGGATGCGTACGAGTCTTAATGTTGGAGGAAATAGGAGCACACGCAGAAAACTCACTTGTCCGATCTGGCGACCGCGGTGCCATATTGTGTATTTCCCGGTTAAGTGTTAATTGTTTAAAGGTTCGTGCCCACTCAGTAGGCACAAAATGTTCTTTGTATCAGAGACATCATCTGAGACATTTTCTGGCAAAATAAACATTCATTCACCATTACCCCACGTATTGATTGGCATTATTATACATATTTTATATCGGACGTAAATTTCCACACTGATATCAGGGGCCATAACCGTGCTTCCGATGATTACAATATTAACTAAATGATTATATATGTTATATGTATAGCGGCCACTTGTAATTTTTAGAACTGGTGGAATAGTGACACAATTATACACTTATTTAATTTCCATAAAGAGCATTGTGTGCCTTATGACTGGGCATGCACCTTTAAAATGCCTGTTTCCTTTCACAGAACGTCTTGAATTGTCACATACGTATTCTCACGGTAATCCTCCACCATTCTATGTCAAATCTACGGTACTCGCTTAAGCCTATGTCAATGTCAATGACTTAGAACAATGGATGCCAGGGCTCCGATGGGGTGGGGTATATTCCGGAAGCACTCGCTTACTGACTGACCTATCTAGTTGTCTCTTCATACCCAATGTTTCCCAGGATCATAGGCATCCAATTTGAGGAATCCCAAAGGGGTACAGGGAAACCTCTCTAAACTCGGTACCACATTCTGTATAATTTAGACGAGTGTCACAGTAATTTATTTCATTGTCGTATCATTCTGTTGATGTTTGAAAATTACAAAAATGTTCATGTAGTAGTTAATTACAGTGGAATCTCTCTAAACCGGACACCCTGGGGACCTCCCAGCGTGTCCGGTTTAGAGAGGTTCCACTGTTGTTCAATATGAAAAACTTAGCCACAAATGGTGCAGATAGAGCGTATGTATTGCGTCGGACTGCGGATCGGGAAACCTCAGGTTCGATTCCCACCTCTACCCGCTGCGAATGGTCGATTCGGTGTGTCCTTGGGCAAGACAACTTCGTGCTAGCCTAGTCCTATCGGATGGGAACTTACATAGTCGGTCCCGAAATGTAAGGTCATCGAGCCAGTGCCGTCGTTAAATCAATTTACATTTTGCAACCATTTTCAACCATTGTTGTTGTTGTTGTTGTTGTGGAACATCCTTGGCAGGACAACCTCATATAGTAGTCAATGAGTTTGAAATGGTAAACCTGCGGAGCCCCGCAGGGGACATTGATTTTTTTTTATTAATTCGTTCCCACGAAATAACAATTCATTCCCTCAATTTAACAATTCGCTCCCTCGAATTAAAGGTGCATGCCCACTCAGTAGGCACAACATGTTATTTATCACGTCAACACAGTGCGCATGTGCCGTGAAACACGGTGCCGTGAAACATTTTTGATATCCAGTCAATACTATTTTTGCATTTTACAGCCATTTGTAGGTGTTGACGGGATAAATAGAATAGTAGGTTAGTGCCGTGAATGGGAAAACATATCTGGCGCGGCACGGAAACGGGATGTGCTCGGCAGAGCCTCGCCCATCCCGTTTCCTGAGCCTTGCCAGATATGTTTCCCATTCACGGCACTAACCTACTATTCTCTATCTATTTTCCTTATTTCTGAACCAAAGTGTATGTTGTGACCACTCATTTGAACCGTCTATTCTCTATTTGTGGAAATTAACTAAGTGTATACATAATTGTGTCACTATTCCACCAGTTCTAAAAATTACGGGTGCCCGCTATACAGATATAATCATTTAGTAATATTTATTTTACTGATAGTGACGCGCGGTGGTATCATGCTATTTTCATATGCAAATGAGGCATTATATTTTTTAATTATTTATACCAATTAAATGCGTCACCTAAAAAAATAATATTTTCGACAGATTATAAAGTATGATCATTGCACATCAACACATATATACAGAAAATATATAGTAATCACGGCACGTTCATATTTTAAGGAAACACGGTTATCGCTCCTGATATCAGTGTGCAAATTTACGTCTGATATACAATGCATAATAATGCCAATCAATACGTGGGGTAATGGTGAATGCATGTTTATTTTGCCAGAAAATGTATCGGGTGATGTCTCCGATATAAAGAACATTTTATGCCTACTGAGTGGGAATGTACTATTAACAATTCGTTCTCATGATATAACAATTCTGTTCCCACGCAATAACAATTGCTATATCGTGGGAACGAATTGTTATTTCGTGGGAACGAATTGTTAAATTGAGGGAACGAATTGTTGCGCGTGACTATGCTACACATGATGATGTCAGTCACTCCGCGCCGCCGTAAAATCTTTCACGTTGAAATAGGCGCCGGGGCCCGTTTCACTAAGCTTCTTACGACTAAAATGTTCGTAAGTGCAAATTTAAGATCGTCTGTAAATTTCAATTTATGGATCTACATTTATTGAGCATAGGCTGCGTATGCAGCCTATGTTCAATAAATGTAAATCCAATAATTATTTACAAGAAAACAATATTAATGCGCAATTTACAGACTATCATAATTTTGCACTTACGAACATTTTAGTCGTAAGAAGTTTCGTGAAACTGGCCCCAGATTCCTGGAGAATTCCTATTCAGCTGCATGCATACGATAATTCATAAACACATTTTCGTCTATGTATACAGTAGAGTTGAGAGGAAACCAATCCATTTTTCGACGTGAAACATTTTACACCGACACAGAGTGCAGCATCAGTGTATATGGAAACTACGTTCACGAGAATAAATGCACGCCAACGTGCAGATTGGATATAACAGCTTGATAGATAGAATGTAGATATAGTTTCGAATGAAATTCGGGTAAGAAAAATAAGTTGATACTCGATTTGCTTAACCCTTAGTCGGCTAGGAACGAAAACTGTCGTCTGCTGTTGTTTCTTATTTTGCATTTTCTCTAAATAAAACATGATTTGGAAGCATTGTAGAATCATTTCCATTGGATGGAAATGATTCTAAAATGCTGTCAAAGCATGTTTTTGATGAGAAAAATTAAAACTAAAAAATAAACAGCAGACGACAAATTTTAATTCAGCACTGTAATGGTTAATACTGGTGAATGTGTGTTCTAACTACACCCGGTCGTGTGTTACATTCTAAATGAGACGCGCCATGTGATTGTGTACATAAGAACATGCGCGATTTTTCACGAAATGTTCATAGCAAAATTTCATAAAAAAATATTTATGTAAAGCGAAAGTTGAAATTTTCATAGCAAATTAATGTGGAATTCAATTCAGCACATGCTATGAAAATTTCTTCAACTTTCGATTTACATAAATATTTTTTCGTGAGACACATGTTCTTAGGTACAAAAATAAATCTCATGGCGCCATCCCGTACAATGAGAATTTGCAAACTGTTTGAACAATCCTCTACATTGCACAGATAGTGCTGACAGTTTGTAATATGATTTGGAACAATCTGGGGACCATTGACCGAAACCACGTGATAATGTACGTTTATGTGACAATGGAACATGGACAAAATAGGTTGGTAAGCAATTATCAACATCAAGCGCTTCATTTTGGATATAAAACACAACAAACATTCTCTTATTGCACACAGTTAGTGTCAACACCTTCGGACATGGGACATGGATGTTTTTTTATTAATTCGTTCCCACGAAATAACAATTCGTTCCCTCAATTTAACAATTCGCTCCCTCGAAATAACAATTCGTTCTCACGATATAACAATTCGTTCCCTCGAATTAACAATTCGTTCTCACGAAATGACAATTCGTTCCCTCAATTTAACGATTCGTTCCCTTGAATTAGCAATTCATTCCCACAATATAACAATTCGTTCCCACGAATTAACAATTCGTTCCCGTGGGAACGAACTTTTATTTCGTGGGAACGAATTGTTAAATTTATGGAACGAATTATTAATTAGTGGGAACGAATTGTTAAATTTAGGGAACGAATTGTTATTTCGTGGGAACGAATTAATAAAAAAAACAAGTCTACGTCCCCTGCGGGACTCCGTACTACACCACATTTCAGACACGCCATTTTTTTGTACCTAAGAACATGTGCGATTTTACAGATGACGTCGAAAGTTGACGAAATTGAAATGACGTCGAAAGATGACGAAATTGTTATTTCGTCAACTTTCGAAGTCATTTACAAAAAAATATCGTAAATTTTGTAAATATATTTCATGAAAAATCGCACAATGTCATGTTCTTAGGTACAAAATCACATGTCGTGTCTCATTTTACTCACGCACCTCATACTTGTGAGGGGAAATAACAAAACGTTCTGTTTCTTTTATAAAGGTATTTCTTAATTGTATGTGAATTATTTCGATTTTTCAATAAAATAAATAGAGAATAGTAGGTTAGTGCCGTGAATAGGAAAAAATATCCGGCAAGTCTCAAGAATTTCTTTATTTCTCGTCAGAAGTATATGTTGTGACCACTCATTTGAACCGTTTCGCCGAGACGGTTCAAATGAGTGGTCACAACATATACTTTGGTTCAGAAATAAGGAAAATAGATAGAGAATAGTAGGTTAGTGCCGTGAATGGAAAAAATATCTGGCAAAGCTCACGTTTCCGTGCCGCGCCAGATATTTTTTCGCATTCTAACCTACTATTCTATTTATCCCGTCAACACCTAAAATGGCTGTAAAATGCAAAACTAGTATTGATTGGATATCAAAAATGTTTCACGGCACCCTGTTTCACGGCACATACGCACTGTGTTGACGGGATAAAACAGTATTCATTGCAAATGAAATTCTATGAGAAAAGAAAACGAATTCGTATAGACAAAAAAAGCAATCTTGCTGTTTTGCCAACGTATCCACCATGACAGAATATTGCAATTACACTATTGACACAAGCAACAATGTGCCACAAATTAAGTTTAAAAAACAGAACAAAAGGGCAGTAATTTCTGATTCTATTTTTATGTCCAGGAGTGTCCGTTTGAACAATTAACTAGTGCCTTGTTAATTGTAAATAGGTTATTTGGGCTTCAACAAATGTTTCTAAGTATTTAAAACCAAATTATCGGTTAAACATGCTGGAAACTGAAAAAGTGGTGCGTGTGAATCGAGAAATTGGGGCTTATGGCATTTCCGATCAATGCAGATTAAAATAAACCTGCGCATTACCGCAGTCTGATCATAGTCTGCGTTGTTTGCCATTCAGTTAGCAAATCTTATATATTATCAAGCTGCCGATTTACATTTTATCCCGTCAACATAGTGCGTATGTGCCGTGAAACACGGTGCCGTGAAATATTTTTGATATCCTGTCAATACGACAAAATCACTGTGTATGAATATGTGCGGTGGCTGGGGTTATTTTTTGTTGCATTTTAAAGCCATTTGTAGGTGTTGACGGGATAAATAGAATAGTAGGTTAGTGCAGCGAATGGGAAAAATATCTGGCGCGGAACGGAAACGAGATGTGCTCGACAGAGCCTCGCCCATCCCGTTTCCTAAGCCTTGCAAGATATTTTTCCCATTCACGGCACTAACCTACTATTCTATATAAAGTGACTGTGTCTCAGATGATGTTTCAGATATCCAAGGTGTGGGGTTTCGCTTCATGTATGGTAAATGACATATATACATCAATTGCAATTGGGCTCGTCCTTATCTTATGTCAGTTAGTCTGTTGTGTGGATTCGTCTTTATCTCATGTCAGTTCGATTTTATCTTATGTCAGTTCGTCTTTATCTTCTGTGGATTCGTGTTTATATTAAGTCAGTTCGTCTTTATCTTATTTCAGTTCGTATTTATCTTGTGTGGATGCGTCTTTATCTTATGTCAGTTTGTCTTTATCTTAAGTCAGTTCATATTTATCGTATGTCAGTTCGTCTATATCTTATGCACCCCCCCCCCCCCCCATCAGCCACGGAGTTTACATAGATCTAAACTGCTTTGAATAACTCATATGGTGTCCACAGTTTACCACCAGTTCGAGTCCGAATTTAAATGCCGTGAAACACAGGAAAGTGCATTTCCGGACAACCCCCCGTACCCCAAATACTGGACCCGCCCCTGTGATCGTATGTTGGTTCATCTCTATATGGGCCGCCGGGTTGAGAAATGGGACAGTATGGCGTTTGCAATAATTGACACTAATTGGATATATAATTCCTTTTGAAAACTCACACAGAAAATGACACAAGATAAAGACGAACTGACACAAGATAAAAACTAAGCCAGATAAGATAACTATGAAACCACATAAGATAAATATATACATGTATATATACATTATAGACGCATCCACATAATATAAAGATGAAATACATAATATAAAGATGAAACCACATAAGATAAAGATGAATCCACATAAGATAAATAGAGAATAGTAGGTTAGTGCCGTGAATGGGAAAAATATCTGGCAAGGCTTAGGAAACGGGATGGGCGAGGCTCTGCCGAGCACATCCCGTTTCCGAGCCGCGCCAGATATTTTTCCCATTCACGGCACTAACCTACTATTCTATTTATCCCGTTAACACCTACAAATGGCTTTAAAATGCAAAAAGGTAACCCCAGTCACCGCATATATTCATACGCGGTGATTAGGTCGTATTGACAGGATATCAAAAATGTTTCACGGCACCGTGTTTCACGGCACATACGCACTGTGTTGACGGGATAAATACGAATCCACATAAGATAAAGATGAATCCACATAAGATAAAGATGAATACACATACGATAAAGATGAATCTGATGTCCTTGTGACCAAGTTGGATAATTGTATTCGGTTTTGTCATTTCGTCCGTGGCATTTGCATCAACAACTTGTCTACATATCAGCTAATTTGCTTGACACCGTATACGCTTGTGTATCATCATGATTTACATTTTCAATTTATCGGTAAATATCGATTTCGTGATTTTCCCCGTTAGTACAATTATAATACGGGTTCTTCTCTGTTAACTGTTTATACATGACCTTAGCCGGCTATTAATCAGACGCAAAACCATACTTAAGGCTTATATTTAAGGGTGGGAATTGGCTCGAACACCTTACATACCCTACTGAAATTAAATAAACTCCATTAGTCGAGGACATATTTTGTGTTAAAAAATATGAGGTAGCCATTACTATTTGCTCTCGTTACACTTGTTAACATATATATCTGATGATTCGACATGAATCGTTACTTAACCCTTTCCCTGATAGAAACGACTTTTCACGCCTCTGCAGAAAATGTCTTTAGAAAACATTGTGGGAAAAGGAGAAATTGCTTGTAACAAGCAATTTCTCCTTTTCCCACAATGTTTTCTACTCTATCAGATAATTTAACCATCATTTGACCCAGCATTTGATTCTTTTATTCAGATGTTTTCGATTTGGAAGAGTCGAAATATCGCAAAACAGGGAAAGGGTTAAGGATCACAATCATGTATCCGACATGTAGATTGTATGAATTGTTGTGACACTTAAATATGCTCCGATTGAGGATCAGTGTTTCTCACAATGGTAACTCATAATTTGATATGACAGTTTTAAAAATATATGATTGTGTTTCATTTAGTGAACTAATTTGTATATTGTAATGAATGTAATGAATGTGCTTAACCACTTTCACCATAAGCAACTGCGAGTAAAACTATTTGCAAGGAGTGCAGATGCTGACGAGGTGGCTCGGTATGAACCGGCTTGTCTGTATATACACTACTATTGTCTGTTCCACGTTTTTCTGCCGACGAACTTTTGTCTATGGGAATTTAACATGGGTAGTCAATTTCCTGAACGATCAAAAAACGAAAGAATTTGGAAATTGACTACGAAACCTGAAAATGATGTTATTAAGAAAACAAAAGTTAGATTTTGAAAATCGGTCCACAAATAAAAAAGATATTTTAAAAATATCTATTTTTAGCCCCCATGTTAAATTCCCATAGGAAAATCGTTTTTTCGCAATAAAATCGCAATTTTTTAGATTTAATGCGTTTAATAGCCAAACGGTCGTCGGCAGAAAAACGTGGAACAGACATTAGGAACTATAAGTACACAGACAAGAAATGCTGAAAGGATTAATATGAGGTGTCGAGATTATTGATTATCTATTTTACTTGTTTCCCTTAAAGGTACATGCCCACTCAGTAAGCCCAAAAAGTAATTTATAGGAATTAAATAAGTGTATAACTGTGTCACTATTCCACCAGTTCTAAATGTTACAAGTGCCCGCTATACAGATATAATCCTTTAGTAATATTTATTTTACTAATAGTGACGCGCGGTGGTATCAGGCTATTTTCATATGCAAATGAGGCATGATATCTTTTAATTATTTATACTAAAGAAATACGTCACCTGAAAAAATAATATTTTCGACAGATTTTAAAGTATGATCATTGCACATCATAAAATAAATACAGAGATTAAATAGTAATGTCCGTTAGCATTTTAAGCAAACACGGTTATCGCCCCTGATATCAGTGTGTAAATTTACGTCTGATATAAAATGTATAATAATGCCAATCAGTACGTGGGATAATGGCGTATGAATGTTTATTTTGCCAGGAAATGTCTCAGATGATGTCTCTGATGTAAAGAATAGTTTGTACCTACTGAGTAGGCATGTATCTTTAAATTATAACAAGTGGACTAGTTTGGATTATTCAGTTGAACGATGGTGTCTCTGTAATTCAAGGTGCATGATCACGTGGTTACAACAACAACAACGTCGCTCACTCCAAAGTGAGTATTATTTGATAGTTTCCTTAATATGCAACGGATTTTGATGAAATATGGCGCAGCAAACGCGTCTTCATGAGCTGCATTTGTTGGTCTATGGAGTTTGGCACAGACATATGTCGTTTTTGCGAAGAATCGATTTCCGTGTCAGTAGACACGGACATCGATTCTTCGCAAAAACGACAGAAGTTTGGGCGAAAATACAGAGACCACCAAATGCAGCTTAACAAGACGCGTTCGATGCGCCATATTTCATCAAAATCCGTTACGTAATAAGGACACTATAAAATAATACGTACTTTGAATCGGTACTTGTTGTTGTTGTTAGTACCACGTGATCATACACCTTGTAATTGGATGAGTTGCTTGAGGCGATTGGGTAAATGCCATTAACCCTTTCAACACCACAGACCTCTATAGAGACAATGTTTTCAAACAGTGCAGATCCAGATGAGCCGGCTCGTAACGAGCCGTCTCATCAGGATCTCCACTGTTTGTTAATAATTTTAAACGTCGTACAGATTACCCTTTTAGAAGAATCGGATAATTTGAATGAACAAAATTAATGAAATAGCGTGAAACATTGGCATGGAACATCCTATTAAGTTACTTGGTGTTGAAAGGGTTAATACTGTTAACCCTTTGAACCCGAAAGCCCGCTATATGCAAACAGTGCAGATCCAGATGAACCGGCTCGTAACGAGCCGTCTCATCAGGATCTGCACTGTTTGAAAGTAATTTTCATATTTTTGAGAACAAAAAATATCCCCTTTTTATAAATGGAATAGTCTGAAACATTGGCATGGAACATCCTATTAAGTTACTTGGTGTTGAAAGGGTTAACCCTTTCAACACCACATACCTCTATAGAGACAATGTTTGCAAACAGTGCAGATCCAGATGAGCCGGCTCGTAACGAGCCGTCTCATCAGGATCTCCACTGTTTGTTAATAATTATCAAATTTGAAAACATTACCCTTTCTGAAGAATGGAATAGCCTGAAAATTTGAATGGACCAATGGAATAGCGTGAAACATTGGCATGGAACATCCTATTAAGTTACTTGGTTTTGAAAGGGTTAAAGTGGCTATATCCGTAACTCAATACATGTCACGCTAGTAAATTTCCCATAAGTCTGTCAAACAGTTGTTTTATTGAGTGTCATGTTCAACTGTGCATACCACTGAATAAATGGGTACTGCAATATACACTCGCCAAACGGATGTCATTAGCAACAGTCGGCTCTGCATGGTATACACATTGTTGAATGCTCAGCTGTGTGGATATAGTGACGACAGCACAAGCACATTCGTTCATATGATAAATCGTATTAATGTATATAATAGGTAGTAATCAAGCTTTTGTGTGTGTGGAATTTCATCTCTCTCTCTCTCTCTCTCTCTCTCTCTCTCTCTCTCTCTCTCTCTAATATATATATATATATATATATATATATATATCTCTCTCTCTCTCTCTCTCTCTCTCTCTCTCTCTCTCTCTCTCTCTCTCTCTTCTCTCTCTCTCTCTCTCTCTCTTCATGAATACAATGAATAAAGAGACGCTTAAATGAGTTGGTGCCTTGTTGTGTACGAACCTAAGGATCCGCTCATTGGTACATGTAAATTTCACATTAACATTTATTTCTCGTAAACAATGCAGCCTATGCTCAATAAATGTAAATCCATCAATTTAAATTTCCAGATGATCCTAAATTTGCACTTAAGAACATTTTAGTCGTACGAAATTCAGTGAAACGGGACCCAGAAACGCCGTAGAGGTGCTTTATCAGATCGTGACGCTTTGCTGTCAATCACCCAATAAATAGACAGATTTAGTTACATGTATAATTGCTGGCACAAATGTCGAACAATTAATGTTTTCCGCAAACAAATCCAACAAAGCACCTGGTAGAATTTGGACATGACTGGTGAAAAGAATTTCGAAATACCCTTAGTTTTTAGCAAATAGGCACTGCTCACAAAATTAACCAAACCACGTATTGGAATATCGTAGCTCCAAATCAGAAATGTGTGGACGGGAGCCCTGTAGCCTATTTCATCAACATTGCAAAGTATACTTTACTAGCAAAGTATACTTTGAGGGAGTAATCATTTATTTTTCCTGAAATGCATTATTTCATATAGAACTAACAAATGCATATATTTGATGATTAAAAGTATGCAGAATTATTATACTGAATTTATTACATTATCACAGCCAAAATGGCTGTGATAATGTAATAAATTCAGTATAATAAATTTATCATAAAATTGAAAATTTCTCCCTCAAAGTATACTTTGCTACTAAAGTATACTTTGCAATGTTGATGAAATGGGCTACTGAAGAACTCCCTACTGAAGAACACCCTCCCCTAGTGTTGTTACACTAGAGGATGGTGAACAGTAGGTGTTTTGTTAAAGGGCCCTACTCCGAGTCCCGACTACATAAACCCAGCCCTCTACTGTATCAGTAATCGAAATTTCGCTTCAATATTCAGTAAAAACAATACGTAAAAATGCTTACGAATATTACTAACCCGAATTTTCTGGCTGTCACGCGTAAGTGGCCCTGAGTGACGGCCAGAATATTCGGGTTAGAATATTACTAACATTCTACGCTGCTGATTATTCGACATTCTGTCTATCAGAATAAAGTAATTTGCAAAAGATACGAAATCAGAAACAATATCTGACACATACATGCATACCCGTCTACTGTGCTGGTTATCTGAAAGTCTGTCTGTCGTCAGGCCGTTTTGCAAAAAAACAGAAAAGTAGGAAAATCAGATATTACAGAAAGACCGTATGTAGGCAGTTGTAACAAACACGGAAAATAAATAAGAAGATTCGTATATGTGGCCGTGACTGGAGAAATGGGGCATATGTGATTCGTGACCAGTGTAGCCCCTTATCAAATAGCACACTCCCGTAGACAGATAGCGATATATATTTGTTGTTAGAAGTATAAAGAGTGTTTCATTGATCCAGATCAAACTATGCGGATGCACAGGCTGATCTGGATCTAGACTGGCCGCAAAACCCATAAGCCCCATTTCTCCAGTTACAGCCACATATTACAGAAAATCTATTTTTTTTACTTCCATTCGCACGAGCCGAGCCGGCTCATCTGGATCTACACTTATATACAGGCATGTGGTGTGGAAAGGGTTAATAATAATTAAGTCATGATTTCGGCTCAGGAATTATCTCCCTTTTCGCATTGCCGTCTTTCACCGATATTGATTTTGAAAAGCAGGCACATTTTCCGTAAATGTTGTCGAACTCTGAATTTTCTGTCAACTTTCGACGTCAATTACAAACATCATTCCCTTTCCCTAATATCGGCGCAAAACGGAGACTTGATAATGGCCGGGCTCTTTTTTATTCAGGGTATGGGATCACGTGGTCTATTGTTTACCTGCAGTAATGGCGGTACCCATGAGGTCTCAGGTAAATCTTATTTTTCATCAATACGACTGTGGTTTCGTCCTTTTAATGATGACCATGTCCCAGTCCGTCAAATTTAGCAGCATCAGGCTACAACAAATTAATGTTTAGATTCTCATCCCCGCCCGCCCCTAATAAAACGGCCCGCCCAAGGTTTTTTTTTTTTTAAATAAAAAACATTTGGTAAAATTTACGAGAATGATGCGGCCCGCTCCCACAGCTTTTTATTTGAGTGCTTTACGTAGCGTTTTACAGCAAACCCGGAACTCGCCCCCTCGAGATTGGCAATACTTCAATATGAACATGTTATTACAAAACACTATTGCACGCAACTGCGCATTGTCGTTCAACACCTCGTTTTAGTATTGCCTGAAAATAAAAAATGAAAAATAAAAGTGTCCCACCCGCTCCATTTTTCCCCAAAATTTGGATGAGAATCTAAACATTAATTTTGTGTAGCCTTACTTAACGTAGTTAATCGAACGTTGTTTAAACTTGGTTCTTCTCACATTTCTCTACAGAATGTTCAGACTAAGTACACAACTAATACTGCTAAATTGGTATTGGCGGACTCGTAGTTTTAACAGTTGGAACATGGTCATCATTAAAAGGAAGAAACCGCAGTCATATTGATGAAACATACGATTTAAGACCGCCTCGTTAGCAGGCAGTTTCAACAAACACGGAAAAGAAACCAGAAGATTCGTATATCAAGGTGTATGATCACGTGGTACTAACAACAACAACCCGTACTGAAACTTCCCGAATCCATCTGATTCAAAGTACGTATTATTTTATATTGTCCTTATTACGTAACGGATTTTGATGAAATATGGCGCATCAAACGCATCTTGTTCAGCTGCAATTGGTGGTCTGTATTTTCGCCCAAACTTCTGTCGTTTTTGCGAAGAATCGATTTCCGTGTCTCCGACACTGAAATCGATTCCTTGCAAAAACGACATAAGTCTGTGCCAAACTCCATGGACCCCCAAATGCATCGCATGAAGACGCGTTTGCTGCGACATATTTCATAAAAATCCGTTGCATATTAAGGAAAATATCAAATAATACTTACTTTGTAGTGGGCGACGTTGTTGTTGTTGTAACCACGTGATCATGCACCTTGTATATGTGGCCGTGACTGGAGACATGGGGCATATGTGATTCATGACCAGTGTAGCCCTTTATCAAATAGCACACTCCCGTAGACAGCTGTTAGACGTATAATGAGTGTTTCATTGATGTAACAGTGTATATCCAGATCAGACTATGCGGATGCACAGGCTGATCTGGATCTGGACTGGCCACAAAACCCACAATCCCCATTTCTCCAGTCACAGCCACATATTACAGGCATATCGGTCTGCGCTGGGGCGGGGGTGGCTGGGTGTAGCGAGGATGTTGGGGGATCGTCTGCAGGCTGGCAGAAATAACATTCGGATTGTGTCGGTCGCGGTCGCACTTTAGTAGAAGCTGGTGTTTGCTATGACCGCAGGAAACAGTGAAGCATTTCCCATAGACCCACATTCACACAAACATGACAATCGCAAAATCGCAAATCAATTTTGTTACTTCCATTCGCACGAGCCGGCTCATCTGGATCTACACTTTTTGCCAATACCACTATACAGGCATGTGGTGTCGAAAGGGTTAATAACGATTTAGTCATGATTTCGGCTGAGGAATTATCTCCCTTTTCGCATTACCGTTTATCACCGATATTGATTTCGAAAAGCAGGCATATTTTCCGTAAATGCTGTCGATCTCTTAATTTTCTGTCAACTTTCGACGTCAATTGCAAACATCATTCCCTTTCCCTAATATCGGCGCAAAACGACGACGTGATAATGGCCGGGCTCTTTATTATTCAGGGTATGGGATCACGTGGTATATTGTCACTGCAGTAATGCCGGTGCCCATGATGTCTCGGGTACATCTTATTTTTCATCAATACGACTGCGGTTTCGTCCTTTTAATGATGACCAAGTTCCAGTCCGCCAAATTTAGCAGCATTACGTACGTAGTTAGTCTGAACATTCCGTAGAGAAATGTTAATCGAACGTTGTTTAAACTTGGTTCTTTTCACATTTCTCTACATAATGTTCAGCTTAACTACACAACTAATACTGCTAAATTGATATTGGCGGACTCGTAGTTTTAACAGCTGGACAATGGTCATCATTAAAAGGAAGAAACCACAGTCGTATTGTTGAAACACCAAGATATCATGGGCGCCGCCATTGCTGTAGTGTAAACAATAGACCACGTGATCACATAACCTGTTGTTCATATTGGTAGTCTAATACATGACAATCGGAGTACATGTAACGTGGAAACGTCATTCCACGGACGTATAACCTCGCCCGCGTATCTTCCTGTGCACTATGTATCCTAGGACCAACAGTATGGCGAAGACGGACAAACAGACGGCCAGAATCAACGGTATGAAGTATTCCGCCCGTGCACTGGATCTGTCGCCCGGCTGACGATCCTGCTGACACACAAACGCTGCAAACAGCAAATAAAACAAGGAAATCGTGACCACTATGTTAATCCACTCGCTGGTAGCCTTGATAATATACCCAGGGCATCGTTATCACGAAGCTAATCACCTCGCTGGTACCTTGATAATATACCCAGGGCATCGTTATCACGAAGCTAATCCCCTCGCCTGGTTACCCTGAATAATTTACCCAGGGGCATCGTTATACGAAGTAATTCAACCTCGCTAGCAGCCTTGATAATATAAAGGGCGAGCGTTAGCAACCGAAGGGCTAATCATCGCTAGCGCCTTGATTAATATACACAGGGCATCGTAATATCTCCGAAGGGCTTAATCAACCCTCGGTTAGCAGGGCCTGATAAGAATTTTACACAGGGGCATCGTTATCCGAAGCTAATCACCCTCGTGGCACCTTGAATAAATATACCAGTGGCATCGTTTATCACGAAGCTAATCCCTCGGCCTTGGTTACCTTGATAACTATACCACCAGGGCATCGTTATCCCAAGAATGCTAAGCACCTCGCTAAGGCAAGGCCTTGATAATATACCCAAGGGCAATTATCTTTAATCCGAAGCTAATCACCTCCGAATAGCAGCCTTGAATAATTAACCAAGGGCATGTTATCACGAAGCTTAATACCCTCCCCGGGCTAAGGTACCTTGATAATATACCCAGGGCATCGTTATCACGAAGCTGATCCCCCTCCGCTGGTACCTTTGAATAATATACCCCAGGGGCCTCTTATCACGAAGCTAATCACCTCGCTTCCGCCGGCCTTGAATAATCTACCACCCAGGGCATCGTTATCACGAAGCTAATCCACCTCGCATGGGTAGCCTTGATAATATACCCAGGGCATCCGTTATCACGGGAAGTTTATCACCCTCCCCGCTGGTAAACCTTGATATATACCCAGGGGCAATCGTTATCACGAAGCTATCCCTCGCCTTGTACTGATAATTACCCAGGGCATCGTTATCACGAAGCCTAATCACCTCGCTAGCAGACTGATAATATACCTCAGGGCAATCAGTTATCAAACGATTGATATCATCCCTCGCATAGCAGCCTTGATTATATACACAGGGCCATCGTTATCACGAAGCTAATCACTCGCTAGCAGGGCCTTGATAATATACCACCCAGGGCATCGTTATCACGAAGCTTAATCAACCTCGCTGGTAACCTTGTTAAATATACCCGGGCTCGTTATCTCCGAGGGCTGATCCCCTAGCTCCGTACTGGATTATAATACCCAGGGCATCGTTATCACGAAAGCTAATCACCTCGCTAGCAGCTTGCTAATATAAACCCACAGGGCATCGTTATCACGAAGCTAATCACCTCGCTAGGCCAGTTGATAATATACACAGGGCATCGTTATCACGAAGCTTAATCATCCCATCGTAGTACCTTGATAATATACCCAGGGCATCGTTATCACGAAGCTGAATCCCCTCGCTGGTACCTTGATAATATACCCAGGGCATCGTTATCGCCAAAGCTAATCACCCCTCGCTCCGTAGCAGCCTTGCTTGATATATACACAGGGGCATTCGTTCATCACGAAGCTAATCCCCTCGTGGTACCTTGATAATATAACCCAGGGCATCGTTATCACGAAGCTAATCACCTCGCTAGCAGCCTGATATGATAACCCAGGGCTCGTTATCACGAAGCTAATCACCTCGCTAGCGCCCTTGATAATTATACAGGGCATCGTTATCACGAAGTAATCCCCCTCGGCTTGGTAGGGCCTTGATAATAGTTAACTGGGCATCGTTATCACGAAGCTAATCCCCTCGCTGGTACCTTGATTTAATATTCCCAGGGCATCGTTTTTACGAAGCTAATCACCTCGTTGCAGCCTTAATAATTATCCAAGGGCATCGTTATCCACGAAGCTTAATCCCCTCGCTGGTCCTTTGAATAATTACCCAGGGGCATCGTTATCACGAAGCTAATCCCCTCGCTGGTTATTGAATTTTATTCCCAGGGCCATCTTTATCACGAAGCTTTCCCATCGCTAGCAGCCTTGAATAATTTACCAGGGCATTGTTATCACGAAGCTTAATCTCCTTGATAATTATACCCAGGGCATCGTATCACCTTGAGGGCTAAGAAAAATCCACCCTCCGCTAGGGCAGCCTTTGATAATTATACCCCAAAGGGGCATCGTTATCACGAAGCTATCACTCGCTGGGGTACTCCTTGATAATTATACCCAGCATCTGATCCACCGGGAGTGATTCCTTCGGGCTGGTACCCATTTGGGATAATATACAGGGATCGTTATCACGAAGCTTAATTGACCTCGCTCAAGAGCCTTGATAATATCACAGGGCATCCGTTAATCACCGAAAGCTAATATCCCCTCCGCCTTGTGGTAACTGATAATATTCCCAGGGCATCCGTTATCACGAGCTAACAACCTCGGGCTAGCAGCCTTGATATATACCCAGGGCATCGTTATCCGAAGCTAATCACCTCGCTGCTTGTAGCCTGTTATAATACACAGGGCATCTCGCTGGTACCTTGATAATACCCAGGGCTCGTTTATCACGAAGCTAATCACCTCGCTAGCAGCCTTGATTAATATACACAGGGCATCGTTATCACGAAGCTAATCCCTCGCTGGAGTACCTTGATAATATACCCAGGGCATCGTTATCACGAAGCTAATCCTCGTGCAGCTGATAAATATACAGGGCATCGTTATCACGAAGCTAATCCCCTCGCTGGTACCTTTGTAATATACAAGGGATCTTATCACGAAGCTAATCATCGCTGGTTTAGCCCTTATAATATACACAGGGCATCAGTCACGATCGTACCTTGAATATATACACGATCGTAATCACTAGCTAAAAGCCTTGATAATATAACAGGGCATCGTTATCACGAAGCTAATCACCTCGCTAGCAGCCTTGATTATAATATACACAGGGCACGTTATCACGAAGCTAATCCCTCGCTGGTAGCCTTGATAATACACAGGGCATCGTTATCACGAAGTAACCCCTGCTGGAGCATCGTTATCGAAGCTAATCCCCTCGTGGTACCTTGATAATATACCCAGGGCATCGTTATCACGAAGCTAATCACCTCGCTAGCAGCCTTAATAATATACCAGGGCATCGTTATCACGAAGCTAATCCCCTCGCTAGCAGCCTTGATAATATACACAGGGCATCGTTATCACGAAGCTAATCCCCTCGCTGGTACCTTGATAATATACCCAGGGCATCGTTATCACGAAGCTAATCCCCTCGCTAGCAGCCTTGATAATATACACAGGGCATCGTTATCACGAAGCTAATCCCCTCGCTGGTACCTTGATAATATACCCAGGGCATCGTTATCACGAAGCTAATCACCTCGCTAGCAGCCTTAATAATATACCCAGGGCATCGTTATCACGAAGCTAATCCCCTCGCTGGTACCTTGATAATATACCCAGGGCATCGTTATCACGAAGCTAATCACCTCGCTAGCAGCCTTGATAATATACCCAGGGCATCGTTATCACGAAGCTAATCCCCTCGCTGGTACCTTGATAATATACAGGGCATCGTTATCACGAAGCTAATCCCCTCGCTGGTACCTTGATAATATACACAGGGCATCGTTATCACGAAGCTAATCCCCTCGCTGGTACCTTGATAATATACCCAGGGCATCGTTATCACGAAGCTAATCACCTCGCTAGCAGCCTTGATAATAAACCAACAGCATCGTTTTCACTATAGTCTGTTTCACGAAAGCTGCCCAAATTTTACGGCCATATAAACAATTCAAAGACCATATTTTTTTGGATAATATTAAATTAAAGGAAAATTTAAGAATGAGCCTTCTTTTTATTTCGTGAAATTTTGTCAAATATTGATTTTATTGCGAAAACAAAATTTCCCCATGTTAAATGCCCATAGACATCTTCACGGATGGGGATTTAACATGGGGATTTTTTTTTAGAATTTCAGAAATACTGGACCGATTTTTAAAATTTAACTTTTGTTTTCTTAGTTAGATCAATTCCAAGCTATCTAGCTAGGTTTTTTGACTCATCCCACAAGTTCTCTACCTCTTTTTCCCCATGTTAAATTCACAGTGCTACTAAAATAATTCCATTGTATTCAATCTGTATAGATAGAGTCAAGGGGAGACACTAACAAGTGTGATGAAATACTAATCTGTATTCTGTCCAATATTAATCAATAATAGTTTTCCGCGGTGCGCTCAAGCATAGCGGAAAACTGTTGTCTTCAATACGCGGAAGTATAGCACGTGCAGTGAGTAGGTCCGGTTGTTAGCACGTGATGTGCGGGCTGTAAGGCGTGTATCGTCATTCTTGCGATAGCAGTCACTGCATAAACAGGCAATTTTATTCGAGATGGACGGTCAGATTAGGGCAAGTATGCAGCATGTTTCTGAATGAAGAGGCGGACTGTATGCGGATATTTCGCGGAAGGTAGCGTTGCTGGTAGACTGGTGTCAGTCCATGAATTTGTATAACATTATTCCTAAAACATTTAAACTTCAGCTAGTATCCATATGAATTTTATATCTCCAGCCAGAATTCATGTCGGAATAGCAGATAACGCATCAGTCGCAAACCTGACTGGCACTGTGTGCAATTCCACAGTCCTTAATGTTCAGCCAGCCGGCCACAGAGATTGGGATATTTCAGAAATGTGGTATATAGGAAGTTAAAGGTTATGGGGTAAATCTAAAACATTAAGGACTGATACCAGTCTACGTTGCTGGTTACCGACAGTGAGAGCCGTATGCCGGACAGGCGGATTTCGGCGAGAATGGAGAGCATGGAACAACAGATAAGTGATAATTTAAGATACCTTTGTCGGAAGGGCGGCTTGAAAAAATGTCGAGTATACATGATATTAATTTCAATAAAAGAACTGTGCGGAACCATTCAATTTGAATGCAGTGCTGAAATCTAATTTTTGGGTCATAGACCCGAGTTTTATTGCTCCAAAATGTGATCAATTTTAGCAAAGCTACAGAACATGTACCCGAAGTTAAGCTGATGTGTCACTGTTTTGCAGTGTACACATGGTGGCTAACAGCGTAGGTCCTGGTCAGACTGCGCGGATGTACAATTGAATGTTCGTTGGAGTATGCATGAACATGCCTTTTTGTATTGAGACGCATTGTATTATTGCGCATGTAAATGTATGTACATCTTGTGAAACAGTCGTGAGCGTCGCAATTCTGTGCCATTTGCGTTTGCGAACAGTGCAGATCCGGATCAGACTGTGTGGATATTCTGAGAAATTTGGAACAAGGTAACACGGTTATCTCCCATACTGTGTATTTGTATTTCGTCGATATTGATTTATCAATTGTCATATTTTACATATTGCGAGTTTTAAGTTTGCAAAAAATCATAATATTGAAGCGAGCATGTATTGTTTAAATTAGAATATTTCGCTTGTTTTCAAATGAGCATCAGGTAATGGTGTAAATTGGCTGACCTGCCGGTTGATGTTTCTTGGAAGGATGAGTTTTGAGGATTTGGTTTACTTGATTCCGTCCTTGTTTGGGTGCCGCGCTGGTCTGGTCTATCGGTTTGTGCCATCACCGATGATTATAACGCATTTCATTTACTGTATGGTGGTGTTTTATTTCAAGCTTATGCTAGGCACATTATATTTGTTATACTGCGGTGTGTATCATTGTGACGTCTTTGTTGCCAGGTTTATTGTTGCTGCAACATCAACAGAAAATGACACGGGGGGCAACCGGGCGGAGCACCCTGGCTGATCGCTGATCCAGGCGGGCTATGTCTAGACGATAGACGGGGTGATGCAGTCCTTATCGTGGCCGTATGTCAGCTGTGACCTCAGCTGCGACGTCAACTGTGACGTATACCGACGAGCAGCACTAAGTTAAGTACAACCTCAGCGAATGAAGCATGTCAATATACATATACGTGTACTGATAGTGGAGGTCACGTGATCAGGAGGGCCCAGATTAGCAGCACTAAGTTAAGTACAACTTCAGTGTGTGACACATGTCAATATACTTGTACTGATATTGGAGATCATGTGATCTCGAGGTGTTGGTGTGATGGAGGTAAGTCAGCTGAAGACGATTCTTTGGTGGTCAAACTTGGATTCTGATTGATCAAAGGTGGCCCCATAGACGGAGTGGTTACGCCGGTAGGTAGGCTAAGATTATGTTTTAATATTATTCCTGTGGAAAATAAATGGAAAATAGGATATATGCTGGAGACAATCCCAGTTTTGTTGCTGACGAAATACAAATGCTGGTATGAAGGGGCGATCGATAAGTCATATTATAAATCCATTTACGGTGACATAGGGGAACACCGGTAAGCCTAGACAGGTTCTGGATCGCAAACACAGACATAACTGTTTGGCAATGTGCATGCATCAATATGATTATGTATCTGTGGCAAGGCAAGTGTTCAATCAAGGTAATTATTTATATACATTTCGTTTTAAAGGGTGCATACTGTATCATGCAATGGTGTAAGAGCAGCACATCAGATATTTTGGTTTGCATGGTTGGAAGGCGAGATAATTCGCTATTTTGTATTTGATTATCTCCCTTGTGGTTCAGCTAAGGCTGGTTGTATATTATCTAACTTGTTGAGAAATGTAGTGAAATACTGGCAGGCCAGTGGTCACATGGTGGTGACGTTCCTGGAAGATCGACTACTGACAGTGTGAATCAAGTCAGGAAATGCATGTTGCAATTGGTTGTTTTTGGCTTGCATATCTGAATGTCATTCGTAGTGGACGAATGACTTAGGCGAGTGGAACTTTGTATTGAGTATGTGTTGGGACAAGGGCATGTTGGTACTGATCAGTTGCCGTTGATTGGTGTCCGAATTTTAGCTCCCTGAAAATGGTGATGTGTGATTTCGTCATATTAAGGACACGATGTGTATACAAGTGTATTATATGCAGGGCCAGTTGGTTGTGCTTGTTTGTTTGTTGGGGTTTAACGGCCTATCAACAGCTAAGGTTATTTTAGGTCGGGTCGATGCGTTTAGTACTAAATCCCACATATTACCTGTACAAATGGGGGAGGGGGGACTCCTCAAATCAGAACTGAGCATTTACAATAAAAGGGGCATTGGCATATATCAGAACTTGGAAGGAAAATGTAAGATACATGAACAAAGAATGCTGTTGTTTGAATCAAACTGTTCAGGGAGAGGTATATTTATTTACACATGCAAGTGGTACAGGTTATGGCGGTTTTATTAAAGTTCAGTATATATATTTGTGTTTCAGACATTCGTCAAATGTTTTGTACAGAACGTATTGGTTAGCAGTATCATTCCCGTGAGACCCATTTGTTCGCTTTGGGAGGAACCCGGAGTACCCATTGTGATGTGTTCAGTGATCTATGTGCAATGTGCGTAATACTAATGTCAGATGTCGAAATAGTTGTAGCGCAAAGTGTTTAAGGTTTCCTAGAGTCGGTTATCCGGTGTCAGCAGTGTGTTAGACTGCCCCTCGAGTTGGAAACAGAGGGTGATGCGAATACATGTACATGTATGCCCCTGCAGGGGGACGATAATCCTAGAGATGGGCAGTTTGATACCCTAGAGATGGGCAGTGTGATACCCTAGAGATGGGCAGTGTGATACTCTAGAGATGGGGAGTATGAAACCCTAGAGGCGGGCAGTGTGATACCCTAGATACGGGCGTTTTGATATCCTAGAGATGGGATTTACGTAAAATGTAGATGTATACATGCATACATGGTGCGGTAATGTTAACGAGGTAACTGGATCATGGGATTAAGTTGAACAAACTTAGAGTTCAGCACTAGAAGCAGTACGGCTGGTGGTAAGTAGTTCGGTTGGCATCGTATATGGACAAAATGTAAAGTTTTACATTGATACTTAAAATGTTGTTCGCATTATGCAAACAGGAAGCGAAAACAACAATGGCAAGATATTGCTTTGGAAGTTAACGTTATGAGTGTCAATGCACCTATAATGTCTGTACTGGAAGACAATAACAGACCAGACATTCTCAGTAAGTGTACTGATACTGTTGGTTGACAGATTCAAAGGTGGGTATTTGATTTATTGAGAAAACCATGGGCAATCAACGATATTGATATATTTGCATGATATTTTAAGTAAAAATATCGAATGATTTAACTAAAAATTTTGTTTTTTAATGCACAGAGACTGTGAATTATTGATCAGTCGTTGTCTGGATGCAAACATTGGATTGTCCCCCATTGATACCAATGGTAATAAACATAATGTTAAGATATAATGCATGTGGTACATTGATTGTGTCACAACGGAAATATGCACATTGTTGGCGCATGTTGACTAATAATCATGGCATGTTTGCCAGAAAGGTGTTGTGTTATCAGAGTCTTCTACGAAACGATGTAGTGAAGTGTGGCAATGACAGTAGCCGCAGATGTATGTTCAGGAGAATACATAAAATGTTACTATCACTGCTTTACATGTGGCATTTACAAGAGTACAATGCCATTTAAGTGTAGTGTGGATGGTTTTCGTCACATGAAAGTGACTGATAAGTTGTAAGCTATGCAATATAATGTATAATTCATTTATTGGTTGTGGATGTGATTCCATTTATTGAGTGTATATGGTGTTTCATTTGAGCAGGATTGGTGGGACGTGTAATGGGCGGAGCGAGCTGAGGGCGGTCGTTCGTGAAGGGCAGTGTGATAGCGGACAAGATTTGGGCATACACGATGAGTAGAAAGTGACAATACGGTTAAACTGTATGAGCTGTGTGTGTATTATTCACCAAATGGAGGTTGAGCATGACTCAATTCCGACAAGAGTCAATGCATGGTGTATTGTATTTGACGAGGGTGGTTGGTGCTGATAAGTGTCATTATGACGGACATTTGCGATATTAACTGGGCACGTGTTTGAACAATGCAGCTAAACGATTACATGTAAGACCTACAACTGATGTAAAGAAAGGTGTTTTAACCTAGGTGTTTTAACCTCTGATATCCTGATTGGTTTATTCAAGAAATACACTGGTGACATGGATTTGATAACATTAAGGGACTTGTCCATGTTTTTGGTTGACTATTCAGGTTTGATTTTGTTTTGCATTTTGGTGAACTAGGTGATTTATGTTTGACGATCATTTAATTAAAATAAGAATTAAGTGTAAACGGGCAGATACAGGGTGGTCAGTGAGGTCATAATTGCTAAAGGTCACACAGCGGCTTGTACATATTCCAGGCTTAAAAATTTATGTTTTGTGGCAGGTGTAACGGCCAAATCAGAATGTTTCTCATTTCGGCTTGTGCATCGATCACGTCGATTATTATGATTATTTCTGGAAAGAAACACAAAGATAAGTTACACTAGGGCAAGAGAAGTAATTTGAAAAATTAATGTATGTGCATCCGGATGGTAAGGGTGGTTTTCACATAGTTATATCAGGAGTTGTATTAATGTCAGCACATACCGGTTTCAATAATCGTTGTCTAGCAGACACGGCAGATGGAGGTTGGATATAAGTAAGGATGGGCAACATGAGCAAAAGGCCTAAGAATGTTGAGGCCTTAGATTTGTAAAAGTAATTGAGTGTATATTCAAGATATATTTATTGAGTAATTATGAGTTTTGTTATATTATAACAGAAAATTAATTTTGATATTTGCTGAGTGTGGAATTATGGAATGAAAATCTGACACACAAACCCTGTCTAAAAGGACTTTTCTCTTTTTTCGTGATTTGATATCCTTGGCGTAAAGATCGCAACCAGCAGATATAAGTATGTGTTTGTGTTTCATTTAGAGCCAACTGGAGTATAGTTAAGACTATTGGTGCAATTCCTGGCATATCTATTTAGAGTAAACTTACAATAAACAGAATGGCACCTTCAATTACAACCCAGATGTGTTAAAACATACAAAATAATGCTTTTAATTTGTTTTACTGCAGATTTCTTTTGCCTGTCCAGGCTACTTCCGGTTTATAGCAAAGCGTTTGTAACAAACGATTTGATTGGTTGATAAAAAAAATTCAACCAATCAAATCGTCCGTTGCAAATTTTAGCTCAACCGGAAGTGAGTGGGACACTGAAATGATATCTCGATTCAGGCGTTAGTGTCTGGCCTTCTCTTATACTACATGAATTCAAGTGGGTAGGGGATATTCAACATTGCCTGTGGTTAAATTCGCATAGAGAAATAAATTTTTCGTAATAAAACCAATATTTGACCAAATTTCACGAAATAAAAAGAACGCTCCTTCTTAAATTTTCCTTTAATTTAATATTATCCAAAAAAAATATTGTTTTTGAATTGTCTATATAGCCGTAAAATTTGGGCAGCTTTCGTGAAACAGACTATAAGATAATCCACTCGGTGGCAGCCTTGATAATAAAACAAGGGTATCGTTATAACGAAGCTACATCCAATCCCCTCGCTGGCAGCCTTGATATTAAAACAAGGGTATCGTTATCACGAATATAATCCCCTCGCTGGCAGCCTTGATAATAAAAAAGGGTATCGCTATCACGAATATATTCCCCTCGCTGGCAGCCATTGATAATACAAAAGGGTATCGATATCACGAATATAATCCCCTCGCCGGCAGCCATTGATAATAAAAAAGGGTATCGATAATCCCCTAGCTGGCAGCCTTGATAATAAAAAAGGGTATCGTTATCACGAGGCTAATCCCCTCGCTGGCAACATTGATACTAAAACAAGGGTATCGTTATCACGAAGATAATCCCCTCGCTGGTAGTCTTGGTAATACAATGTACAAGAAAGGCACCGTTACCTGTAACATAATCCCCTCGCTGGCAGCTGTGATAATAAAAAAGGAACACATAACTCCTCATTGACTTGACCTAGTGTGTTCAGACGTGGAACAAAGCATCACTCATAGACACACATTGTGGCCAACTATCAATAATTCCAGCACAAAAATATTTACACAATTCCCTAACATTTGATTGGCTCTGTCCAAAATTTATATCCCAGTAAACTCCCACGCCGAACTACTTTCCGTAACCGTGAGGCGCAGTTAAAATAATTCTTACGAAAACGGAAAATAAACACATTTTCTTGATGAATTCATTTCAAATGCTGGAATTATAAGGAATTAATGGCCTTTTTGTTGAATTTATCGGGGATATAAACTTGGAAAAGTCGCGGGAATACTGAACGAAGGCCTTCCGGCCTTCGTCCAGTATTCCTATATTAAATTCATTCCTATATTAAAATCCGTGAAGCAGTTATTGAGGAAACAAAAACATCTGTATCGCATTTGACTTACAAAGAAGATAAACAAAATACCTCTGTGACCTTGACCTTGGGTGTTCATACGATTGGTGTACTCGAAACAAAGCACCGCCCATAGGCACACATTGCGGCCAAATAGTATTACACTTGGCGAAGTGGTTCATAAGTTATTAAGAAATGACAGATGCATATATCGCCTCCTGCCTATCGACGAGGGGATATAATGGTCACTGTGATACTGTAGACACTGATCCGGATCTATGGTGGTGATCTCTATCTCTAGACTGGTGGCCGGAAACCGATCCGGGGAAATACACTGATGGTCATTGACAGATCCATGTGATCACAGTAGTCGTGTATGTGTTTGTGTTGATGGTTGGGGTGATGGGAGGGTGATAAGAAGTTTTTAGTAGATTAAATTAGCACTAGTTTGAAGCTCAGAGTAACCAAAATGTCCAATCAAAATTAATATTCTGATTTTCTAGTACACTATTAAGATATACTCGTGTTTTACAAATGCGGATGAATTTTGGGTAGTTAACCTTTTTCATGTTGAGGATACGGCATTTTGTTTGTGAAAATCCTAAATATTTTCGTTACATGAGCTCAAAAGTATATGTCGCGACCACCATTTGAACCATTTCGTAGAGACGGTTCAAATGAGTAGTCACAACACATACTTTCACTGATAAATAACACAAATAAAAATAAAATATTTAAAAAAATCATGATAAAGGTGTATTCCGCATGTAATGAGTTACACAATCAATGACAACGATTATCGTATTCTCGTTTACCCTATGCAACCCGAAACTAGAAATACGTTTACTCGTGCATCTCGTAGTATCGGTGTGCATTATAGGAATGAATGGCCTTTTTGTGGAATTTATCGGGGTATAAACTTGGAAAAGTCGCGGGAATACTGTACGAAGGCCGGAAGGCCTCGTCCAGTATTCCCGCGACTTTTCCAAGTTTATATCCCCGATAAATTCAACAAAAATGCCATTCATTCCTTATAATTCCAGCATTTGAAATAAATTCATCAAGAAAATGTGTTTATTTTCCGTTTTCTTAAGAATTATTTTAACTGCGCCTCACGGTTACGGAAAGTAGTTCGGCGTGGGAGTTTACTGGGATATACATTTTGTACAGAGACTTGCTACGGGCCAATCAAATGTTAGGGAATTGTGTAAATATTTGTGTGCTGGAATTATATGGTGATCTATAGGCTATACTCCTCATGAAGCTGTGAGGTTGATGCCTGACTCCCAAAGGATAAGCAGGGGAGGAGTGTAGTGTCCGGGTGTGGTGGTGAGACACGATCGCCCGGCCCGGATACGATGTCCACCCGTCACCCTGTCACCGTAATATACATAATACGCCCCGAGTTTATTTTCAAAGGGCATATAAAACATTACTTGAGCTACGCATGAAAACAGAATACTTTTAACAATCTTAGGCTAGGAAATGTGGAAATGTTCGCGGAGATTTACGTTCGCGATTTTCAATCCCTCGTGAAGAACGCGAAGGTATCTCGCACGCGAATATTAGTTGGTTTACAGTAATTCCTAGCGGCTGTGATTCGATTCGGCTTATATTTAAGGGTGAGAATTGGCTCGAACACCGTCCATACCCGGGGCGGCTGTGATCGGAAAAATGAGACTTATGGGTTTTGCGACCAGTGTAGATCCAGATCAGCCTGTGCACCCGCACAGTCTGAACAGGACGTGCACTGTCCTCAATTCCATCAATGACACACCCGTCATCATAATATTTCTAACGAGCACTACAGATCGTTATCATGCAATCTACAGGAGTTTTCTATTTGATCTGGTCACAAATACAATAAGTCCCATTTCTCCAGTCATAACCGAAATATGATTATGAAAATAAACTACAGTCGAACCTCTCTAAACCGAACACAGAGAAAGATAACTCGTGATTAACCCTTTCACCCCTAAGTAACTGAATGGGCTGCGATATGTTCGTTTTGCAACCAATCCAATCATCGCAAAATGATTTTCAGACTATTCCATTTATAAAAAGGGAGCATTTGTTTTTCTCAAATATATGAAAATTACTTTCAAACAGTGCAGATCCTGATGAGACGGCTCGTTACGAGCCGGCTCATCTGGATCGGCACTGTTTGCATAAACCGATATAGCGGTCTTTCGGGTTCAAAGGGTTAATTTTGATAGTGTTCATTTCTCTTTATGGCCGATAATAATGTCAGTTCATGATCACACAGCTGATACGCGTATCCTGAAGTAGTCAACTGCCAGCTTTTCAGTGGAACATCTCTAAACCGGACACCATGGGAGCCTCTCAGGTTGTCCGTTTTAGAGAGGTTCCACTGTATAACTATATTTTCCGGTAAATCTCCATGACGATTCTCGATCATCTAATACCGCCTGATGCCGTTTAGGTTTAATTAGGGCAATAGGCAGGCAATGGAATAAAACAGTGTACTCGATGGAATCCACTTTAAAATTAATTAATATATAAATATATAAGTTGTCTACATAATAGTCCATGTCCTACGGCTGTGTATTCATGAAAAAAGTGCCTTATATCCTTGCGTATACATACTGTGGAGAAGCCGTGTTATTTTGAGTTCGCATACTTGCCGTGTTACTATCTTTCCACGAACTATCACTCGGCTTATTTGCATAGCTGCTGTATTATATTTATCCCGTCAACACTGCGTATGTGCCGTGAAACACGGTGCCGTGAAACATTTTTGATATCCTGTCAATACGACCTAATCACAGCGTATGGATATGTGCGGTGAGTGGGGTTATTGTTTTGAATTTTAAAGCCATTTGTAGGTGTTGACGGAATAAATAGAATAGTAGGTTAGTGCCGTGAATGGGAAACAATATCTGGCGCGGCACGGAAACGGGATGTGCTCGGCAGAGCCTCGCCCAACCCGTTTCCTGAGCCTTGCCAGATATTTTTTCCCATTCACGGTACTAACCTACTATTCTTATATATGTGTGTGCATGCTTTTTCAACGACACGATATATGTCAACGATGTTATTATTTAACAATATTGATTTCAAGTATTTATTCAATTACCAGCGAATTAACCTCTTTAAGGCCTACTTACTTTTCCCCCGTTGCGATTTGGCCATCTTCGCGAGCGGCTGGATACGCAGCTGTGAGAAGACGAGTGACGCATGCGCCTGGGATGAGTGCAGAACGAGTCTGTGACCTGCCCGGCAGCGGTACGTTTGGTTGGCGGGAAATTCATAGAGCAATACGGACTTGTGGGCCGCCGCTCCGCCATTGCGCTCTGGAAATCATTCATAATATATCATATTCACAAGATTGGACTATCGGCGTGAAAGCACAATCGGCGTGAAAGCACAACGTGATATTATCAAGTTGTGCATTTACGTCGATAGTCCAATCGTGTACTATCGCGTTGTGCAATCGCGCCAATAGTCCAATCGTATGCTATCGCGTTGTGCATTCACGCCGATAGTCCAATATTACAAATAAGGTACAGAACTTGAAATAGCTTCCGTTAGAATCCGGGCATCATCGCCGTTATAATTGGCGCCGTCTGTTGATGTGACGTCACATTGCTAAGGTTAAGCTAAGCAACGCGATGTCATGCCGACAAAGTTTGCCAATTATACCGTCAATGATGCCCGGAAGTTGTTCTAAGGGCATCTTATCTACTATTGATTTTCTTGTTTATACTAGTATCTCACCCCACTCACTGCTAATGACAAGATTAAAGGTACATTCCCACTCAGTAGGCACAAAGTGTTCTTTATAGGAATACAATAAGTGTATAATTGTGTCACTATTTCACCAGTTCTAAAAATTATAAGTGCCCGCTATACAAGTATAATCATTTAGTAATATTTAGTTTTATGATAGTGACTCGCGGTGGTATCAGGCTATTTTGATAGGCAAATGAGGCATGATATATTTTAATTATTTATACTAATTAAATGCGTCACCTGAAAAAATAACATCTTCAACATATTATAAATACAGAGAATAGATAGCAATGTCCGTTAACATTTTAAGGAAACACGGTTATCGCCCCTGATATCATGATCAGTGTGGAAATTTACGTCTGATATACAATTTATAACAATGGTGTAATGGTGAATGAATGTTTATTTTGCCAGAAAATGTCTCAGATGATGACTCTGACATGCGGACAGTATTAGCGTTGAGATGGGAAAAAATAAGTCAAAACTGAATCAAAACTCCCCATGAATCCCACTGGAGCTTAATCCAGGAATCAAGATGGCGTCCAAAATGGCCGCCAAAATGACAAAAATCATAACTAGAGCAAAATACACTAAACCATATCAGGAAAAAAATGTGCCGAACATACTAAATATAACTAACGAATCATAATAATCCAAATTGTGAATTGTGAAATGTAATACAATAAATATGTCCAAGATGGCCGCAAACATCTCGTAACTCTCCAAACTGAGCAAACATGTGGAACATTTGGAATAACTATATATTGAATGTTATATTGGTGTTATTAAGAGACATTCCAACTATACAATATATTAAATACATATTTTATATATTATGTTATGTAAAATGATATTGAAGATAGCCTCCAAATTGCGAGAAATGTCGCAAAATGACATAAATTTGTATATAAAATATATCACATTTACCCTAATTACATTTGAACTACGCAACACATTTAATGTAAACTTTATTTTACTATATTATGCAAAATGATATTCAAGATGGACACCAAATTTGGAGAAATATCACAAAATAACTTGCATCTATATACGGCAAAAATGCACAGGGAAATGAGAAACAAACACTATTTGTTTTTTATGCTTGCAACATGTCTCAAAAATTGGCAGACTTAGTTCATTGCAGCATTATCAAGCATAATTAGGTTTGCCGCTGTAACTTCATACCTAATTGGAATAACCTGCTAAATGACGAACGTATCACTAACATTTAAACAAATCACCAGTGGCATTATCGTCACGAACCACCACATTGAAATTATCGATGATAAGTACCTTTGATCTATATCGGTAGTTTAACTAAAAATGATACCTAGAAATATAATAATTATACATGATTCATTTTTAAATCGATGTGTTTGTAGAAGAAGCATCATATTAGTAAAGTGTTCATACGCGAGGTGACAGCGGCAGCTATATTATATTATCAGTTGGTAGTTTCATTCGCGCGGATAAACATGATTGATCGATCGAGTTTGTATTATCCATTTATTTTAAAATACTGCACAAATTATGACCATATTTACCGAATCAACAGTAATTACTTAACGTACATATACATGCAATATTCACATTCTAATGTGTGTGCCATTGTGATTGAATCGATTCGATTCATACTGCTTTTTCTTTGCATGTTTTGCAATATACTATGTACTATACTGCTAGATAGATATGTTGAGTAATTGTGTTTACCGGGCTGTCAGCAGCTATGGTCATTTTAGGCACTGATCAACCGGGGTGTATCCCATATTTCATCTGTAAAGAGGAATCCCTAAATCAGAACTGAATATTCGTATCAAGACAATATATATCCAGCCCTCAATTTAGAATATCCGGATCTGGTGCCAGGTCACTTAGTCACAGCCCCTGAACGTAATCGGAGTACACTAATCTTACTATACGTACAATTGGGATACGCCGGCTTCAACACTCACGTACAAGAAAGCCAAAGTCTAACTAGGGCCAACATCAGGGATATCATGATTCTGGTAAGGATAACCGGCACCACTAACCCGTCTCATACTCCCAGACAACCGCCCACAGTTTGTCAGTTAGTGTAGACATGTTCCCGCTGACAGCAGACTCTTTAAACGTTGGTTGGCAACATCAAAATTAAAAAATTCAAGGGAATGAGACTTGGACAGTGTGTCATATAAATGAAAGTTCAGTATTGTATGATTCTAAAAAGTGTGTACTTATAATTATAATGTATGCATTGCCCTGCAATCCATATGCATTACCCATAATATATAACTGTACTTGCACCATTGTAAACAATAATATCCCTGGTAAATACCTGAGAAGGTCATGCTATCTAACCTTTGATTAATGTCTGTTCCACGTTTTGCTGACGACGAACTTTTGGCTATTAAACACATTAAATCTAAAAAATGTTTAAAAATAAGTATTTTTTCATCAATAACAAAAAAGTCACCCTCCCCAAAAAATAGTATTTGATGAAATTCCATCAAATATTGATTTTATTGCGAAAAAACGATTTTCCTATGGGTAATTTAACGTGGGGGCTAAAAATAGATTTTTTAAAATATTTTTTTTATTTCTGAACCGATTTTCAAAATCTAACTCTTGTTTTCGTAGTTACATCATTTTCAAGCTATTTCGCCAGGTTTCGGAGTCAATTTCCAAATTTTTTGATCCTTTAGGATCAAAAAATGAGAAATTTTGGAAATTGACTCCCCACGTTAAATTCCCATAGGAAAATAGTTTTTTCGCAATAAAATCAATATTTTATGGAATTTCATCAAATAAATTATTTTGGGGAGGGTGACATTTTTGTTATTGTAAATACCTGAGAATGTCATGCTATCTAACCTTGTCATGCTATCTACCTGCTATGTATTATAATTTATAAAATATATATATCCTAAAATATAAGATCTGACAATATCAAACTATAAGCTGATACATCGAAGGTAGGCATACTTGCATACAAATATAGGATGTCAAGCAAAACCAAACATTTTCCCTCACAAATAATTATTTATTTCTCATAGTTCAAGTTCGTCTATTTCCATACTTTAGGCCACCGGCCCATAATACCACATAGTAATATGCATGTGAAATAGGAGTGATAAACCATAATATAACATGTACATGTACAAGTATATCGCAATACAAACAACTACAATGTACTCGTATAAAAATGTAATTACGGTAAAAGGAAGATACTTAAGAAACAGTATACACATTGTGTTACTGATAAATATACAATGTAGTATACAGATTAGCAGGTTTTGTCCACAGGTGTAAGACTCGGACCTATGACACCAAACAAATGCCTATTAAAAAAATCCCATTACCCCACCCACTTTATCTCGTACAGTACCATCTTCTATATAGCCATATTGATTCTCATCTTTCTATAAGAGAAGATAGTACTGTACTGTACTGTACTGTATGCCACAGTGAATTAGATGGATCTTACATACTGTATTGCAATATGCTTATTTTATAAAATGTATAGTTAATGTGAATTAATTGCAAAAGAAAGATGATAAAGTAAGTGTTTGTCGAGCACATCGTGGAAAGCGAGACATAGTGATCATGATGACATTATGCACGTCCGCTCGTGGGAGAGTCCGTCTGAAATGTACATCACTTATATCTCTCCAATCATCATCAGATTGCGTTATAACGTTTTTCATGCCTTATACGTAGATCTACTATGCTAAGTTGCATCAACTTAAAACGTCAAACGTTTGTATCCGAGCTATTAGCTCGGATTAAGTAACTATATGCAAATTCTCAGTCATTGCAGATAATATGCTAATGAGTTAAGTGGCGGTCGCAGTGTCACTGTTTGCGGGTTTAACTTTAGAAAAACACGCGGTACTACGCCATAAAAAAGTAGTTCGACAACAGTAAAACAGCGAGCTATCTTACCGTTTCAGCGTAATACATATGTTGTTTGCTTTTTTTGTGCTATATGTGTGTTATTGCAAAAGTTTTTGTATACTTTATAAACTATTAACTGTTATGTATTAATATGAGTTCTGTGTTATGTATGTTGATATTTTGCGCAATGATATAGTAGGGGGTGGGATTTCCCTGTGACGTTTTTCTTGAATGACCAATCAGATTAAAGCTTACATTCTGAACGGCTCGATAAAATCCGACATTGGACAGCGAAATGATGATCATTTAAAGCAGACAGATTGTTGTTTTTTTTACAGTTACATACTGTTTTAATCATCTTGAGCCATCGATATTATTAATCAGTGTCCATTTTACCTAAAAAATCAACTAATCTATAATGAATTTAGTAAAACAGTTCGCGCGGAAATCCAACTTTCCAAAGAGGTGCTAGCAATTTTTTGATAATTACACGTCATGTGTGTGTTAGCGACTTGACGTTACACAGCATATACAGTATGATACACTTCACAAAGCGAATGCGAGAAACTGAGTTCGGATCGGCTAGAATTGGACAAGAATTTGGGCACAAGAATATCCAAAATGTTCGGGTGTATTCGGCTCATTTTGTCAATGGTAAGTCTTTGATATTATAAATAATACGAAAGTTCTACTTGTCAGCTGGTGAGACAATGTAAGCTGGTTTAATCATTATATTGTGTGTGAACCCCACCCAGAGCTCTAGATAAGCTGCTTATTTGCGTAAATACCTAATTAAAATTGCCAAAAACCCAATTGAAATCAGAAGTAGTGAGTATCAAAAAGCAATGAGAACAATTGTGGTACCTTTATCATGCTGCAGAAAACAATAAACAGACCACAATATAGCAAACAAACTATTCAATAATTGCTGTCTGTTGATGTGTAAACAGTAGTGTGATTTAATTTTACCCAATTAAAATTTTGAAATACCCAATTGCTTCAGAACTGATGGAGTAACAATACTCAATTACTATATAATTCCTTATCTGGAGCCCTGCGGCCACCCACTGAATTATAATGTTTGACTTCCGTGCTGTCACTGTACTTAAAATGCTTAAGACGTGCGAGATGATGTATTTTGATGGAGCTCAGACAATAAAAAATTGCAGTTTGTGTGGAATTTCATGAAAAATGTTTACAGATTTTGCGATATTTTCTGTAAATCATGCCAAACGTTGATGAAATTCTCAGAGCAAATTCAGAATGTCACCATGTTGTCACCATTCAATGTTATTTATGAAAGATATTGTAAATTTTGTAAATATTTTTCATCAAAGTGCGCACATGTTTGTACATGCAAAATCACATGGCGCATTCTCAATATTTCAGTGATATTTCAAAAGAGTACATCTTTTCTTTTTTATTTCTCCTCAAAAGTGCATGTAAATGTTGTGACCACTCATCTGAACCGTCTCATCAAGAATGTTCAGATGGTGTATTCAACATATACTTCCGAGAAGAAATAATAAAAATAAGTTATTATATTGTAACTAAATGTGTAGTTACAATATCCGACAAGTACACATGTATTTATTTGTTTTTAATATATATCATGTATATGCTTCAGGAAAGAAGGCAGAGTTGTATGACCATCTTAACCCAAACTGGGCACCATCAGTTAATCTGGGCGGACAAAAGCGAGCATCATCTACACCAAGATATGATCGGCAGCAGGAAAAGAAGAGAAGGGAGCCAGCTGAATCCACAACTATTGTTGGACCTGATCACACTGAGACGGGTATGGATATGGGTGACAGCGTTGATGAAGACGGCGTTCAGTCACAGACTGATGTTGATGGTCCACTCATGGAGGCTATGTCGCTGGAGCTGCAGGAACTGCGTACAGAGAATGGGGAGCTGAAGGAAAAAGTGGCCCATTTGGAAAATAAATTAATTGCAAGTTATTTTAAGGGTAGTGCTATATTATTTAATTTTCTGGAGCATCACCTGCCATCCAGTCTGGTCATGCCCAAATTCAAGGTAATGATATTGACATTAGTGAAATTGCGACTAAATTTGTCAAATCTCTTTCTTGCGTATGAATTTGACAGTACTCAATCAACAATATCTAAACTTTTTACACGGACAATTGACTATGTACAAGCGGCTAAAGAAACTCATAAGATGGCCAGAGCGCGAGATATTGATAAAAACCATGCCAATGAAATTTAGGAAGTACTTCGGCCACAGACAGGTGTGCAGTCGTCTGGAAACAATTGATTGTTTTGAGGTATTTATTGAGAAACCAAGTGGTTTGAAAGCCAGAGCAGAAACCTCGTCTTCATACAAACACCACCACACTGTGAAATTTCTAATTAGAATTACTCCTCAGGGCAGTGTGTCCTTCATATCGAAAGTATGGGGTGGTCGTGTGAGTGACAAGTTTGTGACAGAGAACAGTGACTTCCTGTCCAAGTTATTACCTGGGGATTTAGTGTTGGCGGACAGCGGATTTGATGTCAAGGACAGTGTTGGCTCGGTAGCTGCAGAAGTGAAGATTCCAACATTTACGGAAGGTCGTGATCAGCTATCCCCTCTGGACGTGGAAACAACGCGTAAACTTGCCCACTCAAGCATACATGTGGAACGGGTTATTGGTTCAGTTCGACATAAATATACTATATTGAACAGTTGTCTTCCCATTAATTGTCTCATGAACAAGGATAAGTTTGGTAAGACGGTCACTGACAAAATTGTTACCGTTTCGTGTGGACTAGTAAATTTGTGTGACTCAATTGTTGATTTTAACTGAACCAAATTGATCTACACTGGTCCTTTCACTTCTTCGTGTCCTTTTGTAAATACTGAAATTTTCTTTTTTTGATTCACTTATTTCGCCATCAAACATTTACATTTCTATTGATTGCAAGTAAATAGCGATTCTGCGATTTCGATCGGCTGCCTGTTGTCTGTCTGTCGGTAAAGTCGACTATAACGAACGACAGCCGACCTGTTTATCTGTACCATGCCAGCAGCCGACCGAAATCGCTGAATTGGTATTCCTGGGCCAGGGGTGTGGAATTTTTTGCCAGATTTGCTGGCATCTTTTGAAATTAAAATCATATACATATCCCAATTCAAAACCATTTTTAATAGAAGCTAAACATGTATACTTTATTATTTATTCCATTATCATGATTATCACATAAAGCATGTAATAATAAAGTATAAACACTCATAGTAAGCATGATATTACTTCCTTTCAATGGTAATATGACCAGTGTAGGCACAGATCAGCCTGCACATTCACATACAGGAGTGTGCTAGCAGATTAATGTCCAGATTGATCAAACCCCATAAGGCCTTTTTCTCAAGCCACGGTCACATATACTTTTCTATATTTGTGTTGCACCGTTAGAGTAACAGTCCACTTACTTCACTGGTGCTGCACTCCGTGCCGATGGGAATATTTCAAGACAATCCACTTGAAAGATACAATAGGCGCCATTAATTGTAAAAAGATGTTTCCAGACGAGTAGTAATTTTATTGATTTTTTAATTTTAACACTCATCTAGAAACATTTTACAATGGCGCATATTGTATTTTTCAAGTGGATTGTCTTACATTTTCCACCGGCGCGGAGTGCAGCACCAGTGTAATAATGATAATTAAGATGCGCCATGTGATTTTGTACCTACAAAAATGGGCGTAATTTGTGACAGGAAAAAAAGAGACTGATGACATATGTCACCTGTCGTGTTCCATGCATGACTGCTCGCTCTTATTGTAGAATATATAAAGTTTAAACTGTGTATACAAAACTATAGATATACCCCCCCCCCCCACACTCAACAAGTCGGATGGACCTGAAACTTCATATGCTTCCTTATCATCAACCATATTTTCATTCCATACCACACTCATGCGGCCTTCATTTCCAAGGTCAAGGTGAAATTACGTAGACATTTGCATCCGTACGATTTGCCGTAAAGTTTTCTGCAACCGTAAGTCAGATTGACTTCAAACTTCATATACTTCCTTATCATCATCCATATTTTCATTCCAGACCCATGTGGCCTTCATGTCCAAGGTCAAATTACTTTGAACAATCATGTTTGTCAAGATAAATATTGTTTTTGCAGCATTGATAATGTATACTGATTCGACGAATATATTGATTTTAAATGGAGTATATATTATTTTTTGTGTGAAATATTAAAATGGTTGAGCTTGTACTGCGAAGGATTTCAGGACTTTCAGTCCTTTGATTGTTTTTGTTACCATCCATGTTTTCATTCCGTAGACCATCCATTTGGCCTTCCTACACAATGTCAATGTCAAATTACATTGCGTTAATTTTTTTATGAATTTTGAATTAAACATTTAAGTACTATATACATGTATATCTAACCACATATATATACACCCTGATACGATCACTAAACATTGGGACTATCAATAAACCCTAGAAACAGCCTAGGCGGGCTCAACATGCGGGCTGCGTCCTTCTGTTATGTATAGTGGACAACATTTTCAAGTTTTGACGGCCATCTTGGATGCATGCAGCTCATGAAGACGCGTTTGTTGTGCCATATTTCATCAAAATCCGTTGCATATTAAGGAAACTATCAAATAATATTTACTTTGGAGTGAGCGCGATTTCAACACTTTCAACCATTGTTGTTGTTGTTCTAACCACGTGGTCATGCACATTGGACGAGCCGTAGTGACGGCGACTACCTCGCGATTTAGAGGGTGTGTCCGAGAACATGACTTGATTGGTCGAAGGAAACACGTCATTTCGACGTTACTGGCGTCATTTCCCCATACATGTATATCGTAAGCACGAGAGTGGTGTAAACTACTGCTGCCGAGTGGTGTAAATGGCTTTGATAATGTAATAAATTCTAGTTTGGCTTTGATAATGTAATAAATTCAGTATAATAAAAATTAAAAAATTATCCTACAATTGAAAATTACTCCTTCAAAGTATACTTTGCTAGAAAAGTATACTTTTCAATGTTGGTGAAATAGGCTACTGACAACGGCAAGCTATAAATATTATGCCAGCAAACTATACAAAAGACGAGGTAACAGAGCATTCCTCCCATCAATCTCAAAATAAATGTTGATGTGTAAACTGTGCAATCTGATGCACAGCCTATGTTAATGTACACGTTACCCATAGGTAAAACCATATTTACTCGCATAGTAGGCGAGTAGACACCAGGGACAATACACTCAGGTAACTGCTTACATGTCACTGGATTTGATAGCTAATAACAGAGTAAAGTAGTGTGTATATATGGTATGTGTTGTGTGGTTTGCCAGGTAAAAGTGATACATTGTGCGATTCTCTGTGTATGAGGCTACTGATAACGCTGGTACATGTTATCAAAAACACAGGCACAAACCTGTCCACAAAACTGAAATAGTTTACAGTTTGGTGTAATATAATTGATAGGAGTCCGTTCTCCTGGCTTTTCTACATGTGATTAACTCATTATATTATATCATATCTTCTACTTCACATTTTGAGTTATTTGTCAAACGGCAGAACAGGTGAAACTGGCCGATGGCTGGAACATACAAAGATGGCCGACTTGGCCACTCCATGTGCCGTGTAGGATACAGTAACGAGGCAGTATTCACATATTCACTTTAGCATAGCAGTTACGACCTTATGTTACTAGACCATCGATATTATATATATTCTATCACATTTACGAAGCAATTATCTTTTAATCAAACGATGATCATGTATAGAACTGGGGGCCGTGTCACTAAACTTCGTACGACTAAAATTTTCGTAAGTGCAAAATTATGATAGTCTGTAAATTTCACATTAACAATGTTTTCTTGTAAATAATTATTGGATTTACATTTATTGAGCATAGGCTGCATATGCAGCCTATGCTCAATAAATGTAAATCCATCAATTGAAATTTACAGGCGATCTTAAATTTGAACTTACGAACATTTTAGTCGTAAGAAGTTTAGTGAAACGGGCCCCGGGTCCTTAAACCATTGCATCCTGCGTAGATTTTGACTCTTTCACCCCTAAATAATTGGCGTAGACTGATTTATGTTAATTTTTGGATCAGTTTATTAAACATATGAAGATACATTTTAAAAATCTGCAAAATACTGACACACAAGTCGCAAAGTCGCTTTTGTTTTCAACCGGAGGTTCAAATATTCCTTTCCAATAGCTGGGTTGCATGTTGGCCCTCCAGTACATGCAAACAATCCGAATGATGGACTGGGCAGATCTGGGGCTACGCTGGTCACCAGCGTAATATTGAAGATCCTTTACGCCACCTAGAAGCCTACCGTCTGTTTCACGAAACCTGCCCAAATTTTACGGCTATATAAATAATGCAAAAACAAATTATTTTTCGATAATATTAAATAATAGCAAATTCTAATGCACCTTAATGAAATCTGATTGGCTGATCGATCAATTACCTGCAAGTAAATCCACGATTTACATGTAGTTAACATGTCATGTGATCACATTTACATAATTAGATGTATTCCTACGCGCCGTTTCACCCTGAAAGTTCCGTGACGTCATACAGTAGAGATTGTTCGGACAACCAGTATTCGGCTATTCTCCAAAATGCTGGAGCTAATGAAGAAGACGAGAGCCCTCCCAATTGCACTGTGAATATACACAACCATAACTATTACTAGCATTAAGTGATCCACTTATAAAACTGTAAAATGTCAAGCACGACAAGCACGCATCAGCGATGTCGGCCATTTTGTTTATTTGTTTATAACTTTGATGGGAATTCCCAGCAATGGAGGTCATTTGACAGTTATTCTAATATTCAAGGTAGTGTTCAACCATAGATAACATAATCATTGGTGGGTGATAAAGAATATATAGATGAAATAAAAGTTTGTAAATGGTAACACAATTCTTCATTAGTTTACGTATTTGTTTTGCACGATTTCTTTTCGTGTATTATGTTTATAGCAGTTGTCAGGGTTGCAGACAATGTGTAAATCGGTCAATATAGTGAGGGTTGTAATGTGTATGCCCATATGGATTGGTATTTGGTTCAGAAATCAGGAAAATGAGTCAGAAATGATGGTCGTACAATAGAATAGAGCTAACCGTATTGAAAATTTTAATTTGGTGAAATACGCTGTGGATTTACGGTTGGAAACTTCGATTTACGTCTCCGCCTGCGGTGTCGCCGTAAATCGAAGTTTCCAACCGTAAATCCACCAAGTATCTCCCCAAATTACAAATTTCGATACAGTTATCTCCTAAATTTAAGAATGATGCTACTTTTTATTTCGTGAAATTTTGTCCAATATTGATTTTGTTGCAAAAAAACTATTTCCACATGTTAAATCCCCAGTGAAGATGTTTTCAAACTGTAACTTTTGTTTTTTTAGTTAGATCATTTCCAAGCTATCTAGCTAGGTTTTCTTTCTTTTTTTCGACTCCTCCTCCAGGTTCTCCACCTCTTTTTCCCCCAAGAACTCATTTTTCGTAATGAAATAAATATTTGACCAAATTTTACGAAATAAAAAGAAGGATCATTCTCAAATTTTGATAAAATTTAATATCATCGAAAAAATATTTTGTTTTTCATTGTTTATATGGCCGTAAAATTTGGGCAGGTTTCGTGAAACAGACAATATATAATATATTATGTTGGTTGAATAAAGGCAGCTTGTACTGTTCGCGACCAGTGACCTTTGATCAAATTCGAGAAGTTTGTCTCCGTACAGTGTGAAAGAAATTCAGACCGGCTATAGTGGAACCTCTCTAAACCGGACACCACTTCTGTGGGTTTCTTGGTCATTTATCTCAGGTGACAATGCCTGTTCATGATGGCATAGCACACACACATGTCTCAGAATGGTCATATGCCTGATTTACAGAGAAACCTCTCTAAACCGGGCACCCTGGCAACCTTCCAGGGTGTCCGGTTTAAAGTGGTTTCACTATACTTGATTTTATACCTAAGATGATGTGATATTTTTTATGAAAACTATTTACAGAAACTGATATTTTTTGTAGTGTCTGGGGCTACTCGGTTCATCACCGTTAGACATCCAATGTGCATGATCACGTGATTACAACAACAACAACGTCGCCCACTGCAAAGTAAGCATTATTTGATATGTTCCTTAATATGCAACGGATATTGATGAACTATGGCGCAGCAAACGCGTCTTCATGAGCTGCATTTGGTGGTCTAGGGAGTTTGGCACAGACTTATGTCGTTTTTGCAAAGAATCGAATCGATTTCCGTGTCGGAGACACGGAAATCGATTCTTCGCAAAAACGCACCAAATGCAGCTTAACAAGACGCATTTGATGCGCCATATTTCATCAAAATCCGTTACGTAATAAGAACACTATAAAATAATACGTACTTTGAATCGGTACTTGTTGTTGTTGTTAGTACCACGTGATCATACACCTTGTAAATATTATTCATGAGATATCGCACACCTTCTTCGGTACAAAATCACATGGTATGTCTCCAAATTTTCATTTCTACGAGGCGAAGGGAACGAAGAGGAGAAATTTCCCAAGCTACCCGCCATACAAACATGGCGTGCACCAACTTGACAATTTCAGTTTTACCGCAGGTTCTTGAAGAACGGTTAATATTTCGGTGTTTTATGGGTTATTTCGGTATATCTGGTGGCTTGGGTGCTTTGTTACCAACATACAATTTACGTCACCTCCCGTGAGTACGAATTTATGTTGACAGTATACAATGGGTCCGAAAGTTCGGAACGGTCAATGTGTAGATAATTGACATTTTTGTCGTGTGTAATGTGTGAGCATTAGTAATTGCACAAAACTATGTAAATTACCCAAAAACCAACGAAATCACACAAATATACGCCATAATTCACCAAAATACCCTTAAGACACCAACATACTGACCATCTGTTCAAACACCTGTGGTTAGTTTAAACATATTGTATGTGCATATTGTTTACAAGTTCAATGTCAATATCAATGTTACTATATACAGTAGTATACAAATGGGATTGGATTGAAAGCATGCTTATTTAAATCCTCTCCCTTACATGTGACTAGATATCATAGGATGCCGAAACCAAAACATTCCTGCCATCAGTTTTAAGAACAGTTTATATTCTGTGATAATTGATATTTTCTGGATTATAAGTTGTTCTGGTTTCAGCATCCTCTGATACACGGCAATTACATTAAAGTAATTAAATTTAAAATTTCAGAAACATATAGTATTGACACAAATGTACAGAGAATAGGTTCTATATAATCAATTACGTGATACATGAAATGGAAAGAAAATAAGGAATGAAGCAAGCCACAATAGGAGTTGGAGTCTTGTTCCCACACCAAGCCATGCCCAGTTAGCGCCACCCAAGTCAGATAGTGATAAATATGTGCACACGCAGGCATCATTATCAAGGTGCGTGATCACGTGGCTACAACAACAACAACGTCGCCCACTCCAAAGTAAGTATTATTTGATATTTTCCTTAATATGCAACGGATTTTGATGAAATATGGCACAGCAAACGCGTCTCTTCATGAGCTGCATTTGGTGGTCTAGGGAGTTTGGCACAGACTTATATCGTTTTCGCGAAGAATCAATTTCCGTGTCTGAGACACGGAAATCGATTCTTCGCAAAAACGACAGATGATTGGGCGAAAATACAGAGACCACCAAATGCAGCTTAACAAGACGCGTTTGATGCGCCATATTTCATCAAAATCCGTTACGTAATATGGACACTGTAAAAGAATACGTACTTTGAATCGGTACATGTTGTTGTTGTTAGTACCACGTGATCATACACCTTGATTATATGGTGCACTAAAAACGACCGGTGTTTTGTTCTACTCACTATTGACGTCATCATTGTTATCGTCGACAAAAGGTGCCATGTTGATGTCCGTCAACACTCGTGTCTGTGATCCGTTCTGTGGAAATAGCAAATGTAAATGCTTTGATTTAACTACGGCACTGGCTCGATGACCTTGCATGTCGGGACCGACTTTTTAAGACCCCATCCGATAGGATTAGGCTTCCGGGTATGGAAGGTCTTAGAGCCAATTCCCACCCTTAAATATAAGCCGAAATGAAAAAAGGACTCGGCTAGCACGAAGTTGTCTTGCCTGTCGGACACGCCGAATCAGCCATTCGGAGCAGGTCTCGGTGGGAATCTAACCCGGGGTCTCCCGATCCGCAGTCCGACGCTCTACCTACTGAGCTAATCCGGCCACCTATAGTCATATGTGGAAATAGCAAGGTACGTGTAAATTTGATACATATTGTAAACAAATGTGGCTGTGACTGGAAAAATGGAGCTTATGAATTTTGCGACCAGTGAAGATCCAGATCAGTCTGATCAGGATCTGCACTGTTCGCCATTCCATCAATGCAACACCCGTCATGCTTCCAACAAGCAATATATATCGTTATTAGGTTACAGGAATGTGATATTTGATCAATAGCTACACTGGTCACACATTCCATAAGCCCCATTTCTCCGGTCAAAGCCACAAATGAAAACGTATGGTGCCAATACAAAGCTCGCTTTACATGCCAAAAAAAAAAAGACTAATTAATTGGCGTTCGCAGTGTATAAACACAGTGTGGAAACCAATCGTAATTAATACACTAGTCTAATGAATATGCAAATGAGACCACGATAGAACACATGTTAACAGAGCAATACAGCTTCAATATATGATGTTGTGCTTATGCAATAAATGTAATCCAACGATCATTAAGTACTATGATATTGATTAAACTCGTTGACCGATCTTATAAGAAACGATGATTCGTTTCTTATGAAATCGATAAACTCATTTAATAAATATCATATTAAATCATCACTGGTGAAAGATCCTCTGTAATATATGAGACACGCCATGTGATTTTGAACCTTCGGACATTTGCGTAATTTCATGAAATACGTTTACACAATTAACAATATTTTCCATAAATGGTGTCAAAAGTTGATGCAATTTTCAGAGAACATGCGGAATTATATTTTGTCAACTTTTGACTTTAGTTTTTATTTATGAAAAATATTTGAAGTTTTTAAACGTATTTAATGAAATTGCTCAGATGTCCGAAGGTACAAAATCACATGGCGTGTCTCATAGTAACAGACGTGGGTGATCAGTCACAGCCACATGGGCTATAAAGTCGCCGACTGTTCACACAGTGGAATCTCTCTAAACCGGACACCAGGGACACATCTGAGATCTTATTTCGGATGGGTTTCTAGTCATTTATCTCAGGTGATAATGCCTGTTCATTATAGGAATGAATGGCCTTTTTGTGGAATTTATCGGGGTATAAACTTGGAATAGTCACGGGAATACTGGACGAAGCGATAAAAAATTACACTTTTCGAAAAAAAAAGAAATTTTTTTTTTTTTTTTTTTTTTTTTTTTTTTTTTAAGGCCTCGTCCAGTATTCCCGCGACTTTTCCAAGTTTATATCCCCGATAAATTCCACAAAAAGGCCATTAATTCCTTATAATTCCAGCATTTGAAATAAATTCATCAAGAAAATGTGTTTATTTTCCGTTTTCTTAAGAATTATTTTAACTGAGCCTGACGGTTACGGAAAGTAGTTCGGCATGGGAGTTTACTGGGATATAAATTTTGGACAGAGACTTGCTACGGACCAATCAAATGTTAGGGAATTGTGTAAATATTTGTGTGCTGGAATTATGGTCGCATAGTGGCTCAGAATGATCAAATGCCTGATTTACAGTGAAACCTCTCTAAACCGGACACCCTGGGGTCCCCCCAGGGTGTCCGGTTTAGAGAGGTTTCCCTGTACATACATTGGACTGAGCGGCGATGACGACGTCTATAGTGGAATTGGCGACCACAATTCTATGCTGGGCTTTGTACAATGGGCAGTTCGTCCGGCCTATCTGACCCGCCACTGGCAAGTGAACATGAGTATGGTTGGTCATCGTGGTCATCTGGAATAAATATGGTATTATGCAGTATAATCTCTCTATAACATGACACATAGTTCCAAACCCGTCGTGTGTTAAATTTTGAACGGCAGTTCAGCTTTAAAGAATGTTCATGATTGAAAAAGACAAATGCGTGTTTTTCGATTTGACTGCTCACATAGCCGATATATGACTGCGTGTGGAGAAAATGGGCTTATGGAAATTGTGATCAGTGTAGCAACTGATCAAATAGAACACTTCTGTAGACTCATAACGACCTATATTGCGTATTAGAAGCATGGCGAGTCGAACAGTGTAGATCCTGATCAAAGGCTGATTTGGATCTACACTGGTCGCAAAACTCATAAGGTTGGGAATAAATGCGACGTCAATATTTCGAAAGTGAAAGTAGGGTTCATACAAGTATGTAATGGGATATAACTCGTGCAGGTCAATTTCGGTGATCCTAACTTGACGCGGATCCTGGCGGATTACGTCTCTGATTTCAGGAACGTGAGGAAAATTATGAGAATTGCTCCAGCTAGATTGTCTTGTCATGTGCGAGAGTATGTACCGCGATGGGAAATACGATTATGCATGTATATACTGAAACGATTTAAAAACGCAACAATAATGTGGTAAATACGCCACAGTTAGATCTGACACGGTTTGTCTAGCGAGGGGGTTATCGATAATTGTGTTGGGGAGACCAGGGGCCCGTTTCACTAAACTTCGTACGACTAAAATGTTCGTAAGTGCAAATTTAGGATCGTCTGGAAATTTCAATTGATGGATTTACATTTATTGAGCATAGGCTGCATATGCAGCCTATGCTCAATAAATGTAAATCCAATAATTGTCTACAAGAAAACATTGTTAATGTGCAATTTACAGACAATCATAATATTGCACTTACGAACATTTTAGTCGTAAGAAGTTTAGTGAAACGGCCCCCTGGTCCTCTGAATAATTCTGTAATAAAGCACATATTCTCATCCTCAAACTTGCTGAGAATGCAGGAAATGGCGTTTCAAGCCTCTTAGATTTTGATTTTTTTTTGGGAGCATTCCCCGAAAACCCTAGCAATATCTGGCCCTAAGGGCCCTCAAGACTGCCCCCCCCCCCCCCCAATAATTGTTCGGTTCCGGCGCCTACATGTATGTACATGCGGACGAACGTGATCTACCTGTGTTTTCACACCCTCCCACCACCCCTACTAACCGGCCCTTTTGGCCCTCAAGATTGCCCTCCACCTCCCAATAATTGTTCGGTTCCGCCGCCTATGTACATGCGAACGAACGTGATCTACCTGTGTTTTCACACCCTCATGTCCATACATTTCCATGTGCTGTGTAAATGCCGAAACAAAACTCGAAAATGTATCAAAGACGCGATAAGGTATTTCACAGAAACCCATATGTGATTATCATGATTCGTTCCCACGTGAACGAATTGTTAATTCGTGGGAACGAATTGTTATATCGTGGGAACGAATTGTTAATTCGAGTGAACGAATTGTTAAATTGAGGGAACGAATTGTCATTCCGTGGGAACGAATTGTTAATTCGAGGGAACGAATTGTTATATCGTGGGAACGAATTGCTAATTTGAGGGAACGAATTGTTAGATTGAGAGAACGAATTATCATTCCGTGGGAACGAATTGTTAATTCGAGGGAACGAATTGTTATATCGTGGGAACGAATTGTTAATTTGAGGGAACGAATTGTTAATTGAGAGAACGAATTGTCATTCCGTGGGAACTAATTGTTAATTCGAGGGAACGAATTGCTATATCGTGGGAACGAATTGTTAATTTGAGGAAACGAATTGTTATATTGAGGGAACGAATTGTCATTCCGTGGGAACGAATTGTTAATTCGACTGAGGGAACGAATTGTTATATCGTGGGAACGAATTGTTAATTTGAGGGAACGAATTGTTAAAGTGAGAGAACGAATTGTTATTTCGTGGGAACGAATTAACAAAAACAATCCATGTCCCCTGTTTACCTCAGTATATACAGTCGTATTTCCCATCGCGGTATATTCACGTATATTGACAACATTGTGTCCTTCCTCGTACCCACCTTATCCGATTTCTCGTAGGTAATTGTTAAATCAATATCCATTTCCAGTTTGCCAACGTTTGCGCATCCCTCTGCGCCGATCAGTGCGTCGGAAAGGGCGAAATTTGACACGAGAAGATTAATTGTGGCCCATATCGCTGTAACAGAAGAACGGCCGTGTTAATAGCTGGAAACCAGCCACACTGGTGTAACACACTCGGCAACCACTGGCTACTCGTTCAAATAAGGTAGATTAAAGTACTGAAAGTACTGAAATATGTTATCTTCACAAAAACTGATCACTTGCGGAATTAGAGACTAAAAGTTGCATCTTTCTCAATCATCATCCAGAGGCAAATGTACTGTGATGGTGCAAACCCATTCCCATCCATACGTAGTGTAGATCTAGATCAGTCTGTACATCCCTACAGTCTGATCAAGATCTGCATGGTCCGACATTCCATCAATCAAACGCCAGTTATGCGTCTAACAAGCAATGCAGATCATTACCAGGCTACAGGATTGTGCTATTTGATCAGGAGCTGTACTGGTCACAAATTAAAATTGCCCCATTCAGCAGCCACAGACACAGTTCATACAATGGGGTCAGCGTGTAAGTGCACACACGAACGAACACGACAGGTTGGAACCAACCTGTCGTGTTCGTTCGTGTGTGCACTTACACGCTGACCCCACTGTATATTAGTCTCAGTATCCCGGTTATGTATGCGTAGACTTCACATGTTGCCAGGCTATATGCTCCATCAGTGGGAGTACGAACGGAATTGGCGCGAACTGCGTGTTTTATTCGCCACTTCCGTATTAAATTTACCTATTTAATAACCTAAATGGCATTAAAGGTGCCGACTCAGTAGGCACAAACTGTTCTTTATAGGAATTAAATAAGTGTATAATTGTGTCACTATTCCACCAGTTCTAAAAATTACGAGTGCCCGCTATACAGATATAATCATTTATTAATAAGTATTTTACTGATAGTGCCTCAGGCTATTTTCATAGGCATGATATTTCTTTATTATTTATACTAATTAAATGCGTCACCTGAAACAATAATATTTAAGACAGATTATAAAGTATGATCATTGAACATGTTGAACATCAAAACATAAATACAGAGAAGAAATAGTAATGTCCGTTAACACTTTAATGTTGTGCCTACTGAGTGGGCATGTTCCTTTAAATTCGTTGAAAACGGCAAAGTAGATTTGGCCGAGCTGCTTAATAAGGTTTTACATTAAACCAGGACTAGGATCGGTATTCAGTGAAATGTATTCCCAACACGTTCTTTATTTGCGGTTGTGACTGGAAAAATGAAGCGTCTGTGTTGTGCGACCAGTGTAGATCCAGATCAGCCTGTGCATACGCACAGTCTGATCAGGATCTGCACTGTTCGCCATTCCACCAATGAAACACCCGTCATGCTTTTAGCAAGCAACATAGCGCATGTCTTTGACTACATTAGTGTGCTATGTGATCAGGAGCTACACTGGTCAAAAATCCCATAAGCCCTATTTCTCCAATCGCAGCCACATTTCACTCGTAGCACAAATTTAGAAATCGCAGCAGTGTGTGGGAATATGGGGTAGATCTAAATTAGTGTTGCGTCAATATTTCGAAAACAAAACCCGCTGTATATTCGATTACCTGAAAGAGATATAGACTTATAAATAAATAGGCTACCGAACTTGGTAACTTACGAATTATTTCCCTTAGAACTAGTTTTGGTTTACCATCGCCTTTAAATGGCGGACATCAAATAATGCATGCGATATGAAACGTGCCTTATGTAATAGTTATAGTTTATCAATTTAATCTTTGATCAATTAATTTCGAGCGAGCGCTAGCCATGTTCCAGCCGTTATAGGGTGCGCCTGATATACCCACAGGTGGAAGACTCGGACCTATGACACCAAAAAAATGCCTATTAAAAAAATCCCATTACCCCACCCACTTGGTCTCGTACAGTACTATACGTTAATTCAAGGTGAGTATAAATAGCGCTATTATAGAAAGAGCCCTCTTTTTTCCGGCTCGCACAACCACAATAAACATCGATTAAATGTATGAAATATGTCTCTGGCAATCGATAAAGGTATTAGGTGTGTGAATATTATCACTTCAAATCGCTGTTTCAAGTATTTATTGAGTTATTCGCGTTTTGATTACCCCATCCAAAGCGAAAGTTGCGTGTACGAAAGAATCTCACACAGAATCGGAGGCCGTCCGGCTGGATTATCGGTCATATTTGGCCGATAGCTGATCGCCAGCTCAAACTAAAGTCGTGCACCATGATCATATACATTAGAGACTCCAACCATACAAAGTTCGTCCAATTGTGATCGTTCGCCGATCTAAAAAACACTTTTTTCTATAATTTCGTTCATTATCTGGAACTGGGTCAATGCACTATCTTCCATAATACAACCACCGAAGCGTCTATGTAAGAACATCTCTGATTGGTTAAACCTAAAAATAGATGCGAGGACTTTCCCTTTTCAGGGTTTCCGGAAGACATAATCTGATAGTACGCGAATCATGAAAGAAAGTCAATAAAATTAGAAAAAATTGTTTTTTGCACAATTAACAATTTTATATTAATATATTAATTGATAATACCGCTACTTCAGCTGCTATCGACCCTTCATCCAGTTAAGACAAGTACGGGAACATGTATTTAACGACGTCATATGTTAATTGGAATACTATTCCAGATCAGCGCGCCTGAGTATTAGAAGCTGTTTTTAAATAGATTACTTTTAGGTTTGGGAACTTCGTAATTCATATCTGTTTCAGACCTTAATACCATACTCGTATTTTGCAAGTGATTAGTGCGCATTTAAAATAATTCACATAAATATTGGGGGGGGGGCATTTTACTAGTTATTTTGTACATAGGAGAAATTGTACATTTAGAGATATAAAGCTTTCGTCAAAGGTCAAAATATTGAGTAATTCTAGTGATTTTTGCAAATCAATATATTCATTTCCCAGAAAGATTTTACATGGTCGACGTTGAAGTTTGGTTATTATGTACATATTTCGATTTGACGACTTTCCCCATACTATATTGCAATATGTGATATAGAATAATGTTCGGTGCTCAGTAGATACATAAGGTCTGATTTGAGATAATAGCCAGAGATATGACGAAATATTTTTTGCGATACCGTTAAATTGGTCATTCCACTGGAGATTTTCATCTACATGTATACCAAAAATATTATTTATCCCGTTAACACAGTGCGTATGTGCCGTGAAACACGGTGCCGTGAAACATTTTTGATATCCTGTCAATACAATTTGGAGATGCGGCTGGGGTTATCTTTTGAATTTGAAAGCTATTTGTAATGTTGACGGGATAAATAGAATAGTAGGTTAGTGCCGTGAATGGGAAAACTATCTGGCGCGGCACGGAAACGGGATGTGCTCGGCAGAGCCTCGCCCATCCCGTTTCCTGAGCCTTGCCAGATATTTTTTCCAATTCACGGCACTCTATTATTCTCTATATCACCGGTAGTGATATCAAGGCTTACATTGTCATATTTGAGGTCGATTATTTTGTCTCGCAAATATGTTCGTTTTTATCTACTTGTTATTAACATGATTTTGTTTTTTCCTTTATTAAGCAGCATGCCGTTGGCCCCACACCATAATTCTAAACTGACAAGAGCTTTTTGTAAACGGTGTTTTAAGTCCCCTACAGTTGATTGCATGTCGTAAATTGTTGTATCAAGATCAAAGGCTTTACGAAAGTCGACTAAAATACACCCTACTAATTTACCCCGATGTATTGCCTGTACAAAGTTTTCAAGAAGAACAATTAACGCTGACTCTGTCGAGTGGCCTGTACGAAATTCACTCTGGGTTTGATGCAATAGTTTAAACGTTGTTAAATATTCCATAAATGTTTCTGAACCCATTTTTCAATTACTTGATATTGGAAGATAATTATTTACATCGTCTTTTGCACCGCTTTTTTTACAGGGATGTACTTTTATACAGGGATGTACTTTTGCTTGTTTCCATACACTGGGGAAGATAGAACTAGTGAAACTCATGTTTACTACATAATTATGTAATCCTTTTCGAGATAGCGGTGGCAGATAATGTTAACAATCGTGGCACTATTAAATCTAGTCCAGTAGATTTTGATATGTCTAATGATGTTAAATACCTTTTTACGAATATTTCATTAATTAACGGAATGTTAAAATTATAATTTTGCGGTGTATGTTCGATTACAAAATTTTTAATATGATCAAAATTTTATTTTGGAATGGGTCCTTTAAGATCTGATGCTGTAGTGGAAACATATTCGTTACAAATATTCGTCACATGTGTATTTTCTGTGCATAGCTTTCCAGACGATCATAAATGTGCACTTACGAACATTTTAATCGTACGAAGTTTAGTGAAACGGTCCCCAGCGTCGTGGCTGATGGATGTACTGACTACATAGGTCCAACCCTTACAATGCAGGAAACTTAAACTGTCGGCTGCTTTTGTTTTACATTTTGTTTTCTTTCTCAATAAAAACATGGTTTTACAGAACTTCAGAATCATATCCGGTAAATGATTCTAAAGTGTTGTCAAAAATTGTTTTGAGCAGAAAAATGGAAAATAAAAAATAGTCAGCAGACGGCAAAATTGTCGTCTGCTGTTATTTTATATTTCTTTTCTTTCTCAATAAAACATGTTTTTTACAAAAATGGAAATGATTCTCAAATATTGTGCAAACAAGTCGTTTGGTTTGACAAATGGAAAATAAAAGTATTCAGCAGCCGACAAAAATAATTCAGCATTACAAGGGCTTATGTACGTACAGACGCGATGTTACAGCCGACTACGTGACCCGACTTACAATTAGGCTATTGCGTCTGGTTACTGACAATATAAAACAGATTAGGCGTCTGAGAAACCGAATAATGTTCCTACTATCACGCAGGCGCACATGCATCATCCATAGGGCACCAATCAGGACTGGTGAACACGTGCAAACATTTCCGCGCGTTCATACAGCACACGGAGTCGCAAACTACTTCATTTAGTTCTTTACGTCTGAATTGTCGACACTTTTTATCCATTTAGCATTAAAGGTACATGCCCACTCAGTAGGCACAACAAAGGGTGACAGATAGTTTTGTATATTCTGTAGATATGACATTTTCTGGCAAATTAAACATTATAGGAATGAATGGCCTTTTTGTGGAATTTATCGGGGTATAAACTTGGAAAAGTCGCGGGAATACTGGACGAAGGCCGGAAGGCCTCGTCCAGTATTCACGCGACTTTTCCAAGTTTATTCACGCGACTTTTCCAAGTTTATATCCCCGATAAATTCCACAAAAAGGCCATTCATTCCTTATAATTCCAGCATTTGAAATAAATACATCAAGAAAATGTGTTTATTTTATGTTTTCTTAAGAATTATTTTAACGGCGCCTCACGGTTACGGAAAGTAGTTCGGCGTGGGAGTTTACTGGGATATAATTTTTGGACAGAGACTTGCTACGAGCCAATCAAATGTTAGGGAATTGTGTAAATATTTTTGTGCTGGAATTATTCATTCACCACTACCCCACGCATTGATTAACATTATTATACATTTATATCAAATGTAAATTTACACACTGATATCAGGAGCGATAACCGTGTTTTTATAAAATGTTAACACAATTATACACTTATTTAATTTCTATAAAGAACATGTTGTGCCTACTGAGCGAGTATGTACCTTTAAGTTTCGCTTAGACCGGTGTTCGGGGTTGTTCACGATTCACATTAACGGCCGATTTTATGTGATAGTTGCTGGAAGTGTTCATATTTAATAAACCCAATATAATATAATATGCAGGTGGAAGATTGTAACAGTAATGAATCGCATTAACGTGTGAGATACATTTATAGAAATCTTCGTACGAACATTTTTGTCGTACGAAGTTTAGTGAAACGGAGCCCAGGTCCCGTTTTGTATAGCTAGCTGTCCATGCATCCTCTTATAACTTGTAGTCTGACGGGGACTACAGTGGAACCTCTCTAAACCGGACACCATGGGAAGTCCCCAGTACAGTGGAACCTCTCTAAACCGGACACCATGGGAAGTCCCCAGTACAATGGAACCTCTCTAAACCGGACACACTGGGAAGTCCCCAGTACAGTGGAACCTCTCTAAACCGGACACACTGGGAAGTCCCCAGTACAGTGGAACCTCTCTAAACCGGACACACTGGGAAGTCCCCAGTACAGTGGAACCTCTCTAAACCGGACACCCTGGGAAGTCCCCAGTACAGTGGAACCTCTCTAAACCGGACACCCTGGGACGTCCCCAGGGTGTCCGGTTTAGAGATGCTCCACACTGTAAACTGGCATATGACAGCTGCAATACATTTGCTCGTGTTTTGCGATCGCTAACAGACAGCACGATCGAAATTAAATGACACTGAAACACATCAAAATTATCAACACTTGAGTGTACATGGTGTCCGGTTTCGAGAGGTTCCATTGTAGGTGGATATCATATTTCTAAAACCATGAAACATCAGTTGATTTGATAAGACCCATATGTAGCCAGGCAATGCGTCTATGATCAGGGATTCCGCTAGCGATCGCCACTTTCGCAATTAGCGATACAAATAAACAATTGGAGATAAAAAATTACAATTTTCGAAACGGAATGCACGGACGCCGACGGACACAAGTGTATTATTTCCGCTATTTACGATGGACTATCCTATTTATTACACTTTCACTTTTAAATCCAAATTACGCAGCTGTTTCTATGAACAAGGTACATTTGAGTGCATGTTTGGAATGTGTTCAATCACATTAACATTCTAGATTAGTCGAGAATATGTCCAAATTTTCAAATAAGTTTATTTTGACTGTAATAACAATTAAACAGTTTGCATGGTAGCTCGTGGTTTCCAAGAAAACAGGCGCACAATTACGGGTGTTCTCTTCACGGTGTATTATTTGTAAGGAGTTGATTACGGTTTTCTCTCACAGCGAAACCCGTGCAAATAATTTGCAAGAGTGTATTAAATGGGGAGAAATTGCTACCCTCTCGAGACGGGTATGGAGCGGGGTAGCAATTGTGTTTCTAGCATAAAGCATGCATGCAGCCGCGTGGGATATCGCCATATTATACCACAACATCAACTTAATAGATCTTTGAAACATCATGGATATTTATAAAACGTATTATTAGTTTCAAATAAATGTGTGATACATGTATAAACCTGCGTGTTTATTTGATGAGATCCAAGACAGTGGTGATATAGGTAAATAGGACGCAACGCCAACGCTACAGGTGTGCAAATACGAGCAGTGCACATACGACATAGTATTACAACCGTATTAAAGGTACATGCCCACGCAGCAGGTTACACTGTACTACTATTTTTCATTTTCTGTCATGCCTTATATGAGCCATTTGTCTACCCACTAACGTGTTAATTGGTGTTAAATCGCATTTTATATGTCGCGACCAGAAAGGGTATTTTCCGACCTTGTGCTATTTTTACCAATACTTGTCACGTGACACGGTCAATCATATCACATCTTTGACATGCGCAGTGAAGTATCGGAAGTTGAGAAGAAAAATCTCTGTTCGAGTCCAAATCTAAATCTCCACGTAACTCTTTCCATTTGGTGATAAAGTCGCCAATATTAACCACTGTCTATCTGTCCCACAGACATTTCGCCTTTTTTTGGCCGACGCCGTTTCATACAATTTCCGTCCTGAACATTTCGACATGTTGATATTCTTGTTTACATATTGGGAAGCCTACTGACGCGCGTAGTATACTGCGCATGCGCACCGCAAGCCGTGATGTGAAAGTCGTCGTCCCCGCACATTATCAAAATAGACTGTTACCGCCGCGCGTCGCTAACAGTAAATTGATAATTAATAAATGATTATATTTGTATAGCGGGCACTTGTAATTTTTAGAACTGGTGGAATAGTGACATAATTATACACTTATTTAATTACTATAAAGAACATGTTGTGCCTACTGCGCGGGTATGTACCTTTAAGTGATAGAAATGAACAGGTACCAATAAATAACTCTTCATGTAGACTTGCTCGACAATTAGCATCAACATGGTCTTCTATTTTTATACTGGCAGGGAAACATCAACATACCACTCTCTGTATGTTAAAATACATTGTCTGAAGCGGATCATCATAGAGTTAGCCCCCTTCTTCCACTGAATCCTTCAATTTCCATATGTATAGCAATGCATTCCGAATGGAACGGGTTAATAAGCGTCTACATTTGTCTAAGGCGTCCTATTGTTGTACACTACCGTCTGCGCTAAACTTGCCAATTTCTTTATTTCAAAATACTTGAACATTGTGCTTGAAATCAAGCAGCTTCATTGTCTGAGCCTGAGATGTGCTACAGCTCATGCTCAGACAATCAAACTGCTTAATTACGAGTTGCCATTGTCCATAGATGTTCAGAAGCGTTGATAATCCAGACAAGAATAACGGAGGCTTTTGCTGCCGACGAACATTTGGCCATTAAACATATTAAATATAAAAAATATTTAAAAGTAAGTACTTTTTCATCAATAACAAAAAAGTCACCCTCCCCCAAAAAAATTATTTCATAAAATTCCATCAAATATTGATTTTATCGCGAAAAAACGATTTTCCTATGGGAATTTAACATGGGGAGTCAATTTCAAAATTTTGGAAATTGACTCTGAAACCTGGCGATCTAGCTTGAAAATGATGTACCGGTAACTAAGAAAACAAAAGTTATATTTTTAAAATCTGTCCACAAATAAAAAAAAGTTTTTTAAAAAATCTATTTTTAGCCCCCATGTTAAATTCCCATAGGAAAATCGTTCGCAATAAAATCAATATTTCATTGAATTTCATCAAATATTTTTTTTTGGGGAGGGTGACTATAAAAAAGTACTTAATTTAAAATATATTTTAGATTTAATGTGTTTAATAGCCAAAAGTTCATCGGCAGCAAAACGTGGAACAGACAGTAGATGGTCTCCCATCCGCGTCCATACCGATGAAAACGCCTTATACCCCCCAACAACATTGTCCGTGCTGTATGTGACAGTCTCAGCTTGTACGAATTCAGTATTTGGAATAATCCTCTTATGATGGCAAACCCGCGTGAGACACACAATAACTCACTGAAACCCAACTAGCACTAATCCGGATATAAGCCAGTCGTAGAATATTGGGTTTTAGATGCAGATACAAATTTAGTATTTTTTTTACCTTTTTTTGGTCGACCTACTTTGTAAAACCGAAACTGAAAACCGAAACTAGTACAGTGGAACCTGTCTAAACCGGACACCAATGAAACACCTGTGATCTAATTGTTGATGAGTTTCTTGGTAATTTATCTCAGGTGATACCGTTTGTTCGTGATCGCATAGCACACGACTATGGCTCGGAATGATCAAATGCCTGATTTACAGTGAAACCTCTCTTAGCCGGACACCATGGGGACCTCCCAGGGTGTCCGGCTTAGAGAGGTTTTCACTGTACGTTGTTATTGTAATTTATTCAAGCGTGTTATGCTGTTAATCGCCTAATGAATAATATTTAAGTCGTACATGTAATTATATGTTTTTCCAAAGAAATAAAAGACAACGGTTTAGTTACTTTATGGCCACATGCTGGTTGCATATACCAACCTTTGGCAAAACAATTCAGCTGCTGTTCTGCCCACTATTCAAGACAATCGGTGGCCATAAAATGTAAACCACACTTTTCTAGAGAATATTGAGGTTACGCTTGTTATATATGTGTACACTATCAACATTGGTGTAGTTTAGTATAGGTTGCCATTCTTTGAACGAGAGCGCATTTTAACAATTGTAGCGATTTTAACTGAATCACCAACACTGCTAATGACGTCAGTAATGGCACGACAAAGCAACGATGTTTAAACATCGTTGCTTTGTCGTGCCATTACTGACGTCAGTTGGAACGTCTTCGTTTTGTTCGTTTGGCCCAACGTTTGCGCATAATACGAATTCGTAATTAGTGTGATGCTGCCAGCCAATCAAATTCACTGCCGGTGTTATTACACGTGCGTCATATCACATATCACGCTGGCTCTGCGAGGTAGTTAGCTACAATAACTTGCCTCCGATATGTTATCTACGGCTACAATTTGACCCATTCAAAAAATGTGAGCAACCGAAGTGCATACCCAAACCTGTAGGTCAGCATTTAGTAAACTGTATATTTTATACCTTTAAGCAAATAATCTTTGATGTAGAACTAGTAAATTGCCAAACATAATAGAACAGGGAAAGTATTTTCCCATGTAAGCCATCTTTTCTCTTGTGTTGTTCAATATTCAAAATAACGAAATGAAGCTTTCAAATTTACAGGATATATATGTAAATGTCAGATAAACACCTTGACAAGGTAAAATAACCAATTTCTGCATGTGTATGTTCTTTATTACTAATTTATTGATACAGCTTTGAAACTTTTATATTGCTAACATATCAAACACGCCGGATAACCGATTGCAAATGTCACTCTTCCATGGGTTACATTAAAGAGATGGGGTTAAATTGCTACCCTCGCAAGAGGTATGGAACGGGGTAGCAATTTTATTTTGTTGCTACGAGGTAGTCCACCGATCGTGACAGGAGTGACCGTGGCGCGAGGAACAATAGCCCCGCGGACTCGAACAATGGTGGATAGGATTCACGGGAGAAATTATTATAGGAATCAATGGCCTTTTTGTGGAATTTATCGGGGTATAAACTTGGAAAAGTCGCGGGAATACTGGACCAAGGCCGGAAGGCCTCGTCCAGTATTCCCGCGACTTTTCCAAGTTTATATACCCGATAAATTCCACAAAAAGGCCATTCATTCCTTATAATTCCAGCATTTTAAATAAATTCATCAAGAAAATGTGTTTATTTTCCGTTTTCTTAAGAATTATTTTAACTGCGCCTCACGGTTACGGAAAGTAGTTCGGCGTGGGAGTTTACTGGGATATAAATTTTGGACAGAGACTTGCTACGGGCCAATCAAATGTTAGGGAATTGTGTAAATATTTTTGTGCTGGAATTATCTCTTCGCATTTGTCTTCTGAACACACAAGGATTCGTAACGAACAAATAACCTGGTTTCAAATTAAGTTAAACAGTTATTTCACGACAATGCACTATTATTATTCACGGAAACTTGGACGTCATCGCTTTCCGACATTGATGTTTCTGGTTTTCGCACGATTCCTTTACATAGAACTGACAAACGGAAATCTGCAAAACGTGACTCTGGGGGTTTAGTTATAGATGTTAGATCAGATTATTATGGCGAAAACATGTTTATAAAATATAGCGGCGATGATATGATTTGAATAAAATTCAAGAGTGGTGTAATTTCAACTGATATTGTATATCTTTGTTTATGTTACGTTTTACCAGCGGGCACAAGCAGACAACCATTTGTTACCGTTTCTGTGTTCGATAGGTTACTTAATCAAGGTGTATGATCATGTGGTACTAACAACAACAACAACCAGTACTGAAACTTCCAGAATCCATCCGATTCAAAGTACGTAGTCTTTTATATTGTCCTTATTACGTGACGGATTTTGATGAAATGTGGCGCATCAAACGCGTCTTGTAAAGCTGCATTTGGTGGTCTCTGTACTTTGGCCCAAACTTCTGTCGTTTTTGCGAAGAATCGATTTCCGTGTGGGTAGACACGGAAATCGATTCTTTACAAAAACGACATAGGTCTGTGCCGAACTCTCTGGACGACCAAATGCAGCTCATGAAGACGCGCTTGCTGCGCCATATTTCATCAAAATCAGTTTCATATTAAGGAAGATATCAAATAATACTTACTTTGGAGTGGGCAAGATTTCAACACTTTCAGCCACTGTTGTTGTTGTTATAACCACGTGATCATGCACCTTGTTAATGATATGACCACGTTACAAGAAACAGATAGTAAATGTTTGCGGGAATATGAACGCGCGAACTCGGGATAATCTAGATTATGTTATTGATGACACTTTCGATTTTATTCCCTTACCGGACGATTATATCCCAGATGAATGTTTGCCGCGTGTTTCGCTCGATAAGGGTGCGTTGAACGAGACGGACTATGCTCAATAAATGTAAATATATCAATTGAAATTTCCAGACGATCCTAACTTTGCTCTTACGAACATTTTAGTGTGTAGCTCTTCTAATATTAAAGCCAATGTGTTCTTATCATAGCGTTTCTTGCGCTGTTCATGACTGGATATGATAGTGTCATAAATAGAAGATTTTGGCAACACCTGCTCACAAGTGGTCAGTAAACTGGATTGAAGCCGCTGTCCCATCAATAACTGTGCTGGTGACCATTCCATGCTGGTTATGGGAGGTTTGATATTCCAGTATGCCCAAATATTGGTCTGTAAATGCACCTTTTGTTTTTAAGAAATGTGTTTCACAATTACTACTTTTCACTCAAATAGCATGGGCTACATAGAGCCCGTGAAATTGCAGACTTCATCTGACACATGTGTACCCGGTACACCATGCCTACTGTAAATCCCATTCAATTTCCCAATGACCATTTTGGATTTCATGCTGTGTGAGTATTGTAGTTTACAGTGGTTCTTGTGCACGGCAGCAACATCTTGGACATTGCGTTCTGCAATTTTCCTAGCAGAATCAATTGGGCATCTTACTCGGTCAAGTTTTCAATTTATTGCAGGTATGTTCGCGTTTACTGCATGTACCTGTGAATGCGTACCCTTAATCAAGTTAGGATATATCTGTTACTGACTTGTGAGATAACGGATCAGTAACTGATATGTTTTTGCCAGAACAATGTTTCATAAACAGGTCATATTGCTTAAGCAGCAGTAAAATATCCTGTAATCAGGAAGGACAGGAATATAGTTTTTTTCATAACGTATATGAGAGGCAAGTGATATTATTCCACTTGAACATTCAGTCCCTACACATAAAAAAAGCTGCTTCGGGCCAAACAATTCATAATTCATGTTCAATCAGAGCATATCAGCTTTCTGCGAGAGTCAATGATATGGAAGCATTAGCCACTGGCGAAAAGTCGCGGGAATACTGGACGAAGGCCGGAAGGCCTCGTCCAGTATTCCCGCGACTTTTCCAAGTTTGCCTTCATGACACAACCATGCCTATATGCGTAGGTCTAGAGTGTCTCTTTTTTGTCAAATCATAATATGACAATTGTCAACCATTGAAACACCATTTTGACCATCAAGGCACTGATCAATTTTATATTGACACATTACTTGTGATCTCTTAAGATCATATGGTAATCGTAAATAATGATACATCCATGGAACAATACTGTCTTTTCAACGTAGCCATTTTTCTATAGTTGCCTGCATACACTTCTGTATTAGGTATATAGTTTGTGCATTCAATCTCTCTAACACACTGTTCTGGCAATCAATCTGACATTTTACACACGTCGTCTACACATATTGAACATGTGTACATGGCATGCTGAACAAGTCATTTACTCACACAAATACTGCCTTTTAGACATTTTTTCACTTTCGTGATACACGTATTGGGTATATAATTTATGTAAGCAACTCCTTTGACATAATTTGGAGTGTGATTGTGCCAGCACTGCCTTTCAGGAACACCAACAAGATGGAGACTCAAATTAAGATGGTGATGGAACTAATTGAAAGCACTGTATCCGTAATTAAAAAATAAAACCTGCATACACACAATGATTTGTGCATGATTATATCAGAATTTTTCGATTTTGAAAATTAGAATAAAATAGGATCAACTCATGTTTTTTTTATGATACGAAGAACCTTGGTTCTAAGAACGTAGCAAAACAGTCAGCACAACATAACTATAAATACACTTTTCTAAAGACAATGCGTAGTGAAGACACAAGAAATAATATTTACATAGTGGCCATTTTGAAAACAAAATTTCCGCCACACCAGTTATCAGAAAAAGTTGAACCAACCCCAGTTTTATTATTTGAAGGATGTAGATGACATAGCTAAAAAACAACAACATTATATCTGCAATAAAAATGTAGATATGAATAATACAATTGTATTGTTGTACGGTTTGTCAACAGAGCGTATTTGGAAATTGAAACATGGACTGTATGGACTCAAAGTTGGTGCACGGCAATTTTATATAATTATAATTCCAGCACAAAAATATTTACACAATTCCCTAACATTTGATTGGTCCGTAGCAAGTCTCTGTCCAAAATGTATATCCCAGTAAACTCCCATGCCGAACTACTTTCCGTAACCGCGCAGTTAAAATAATTCTTAACAAAACGAAAAATAAACACATTTTCTTGATGAATTTATTTCAAATGATGGAATTATAAGGAATGAATGGCATTTTTGTGGAATTTATCGGGGATATAAAATTGTAAAAGTCGCGGGAATACTGGACGAGGCCTTCCGGCCTTCGTCCAGATTTCCCGCGACATTTCCAAGTTTATACCCCGATACATTCCACAAAAAGGCCATTCATTCCAATAGTAAAAGAAGAATTAGATCCACCTATTTTGTACGTTCATAGAGAGGGGAAACTGTGCGAAATTATCTGCTGTCACGTGGACGATATTCTTCATTCTTGTAATGCGTATTTTGAGTCGCTGATGGATAACATGAGACAAAGGTTTTATGCAGGGAAAGTAGAAGAGAACTGTTTCACATACATTCAATTTAACGTAACACAGAAAGAGAATGAAATAATTATAGACCACACGGCTTACGTGGAAAAACTACAGTCACCTGTTATTGAGCCTGAACGTGTATCGAACAAAGCTGATAAACTAAACAAACCATTTATAGGCAGTTAACAGGACAGTTAAACTGGGCGGTACAAGGATCTAGACCTGAACATAAATTTGAAATGATAGCAGCAAGCACAAAACTTAATAAAGGTTTGGTTGCCGATCAAACGAGAGCATAATGTTTACGAATGTAGCACTTGGTAACATCAACAACGGTACAAGAAGTACAGGAGCACACATACTGTGGTTGATTGACAATATTGGCAGGTGTGAATAAAACGGGTCGTCAGATCTACCATTGCAGCAGAAGCTCTGAGTCTTCAAGAGGGACTGGAAGCAACTTCCTACTACAGAGACATGATTGAAGAAATATTAGGCATACCGAATATGTATATACCTATTATAGCATTTATTGACAATACAAGTGTAATTAAAGCTGTTTTCTCCTCAAAGTTAGTGGATGATAAACGACTACGGGTGGACATACCTACCATTCGGGAGTTCTTGGGAATGAACGGCATCAACCAGATTAGATGGTGTTCCAGCCAGGACCCACTAGCGGACAGCCTGACGAAACAAGGGGCATCTGGCTACCAGCTGTTGGGCTGTTGGAACTATTACAGAGTGGTACAATGCCGAGCGTCTTTTTACGTTAAATATACATTCACAATTTGTTTCACATTGATTACAAGAATATAATTCCAGCACAAAAATATTTACACAATTCCCTAACATTTGATTGGCCCGTAGCAAGTCTCTGTCCAAGATTTATATCCCAGTAAACTCCCGCGCCGAACTACTTTCCGTAATCGTGAGGCGCAGTAAAATAATTCTTAAGAAAACGGAAAATAAACACATTTTCTTGATGAATTTATTTCAAATGCTGGAATTATAAGGAATGAATGGCCTTTTTGTTGAATTTATCGGGGATATAAACGTGGAAAAGTCGCAGGAATACTGGACGAGGCCTTAAAAAATTACAATTTTCGAAAATAAATCAATTTTTTTTTAAAATTGTAATTTTGTATCGCTTCGTCCAGTATTCCCGCGACTTTTCCAGGTTTATACCCCGATAAATTCCACAAAAAGGCCATTCATTCCTATAGTAGTAAAAATGAATGCAAGATAACATAGCAGTATACACTAAAATATAGTAGCATGAGTAGTATAGAGGGAGTCAAAATGATACCACCTAACGGTGGCATCATTTCTCCACCCTCTATACTACTCCACCACCCCCAAAAAATCAAAAAAATAGTTAACGATGAAATTGTCTCCCACCAACCACGAAATATTCAAAATTGGTGTCATAAATACATCATGTTTTTTTCACGTCCAATTGAACATATAAATTTAATAGGTTATAATAAAATATTATAACAAAATGGATAATAAAATACACAACGAATTGGACGTTTATAATGATTTGGATGAAGGATTTTACGCTGTTGTTTCTACAGTATTAAAACACGGTAAAATGACAATACTATGTGATATCGAATACATGAAATATCAGCGTAATTTATTACGCTGCGATAAAAACGTTGCATTTACAATATTAAACCGGCAATTATGTCGCCGGTATAAGTATCAAATTTATATGAATGAAGCGACTAAATAGGATCGGAGAAACACTACCGAAACATTATCAAACTAATTTTATAAAACAGTTTAAAATCAAAGATTCGTTTACGGATATGCGTTTCTACAATATCGCTTTTAACGAAGAAATTGGAAAATTATTAGAAGAAATTGAAAATTATTGAACAGAACTAATTTATGTTATAATCACACCAAGCAGACGACAATGTTCCAATTACACGTGTTATGAACATGTAAATTAGGTGTCCATTTTATAGAGAGATTACACGATTAGGTCTATCGCGTATAAAGATATTAATAATTTGTAAAAATTAAAAAAAAAAATAGCAAAAGCCTCCACTCGTGCACAACACCCCCAGCGACTGGGCAGATTTCTAGCCGGCACCCAGCCACTGGGGTGTTGGGACCTTTCTTAAGCCCACGCATCTGTTGGCTCACATTCTGGGTCGCCTTGAACCCCATTGCAATTCCTCTATTAAGAGAAACCAGCGAAGTAAGACGAGCCTATGTGTGAATTTGGTTTCCGAAATTGCAAAGCTCTTAGGCAGAAATCTTTTAGGCCGGCACCTTTGAGCTACACAATTACATCGCCAAATACACACATATGCATAGACTGCTACCATTAAACAGACGAGACGGACGTCATACCGGATCAACAACATAGCACACACGAGATGAGACCAATTGTTGTAAGGTCAACAAACATATATATACTCATCAGTTTCCTATACAACATACAAATGGTGTGCATATTATAATTATTTATTAATACCTATTGGCGAAAGAAAACATGTGATGGGTTCGTTATTTTGTTAATTTTATAATTAATTTTATATTTTTTTTTAATAATTTAAAGCTGAACACTCCCTATTATTACATAGTAATTAATTTATGTTGTAACGACAATGTTTCAATTACACGGGTTATGGCCCATGCGTAAATTGATAGCCGAGGTAAACAGAGCCGATATTCTCAGTGAAAAACACATGTTGTATAGGTATGTAAATTTGTTTACTGCACCAATATAATTTAAAAAATTAGGAAAATTAAGAATTAAGAATAAATTATTATTTTTATTTTATTTATTTTTTTTTTTTTTAATTATTTTTAGTAGTATAGAGGGTGGTATCATTTTGACTCCCTCTATATACTACTTTTTTAAATTTTTTTTAATTATTTTATAATGGTGCTGTAACATTTCCTCCGACTTTATTTCCAAGTTTTACCCTAAAATTTAAATTTACCCAATCAGTACACTCAATTTTTGGCATGGTGGCGCGCGCCTTGATCCTTATATCATTTTTTAATTCTTCATATCTCCCCATTTCTTCCACCACGGATTCAAACTCTAAATTTGATATTTTCTTATCGGCCAACGCTTTGGACACCATAACGTCGATGCTATTTTTCTTAGACCTAGCGAGAACGGATATTCTATCATGTTTTCTACTTTTTTTCTCGAGTTTTCCACCCGCCGCCCTAATTACCATACAAAGTGTTCCAGATAAAACGGTAATTCCACTCAAAACCCCTGCAAGTGGAATCATTACAATTGTAGATAGCGTTGCAGCAGTCCCCGCCCCACACAACACAGAAACACTTGCCAGAACCGTACTAGATGCTTCAGCTATGTTTGCCGCGCGCCTATATTTATTAGAGTGTCTTTTCTATTTGCACATTCTCTAACTAAAATATCCTGCATAGCGACGATATTATTCAACCTAAAATCTGAACTTTTTTCGTTAATTGAATACAGTGTTGGTGGAGTGAATACTGTGTTGGTGGAGTGGTATTGAGAGTTGGATACAGTGTTGGTGGATCGGTATGACAATTGGAAGCGGTGATTCGTTCATAGTTAAATTTATTTATCATATTAGTATTTACACAATAAGTTCAATTAACAATGAGACAATAGTGGAAGAACTCTCTGAGTCACCGATTTTCGTAACAAAGTTAATAACACTACCTTGGGAAAGTCTAATTCGATCATCACCGGAGAACGAAACCACCGTCGAACTATCTCCAGAGATTTTAGTGACTCCAACCCCCCAAGTTCTTCCCCATCTACTACAATATTTATCGCGACCGCGCCCACAGGTTTACCATTAGCATTAACCGAGCAGACCGCCATTTGGATAACTTCACCTGCAGCTGTCATAGTGTATCCCCCATATTTATTACTCGCTTTGGCACCGAACGAATATTCATAGTGCCCCACAACCAATGGGCCCCGCTTCTCAGCCCAAACTGTTATGACACGTTTTGGTGTTTTCATTGTTTTCACTATTCCGGCAAGCGCATTGTTTGCGTTATATGCCTCAGTACGAATCTCATAAGAGGCCTCCTCAAGAGCTTTGGTCGCGGCTATACGATCATGTTTCAGTTTATCGGTTATTTTTTCATCTAGTTCAGTAAGTGGTCGCTTCTCTGTTGAGAGAGTCCTCTAAGCGCAACGCATCATAAGCCTCCGTAATGGTTGCCTGGTGGTCTTCTAAGGCTTTATCAATACCCGACCGGGTCTCTTTTTGAAATTCGGTTATTTTTTTCATCTAGTTTAGTAAGTGTCGCTTCTCTGTTGATAGAGTCCTCTAAGAGCAACACCCTATAAGCCTCCGTAATATCCGACCTGGTGGTCTTCTAGGGCTTTATCAATACCCGTTCGGACTCCATCAAGATCAAACCGGGTCTCTTTTTTAAATTCGGTTATTTTTTTCATATAGGTCAGTAAGTGCCGCTTCTCTGTTGAGAGAGTTCTCTGAGCGTAACGCCCCATAAGCCTCCGCAATGGCCTCTTTTGTGGTCTTCTCGGACCCCCTCAACCCCAGACCTGGTCTCTTTTATAAATTCGGCTATTTTTTTCATCTAGTTCGGTAAGTGTCGATTCTTTACTGTGAGAGTTCTCTAAGCGCAACGCATCATAAGCCTCCGCAATGGCCTCTGCAAGGTTAGACTGGTGGTCTTCTCGGACTTTATCAATACCCGACCGGGTCTCTTTTCGAAATTTGGTTATTTTTTTATCTAGTTCAGTAAGTGCCGCTTCTCTGATGAGAGAGTCCTCTGAGCGCAACACCTCATAAGCCTTCATAAGGTCCGCCTGGTGGTCTTCTCGTGCTTTCTCAATACCCGACGTGGCCTCATTTCGAAAATCGATTATATTTTCCCGTCTAATTCAGCAAGTGTAGCTTCTTTGCTGAGAGAGTCTCTAAGCGCAACGCATCATAAACCGCCGTAATGTCAACCTGGCGGTCTTCTCGGGCTTTATCAATCCCCAACCGGGCCTCTTTTCTAAATTTGGTTATTTTTTTACCTAGTTCGTTTAGTTCCGTATGCGTTTCTTCACGACTTTGTGTATTCACAGCCAGGGCATATTCTCTAAGTTGTGATAGTAGACTCTTGTGAATCTCGTCCGTGGCCCTCGATATAGTTCTATTAATCAAGGCCTTTGTTTTTTGGGTAGTTAAAAAGTCGCCCTCTGTCGGGATGAATCCCCCTTCTGCAGGTTCCAAATTATTTGAATTTGTCACCCAATCGGAAGAACTACCTGGTCCGTATATACTCATAATGTTGATAATATATATTACGAACATGCGTTTAATTCTAATTTTCTTATTAAAATTAATTAATTTGAAATTTCTAGGACGACCGAAATCGGGTAATCGTTCTTCAACTCTCGCCCTTTATCATCAAGAATATAAATCTTCAACTCGTGGATGTGTCCCGATTCCAAAACTTTCATCTCGGGGTGTGGGAAGTCTAACGTTACAGTCTCACCATAGAAACAATCGCTGGCGGGCACAGTTTTCAGTAATGTGCTGGGGGATCCGTCTACCGTGTTGTACGATGTGTTCACCCGATCAAGGTGCACCCCGAGAGTTTTCGTGAAGGCGAAGTTTATCTGGGGTATCGCCGCGGTGATAACCCACGGGGAAGACAAAGATCCAACGGGTACATTCGCCCTTCATCCTCGTTGTGAAGGGGTGCAAATTTAAATCCATAACATTGAGGCCAACCCCGGAGTGATCTTTATTTTTTTATCAACGGACAATTTCGCAATCCCCGTGGCTTTTGAGACTGTGAGAGTGACATTATCAGGCATATTCCTTGCGATTAAAGCTTGGACATCTCTGAAACCCCAAAGGCCAGGACGTAATACGACAGCTGCTTCCCGAATGCGTCTCTCTACTTCTGTAGGACTATCGGCGGTCTCTAGATCTAGACCCTCTTCGGAATAGATAAACTGTAACCGTTCTATTCCTTTGATATCCTTATACAGTTCAATGTTTTTCCACCCAACCGTGAAGGTGATTGATCTAAGACCTACACGGCGTTTTCCGCAGCAGTTGTCTATTAATTTTTGAAGTTCACAACTCCCTTTTTGAACATTAGTTATAGTAGCAAACATAATAATATCTTTCAATGGATACCAAAGCATTTAGCTTTAACTCTAATGTAAAGTACGCGGTCGGAGGTAAATACACACAAAAAGACGTTGTTAACCGCCTTGTACACCCAACCGTAACGGTTAGACCGGACAGTGGCTTTGCCACCAACTTCCCTAACATCTTTGAACAATATAGGTTGCCCAAGATTACTACGATGGAGGTGGTAAACGGCTGGAAAGCAACACCGATGCAGTTTGGCAGAACCAAATAAATTTCGCTGTATGGTGCGCAACAGCCGGGTGTGGAGTTTCATATAAAGACCATCTGACATCCAAGAATGTCATGCTCCGAAGTGTCTACAACTTTCACGTGTATTATACTATTAGGAGGATTCTCAAAGAACTAGGTATTTCACTACCTCAAGACGACGCCTGGGATCCCATTTCCAACACATATAACCGTATGGCCTTTGAAAGACTGTGTAACGAATTTTACGTTTCAAAAGACGCGGACTGGAGACAGAAAGCATTTCCTACCAGCACCGGCCTCGGGGACGTTCTCATTCACGGCCAGTCCGGGAATTGGACACAGACTGATTTTAGACACGATCACTCCGGTGACCACATCGTCAGTCGGAACGCCGGGAATTTTGACCCCGCGACTATGACTTTCGGGACGGAAGTGGTCTGGAGGTCGACACTGTGGCGTGTTTTCTTGTAAAATGTTACCTCCGAAACTGGCTCACGTCGATTACATACAGCAGGCTGCTGAGGTTCAGAACGCGTGGGGTACATTTATGTTAGATACGGGTCTAGGGTTCACGCAGGCCAGGGTTACTCGCGTCAACGACTCCATTCGCACGTACGTCTGGGCCATTCTCGGCGCACAGAAGCAAACTCGCAGTTCTATACTGGGCATGGGAACAGCGTTTGATGCACAAAAACAATTTTTTGGCACTTGTAGAGGACGCCATCTCAGCTAGGGTGGACCTGGAGAAGGCGATCCAGAATTATCAAGACGTTTTGCAGAATGCCAGCACCCCAGTAGACTATGTATTTGGAATAGGTCTTTATATGGCGCCGAGCAATATGATACTACGAGACGACCCGGTTGACGGTTACAATAATCATATCGTAATCGCCACCGTCAATCAAAAAATTGGCCGCAACGGGAACGTGAATACGGATATCATCAAGCGCACCCCCAACAGTGGAACCGATTTCATAAAACACAAATGGATACACCTCCCCCAATTCGTAAATCGAAATCGAACCCAGTACCCCCCAATTCGTAAATTGGATGCACCATCGAAATCCATCAACAGACCAATCGCGATTGGAGAAACACCAATCAATCGTAGATTGGATGAAATTGGAAGCACAACACACGAGGAGGAGAAATTGGGTCTCGTCATCGCCCTCGTGGCGATCGGATTATTTACGCTTTGGTTGTAGGAACTCTCTGACAGAGAATAATAGGAGACCGGCGATTGCCACGATTAAAGCCCAGGTATTTTTGGCTAGCCATCCGGCCGTTTTTGATAATATAGATAGCAAGTAAGAAACGATACTTCCGATCAGTCCAGGTAGTGCGGCAGCCGCCTTTCCAGCTAATTTAGCTAGAAGACTGGCGAGGGCTTTTAGTTGTTTTTTTATCCACTCCTTGGCTCCACCGGGTGCTGGTGCTGGTGCTGGTGCTGGAGCGGGTGGTAGCGCCGCACCACCAGTGAAAGTTAGAACTATGGTCGATATAGTCCATACCGATAGCAACGAGGATGCTTGCTATCGTGACGCCCTGCTCTCTGAACAGTGCGAAGACGCTCACCAGTGTCGTCTCCTCGTGCAGGACCCTCGAGATTGATTCGCGGATCCGACTTATTTGTGTGCGGAGAGCCTCACGGTTAGCCGAGGCGGCCTCCAAGCGAGCTTCTCTTTCATCCCGCAAAGACCGCAGGAGTTTGTTGATCCGCTCGGTAGATTCTCTATCGTCACCGGCTTCCTCCAGTTTTCTTTCTTCTAGCGCGATATGTTCATCCAGCGCCGTGAGTTTGGAGAGGTTAAGGACCAGTTCGCCCCGGACCGTTTGTAGAGCCTTATCGAGTCCACGGAGTTCTCGAAGAGGTAACGGTGGGTCATCGTTGAGTATTTTTCCCAATTGTGATTGCACGCTGAACGTGGTCTCCATCGTGTTAATAACGTCGGTGGCTATTTTAGGGACCTCGCTGAGCTCGACCGTTTCTATCGCGGTGGCCGTCTTCGCTATAGTTTCGTCGGTAGACTTTAGGGCCTCTACAGCGCGGGCCGGTATAATTGTTTTACCCCTCTTCCAATCCGTGAAGCCTAGTTCGTCCCTTATGAGTTGGCCACCGCCCCGGTATCCGGCAATGGTGTTTAGCGATAGGGGTTTTCCGCTCTTAATGTTGACTAATGGGAGATTTAGTGCTGCTCTTAGTCGCAATTTACCGCTAATAAATTTGAACTTGGAGTAGTCGCGACCGACAGAGGGACCAGACTTTTTCTGCTGCCAAATTGTTGTAGTAGTCGTTTACAGCTCCCTCAAGTAATTCCTGACTTTGACTAGTGGTAGCGTCACCCAATTGTGATTGGATTGGAACTGGAGTTTCTATGGTGGGTGTCGTGAGGGAATCCTCGAAGTTATCATCATCACCATCGAGGTAATCTCTCGGTCGGTCGCCCGTAGTGCGATCGAATTCGTCCATGTAATCAGCCATATTTATAATTTTCTTAAAATTAATTATGTATTAAAGACAAAACCATACGGTTTAATAGTTTCAATAATTTTGAAAAAATTAATTATGTCTTCGAGTCAATACGGTCGCAAACTCAATCCATACCGCAGACTGCGTGAGCCCCTCGGGGCAAAAGGCGTGAGACAGAGTGTCGTTATACGAACAACCCATCGACGATCGACCAGAACCAGCAGCTCTTAGTCCGCTTCCCCAACCTCGGAGCTAACGACGTCATTGTTCCGGGTACTGTTCGCCTCGCTTTCACTATTTCGCTAACGTCGACGGACGCGGACCGAACCGTCGTTCAGAACTTGGGTCGCGCCATAGTCAAGAAGACTATGATAAAGATTTCTGGTAATGAGGTGATGTCGATCGATGACAGCGACGTCTACCATTGCTATCAGGACCTGTGGAAGACGTCACACGAGCTTGAAAACGCTGTCTATCAAGGTATTGACACCAGCAAAAATAAGAACGTAACCAAACTTAGAATCGGGGCTGCTAACAAGGCAGATAACAACGCGAGTGACAACGCGGTCGCGGGCGCTTACGGCAACCGCTTCTACATCCCGCTCGACTTTGAGTTGCTGGAGAGTCACATGCCCTACTATCAGAGCGCTTTGGCTGACCGCCTCGAATACGAACTAACGTTCAACGACTACGGCCGAGTTATCATAGCCACCGACCAGTTATCGACGTATACGATCGATAATGTTTCGCTGGAGTACGACATGGTCACGATGCCGAAACTAGCGCGATTGATCAGAACCCAGTACGCCGGGGCGCGTTGCCATACTTTACGACCGAGTTCTTCGAGCCATCGCAAGATGCCGAAAAACAAAAGCGACACATTGTGGAATATTAACGTCAACGTACCCGCCCGCTCGATCGATAAAGGTATACTGATGTTGTTCGAGGATGCTCGGTTCGCGTTCGGTGCTAGAAAAACCGACAGATTCTATAACCCCAAAATCACGAAGGTAGAGGTGACGATCGAGGAGTACCCAATCAACTCTACACGCGGGGTCTTCGCGCGCACCAGCAGTGGGATGAAGTAAGAAAGCAGTTTGCTGCCGGATCTAAGCGCTCTCCGGAGGTTGCAGCAGTTGCTAAAGACCTGCATCTCTCGGCCGTCTCCCTCGCGGAGTTCCTGAATACCAAATACGCGTTATGGCTAGACATGCGAGCCAGCGACGATGACCAAATACACGGTAGCGGACGCCAAGTTGAGAACGCTAGTGAGGGTGTGACGATCCAGATAACCAAAGAGGCGGACGGAGCCGGGCCATTGAACGTGTACTTATATATAATTACAGACGCACAACTCAACATCGAAGATGGTCGATACGTATCAGCGATCTACTAAATCTAACGATTTATTAATACATAATTTTGAAAAAAATAAGAAATCATCTAACGATTTATTAATACATAATTTTGAAAAAATTAAGAAATCTAGCAATCAATACCAATTCACGATTGGAGATGCTCACTCCGCCATAATATGTGGGCAGACAGGAGTGGAAAAACGGTTTTCATCCTCAACTTACTCGAGGGATCCTACCGCGATGCCTTTCGTCACATTGTGATCCTATGTCCCACTGTGCGACACAACGATACTTATCAGCGGTGCCCGTGGATATGGACCGACCCTGAGGTATACGTTATTGACCCCGGTGATAGGCTTCACGATTGGTTGCGTGGTTTATACCAAATATTTCAGGGCGAGCCCACCCTATACGTGATTGACGATTGCTCAGCCAAGGCGGCGATGACCAAAAAGAAGGACATGCTCTCCGAGCTCGCATTTTCTGGCCGCCATGCGAGGCAAAGCGTATGGATATCCACTACAAAAATCAACGCCGTCCTCAAGGATCTGCGCGAGCAAACGAAATGGGTCGCCCTCTTTCACTGCAAGGACCGAGACTCATTCGATGACTGTCTTCGAGAGAATGACGTTATCCCAACGCGCGAGGAGCGCCTGGAGGTTCGACAGATACTTTCGAAAACTAAGCACGCCAAGCTTCTGCTAAAGACTGATCAACCAACTGCTTATAAAGTTATCAACTAAATCTAACGATTTATTTAATAATTAATAATTTTGAAAAAATTAGGAAAATTGCAAAGTAATAAGCTATTGCAATGCTTAGCAATTGCTGAACAATGCTTAGCAATTGCTGAACAAATGCTGAATAATGCTGAACAATGCTTAGCAATTGCTTAACAATGCTGAATAATGCTGAACAAATGCTGAACAATGGTTAACAATGTTAACAATTTGGTGCTCCGCTGCGAGCTTTGTTGCGAGCATAATGGTGATCATAAGTATCGGGTGGTGCGCATTTATTATTTTAATAATTTTGAAAAAATTAAATAAATATGTTAAAGTGATGAGACTTGTTAGAATAGTTAAATTACTAATTTTGAAAAAATTAAGAAAAATGAACTGCGACGAACTTCTCGATCAGCTAATAGAAGAAACCTCAACTCCGACTGCCAACAATAATGATCCGACAGAGCAATCGGGATCTGGGTTGAGTGCAACGACTCCGAATGAAAATGAAAATGCGGCGCGACGAGAGCGGCTAGCTGCGCTGGTTGCTGGGGGACAATCGGAGCATTATCTCGGTAGGCGTCTCTCAGTTTTTCAGGTGGATAAGATGTCAGATGCGGAGATCGATAAAATGTATGCGCGATACGAATCCAAATTGGGAGCAGAGATGACAAAAACTCTTGGATCGGCGGCTATTCATTTGTACGCTACCGCCGTTAGTAGACTTCTCCCTATACCAAACACCGAAGGGTTGATTCACGATCTAGAGACTGACCCTTTTATAGGACACACTCTTAGAACGGCATGCTGCTCAATTTATCACAAGTTTGGAATGTACTTAGCTCCACTAACAACCGCGTTGACCACGGGTAAACACTGTCAATTTGGACATATATGCCCACGAACTATAAGCTCTAATATTAATTTTGAAAATGATGACACAAGACACACCCACGAGAGTGACGGAGTTGAACCAGATTGCTCCAACACAATCGAACCAGAGTGTTACTCCGCCACTGGATGACATACCGCATATAAAAAATCCCAAAAGCACAGCAGCTGGGCGGGCGGCGGCTGCCACCCGAAAAGTTAAACAAGATAAAATACTCGCCGAGCTTCGAGAGGCTAAACTCCAATCGAGATTGGGGACGGAGACAGCAAAACATCTGAATACAGAGTTGAGTACAACAACACCCCCAATTCACGAATTGGAAGCACACTCAAACCACAAAGAATTTGTCACCCAATTCACGAATTGGGGGTTGGAGTTGGGCTGAACCCAAATTCGTGAATTGGAGTTGGTTGTTGGTGGTGGTCTGACAGTTGTTGTGCCCTGTGCGTTTGGAAATACCCCAAAAAACAACCAGCCAGTGTTCAGAAGAAAGTTACGAAACACCAATCATCAACAATGTTGAATTTGGATGCGCCCCATTTAAACATTGATCGCGACCCATTTTATATGCAATAATTATAACAATGGCTGAACAAGATGGTAAAATGTTAGTGAATGCGCTTTATCACGCCGTGGTGATATCGGGTTTCAGTATCGGGTATGCTCGACTATCAAAGATGACCCTAGGAGGAACCGCTCCCAAATTGGACTTTACTGTGAGAGACGTAGGGCTCGCGACCTTAGATGTAGCGGCCGCAGTTTGGACCCGAGATTATCTAGTTAAAGCTGGAATTACTACCAGTTAATATATGGAAATAAATGGCTTCAATCGCAGTAATAGTAGGTGGTGCGCTTGTAAACGCATTGGCGTTCAGCGGTAGCAACTTTATATTCTCTAAAATGAAAAGCTCGAACGTGGATGAGGAGCGTAAGCGTCATGATTTAGCTGTAGAACAACTCAATAGCGCAAAGGAAGCATGGTCGAAAAAACGAACCGCCCATCTGGACTGGGTCAATGAAGAGCTTCGCCGCGAAAATCACGCCGCGCAAACTTTTTCAGAACGTTGAAGAAGCCAACCGCGAGTACGCGCTGGCATATCCGCACAAAATTCTCGATCCAATGGATCCCGAGCCCCAACTTTCAGATTTCTATGTACCGTCAGAGCCCCAAAAGGACCGCGAGATCGCGTTCATCATCGTGGGAATGGGTGTGGTGGGTCTCGCCGGCTATTATATTCAATCGAGATTTTAAATTAAATTAATTAATTAAAACAATTTTTTTTTTATAAAAATATATATATAGAACGATGTTAGTTGACGAACTTTATAACGCTATGATTGATGTAGGCTACACTGCCCAAAAACATCGTTTACCTGGTGCAAAGAGTATGATTCGTCTGGCCCGAGATTGTCTCGAGGACGAAAAAGCGGCCACCCTTTTCGCAAAGCGGATGTTAGATTCCTCCACCAATCCTGGGAGATTGGATGAATTAGATTCCCCTCTCCTGTTCCAACCCAAACGCGATTGGGGGCTGCAGCGACAATCGCAATTGTACTTCCAACAAAGGTTTATTATTAACGACGCAGTTACCGGACGAAACTGGCGAGGGCAGTTGGAGATTGTCCGATATATTAGAATACTTCGCATACGATGAACACGCGCAAACTTGATACCAAACTAACGCGCAAGCTGTCGAATACATACTATAGTCCACGCGGCTACTGGAAGGGACTCGCGGCCATCAAGAACCTCGCGGCGGCGACCAAGGTTTTCAGAAAACGCTGTCAAGGAATGGCTCAAGAAGCAGGCCATCTGGCAGATCTATTTACCCGCGCCTCACAATATTCCGCGCCCGAAATTCGACGTGCCGGTGCCGAACCAAGTTCACCAAGCGGATCTCCGTTTCTCCCTCACGATCGCGTCGGTCGCAAAACGTACAAGTACGCACTGACAATCGTTGACGTAGCGAGTCGTTACAAGGGGGCTGAGCCGTTGGCCACTAAAGAGTCTAAGGAAGTGGCCGAGGCTCTTTCCCGAATATATAAGAGGAGTCCTCTCAAATGGCCGAATCTTCTCCAGGTCGATCCCGGCCGCGAGTTCATGGGCGCGGTTTCTCTCATCTATTGTCTAAGCATAAAGTTTCTATCAGACGCGGCCGCGTCAACATCCACCGGGACCAGGGGATCGTGGAACGCTTCAATCGAACCCTGGCTGAGAGACTGTTCGGACACCAATACGCTAAAGAACTTGTAGACCCTCATTCGCGATCGACCGAGTGGGTGGCCAGACTGCCCGCCGTGGTCTCCACACTGAACGGAGAGGTGACCAGATTGATAGGTAAGAAGCCTGTAGATGCTATCAAGTTTAAAAGGGTGACGAGCAAGCCCTCTGCCGTCTCGCGCGGGCGACCAGTTGGTTTAGAGGAGCAGCGACTTCCATCAGATATTGACGTCCGGTACCTCTATCAACCGGGAGAGCTCGAAGGTGGCAGCCGCCGCGCGACTGATCCCGTGTGGTCAATGAATGTATATCATCTGGATCGCTCTATTACCAAACCTGATGAGCCCGTGCTCTATTATTTGACTGATGGTCCATCTCGCGGTTTTTGTTCGCGAAGAACTTCTTATGGTGCCTTCTGACACCCAGCTACCCCCGGATCGTAAGATTCTTTAGAGATGTTCGGTATGTATTCCGTCTGGTAACACGCGTCTTTTATCGTAGTACGCCGAGAGTCCTAATTTTTGTTGACAGTACGTTTTCATAACACCGTCTTTCATTTTAAATCCTCTATTTGCGCTACATCTATAATGTGTTTTCCATCTTCTGTAGTTTCACTTAGTACTCGTTTATATCTATCCCAATTTAAATTGTTAGTTCTCTTGGACATTCCTTTCGCAGAGTTTTTATTAATTTTTAATTTGTTCCAATTATCTTTAGTGAAATTAATTTTTTCTACGAAATAACACTTACTAGATAACGCTATCGCCCTATCCCCGCTAAATCCATTTTGAAAAGTCCGGGTTCTCTTTCGCTCCATTTATCCCAAGCCAACCATTTATTTTTTTCTTTTTCAAACTCGTCTAGTAAGTTAGGTCTAATCAATTCCTCTATCGTTTTTCCACTAACTCCTATATACATACTACTGTATCCATCTGTATTAATTCAAAGTCTTCTCTTTTTATGTATTTATCTAGAAATTCGTAGTAAAATTCCAACATTCTCAATTAGCTAGTTGATAAACCGCTATTCCACAATGGAATGGTCTCTTTAGCGCACACCTGGGTTTTCTTGAAGATATTTCGTACGCATATCCTATCTCTTCCAAATCATCAAAGAATGCAGATCTTAACGCTTTGTCAACACAGTTTTCGTCTTGTGTATATGTCGTATTTAAATGTCTCTCCGTTGCCTCTATCATTTTTCCACAACACGAATTGCCTAATAATTTCATATCCGCTACTGGTTTCTTATTTGGTTCTACATCGCCTGTTCGTCTTGCGGCTGTAACTTCTTTTGCGAACCATTCGAAGGGTTTACCACTAATATAATCTATAACACGATGAACTCCCGTTATTTCTAGGCCGTGTTTTAAATACCATTTCAACAGTGGCGCGTACAGCAATACTTTAGTGGCGGTCATAGATCCCACCAATTTTCTTACCATTTCCTCTAGTTCTTCCAGTATCTTCCAAATATTTTAACATGTGTGTGGGAACTTCATCAACCTCTACTTCTCTGTTTATAAATATTGGGGACATTTCAGAAAACTTATGTTTTAAGTTGTGTGGAACTTCTATATCCACCTCCGCAAACCCAAACCAGTCTCCAGATAAAACTCTTTTACAAAACTTTTTAATAAATTTAGGGTTATGTGGGGTATCTATATGGTGTATAGTTTCTCTCCCACACGGCATCTCTTTATTTAACGTAGATAAATATAACGCGTTTGCATCGTACCCCAAAACAGCCTTGCAAGGTTTGTTACTTTCATTTGATCTAATATTGGAAACACCGGCTTCTGCATAGCGTGTAAATACTATTGATGGACCACCAACTAGAGCGTCCCCCATCATTTCGTATGTTTCTTCTTTTGGTGCATATAGAGCATCCTCCGGTATAATCGTCTTTGAAGATTTTATTTTTTGTTCTTTAATGGTTCCTCTCAATAAATATTGTATAGCTACTCCAGGTAGTGTTACCGCATCTTTGAAAATATCCACACCTCTGTGTTTATAAAATTCACACATTTTTTCCACCGCTTCTAGGAACGGTGCTACATCTAAATCGTTATAATATTTCAACCAATCTCTGAAAGTTTTCATATTATTTTCTTCGAAAATTCTACGACATTTACTTAATTCTGTTTCATCTATTAACATTTTCCCAGATAGTTTGGAATACCAATTCTCTATATCGGGTAGTCCTGGGTAATCCAGTTTGTCTGGAGAATCGAACCACTCATAAGGAAAGAAAGATTTCTGTCCTTTGCAGTCGTAGGCTTTTATCCAACTATCATAACTTACACCAGGTCCTAGATAAAGTATTACATCAAGAAATCTAAATTCTGGAGTAAATAGAAATATTGTTGAGTTTGCACGTTTTCCGACCATTACTTTCTTTGTTGTTGATGTCAGTTCGCCTACTAGGTATTTCTTTATTAAGTTTATATCGTACTTACTGCTGTTAAAACCTATAACCGGTACTTGCTCTATCCACTGTTCGATCTTGGCGATTTGGTTTTTACGTAAATATTCCGTATTAAACTTATATCTTGACCACACATTCTTCTCTTATAGCTTTTCCCCTGACTTTCAAATCTTCTACGAATTTTTCTATAAGTTTTGCGGGATCTTTATCACAAATATGAGTTACTGTTCCTGAGAAATTATCTCCTATACTAACGCTTGCCGGAACGTGCTCAGCTTCGTACTCTAAACTATTACCGTAGTTTCAACTTCTGGCTGGAGATACGCCTCAAAATCGTATACTATCTGATATGGATAAAGAGAGTGTCACAACCGATCTTTATATCTTTACCCGTTCTTTGGAATTCGCATTCCCACATAACTATTAGGTTGAATTCTTTGCTTTTTCTAATAACTTTATCTCTTCTCATTGTGGATGCGCGTTCTTCTTTTTATGCTTTGCATGAATCTCACACCCGTGCCAGTAACAGCCGTGATATTGATATACGGTATTGGTTTCTGGACAGTATCCATCTACCGGAGCTCCTAAAATCCATCTTTCACCTCCGTGTCCGCACTGTTCGTGGTGAATGTGAATTCCCTCCCGCTTTTCCACAGAATACATCCAATCGATCGCCCCATAACTTTAGAACCTTTTGGGTAAAACGCTCTTTCTCGAACGACGAACGCGGGCGCTCTAAATAATTACCATCCATCCACATACTATTTTTGTCTCACCTTTCATACATTTTGGTCCGTGTCTCTTCATATTACTCGCTTTCGTGAATTTCTGTTTGCAATTATCGCAGGCGTAAATTTTAGATAGGTTTTTAAGGTTTTTTATCAGAAATGCGTGATTATTAAACAGTCCTATTGTCATTGGTTTATTACCTATTGCCTTATAGTGTGCTGGTACCTTTTTCAACCACCATACATTACATTCGGTGGGTTGATATACTTCTATACCGATTTTAAAAAACTCTTCAACCTTTTTCAGATCTGAAAAAGGAATTGGTGAAACCACAATTTAATTACAACCAATATTGCTTACTAAGTTTCTTTCGCCTTTTCTGTACATCTGTCGGGTCTTTTATCTGTCATATGCATAGCTAGACACCTGAACAGACAAAGGTCGTCATTATACTTATCTCTAAAGAATACATACCTTTTTTATTCTTCAGCCATTCTGGAAGTTCTCCTCCTGCCGCTTCTTTGGATTGTAGTCCCAAATCTATTCCCCTACTACCCTGTATTAGCTTTACAAAAACCTCTACCCATCTTACAAACTTCCACTTTGTATTCGGTCTGTCTATTTTATCGGACATTATTCGTGTTTGCTCCTTATCTGACAGCCATTTTTTAACGGTTTTTCATTGATGATAGTGGTTCGCTACCACCGAGATTTTTGTGAAATATTATAGTTTTAGGTTTTCCATTTTTAATTTCCTCCATATGTTCTAGCTTGTAAGAATATGAATATCTCAAATAAAAATTGGTTGTTAGATACGGAGCGAGTTTATCGGACATTGCGTTCAGACTCGTTAATGTTAATGTTTTTACGAAAGGATAATGAACTAACTACCCGTCTTCCATTTTCTACCTTTTCCAATGTTTCATCGTGAGCCCCCAATATTTCTTCACCTTTTTCCACTATCGCGCTAACGATAGATTTTTTCTTATTATTATTTTGGCGTCTAATTTGGGACAAATTATTTGTGCTTGAAGGTTTGATTACACTAGCCCTTAACCCCGCAATACTTTCTTTTTGAATTCTGTTACCAACTTCCTCCGCTTTGGATATATCATTAAATGCCCCTCTTTTATAGGCGCGGGTAAACCGCTTCATAAACGCCTCATTCTTTGTGGCATTTATCAGCTTTGTCAACCCCCTAACTCTCAACCGTTTACTATAAAGTAATCCCTAGAGATTCGGCTTCTCTTCTCAAACTTTCTATTTCTGCTCTAGTTTCTGACGTTATCATATTTTCTGTAATATACTTTTGTATAACCTATGAAATTTATCTGTTCAATTGGTCTTGAAAACATTATGTTTTTTTACGACCAATTGAATAAACATAAAACAATATACATATATAATGGAGTGTGAGACTTGTTGTAAGACGTTTACGCGTAAAGACTATCTACGAAGGCATCTAGCGAGACGTAGAAAGTTTCCTTGTGTCCCCCCGCAATTTCAATGCCCCAGATGCCCTTGTAAATTCGTTAGTGCCCAAACTCTTTGTAGACATAAGCAACTACGCTGCCCTGTGGCTACAGGTGAACGTGGTAGACTAGAGCTGGTAGAATTAATTGCTGATCTACGGAATCAATTAGCTATATCGGAGGAGGAAAATATGGTGTTGGAATATAGACTATTGCGCGAGGACGCATTTAATCAGAAACTTATTAGAATAAATTCATAAATTGGTGTCAAAAATAAATCCTTTTTAAGACTATTGTTTTATCTGGTCAATTGGACGTGAAAAAAACATGATGTATTTATGACACCAATTTTGAATATTTCGTGGTTGGTGGGAGACAATTTCATCGTTAACTATTTTTTTGATTTTTTGGGGGTGGTGGAGTAGTATAGAGGGTGGAGAAATGATGCCACCGTTAGGTGGTATCATTTTGACTCCCTCTATACTACTGCATGACATACAAGCTGAGTTAAATGACAAGTTTTAAAGGTACGTGCCCACTCAGTATGCACACAATGTTATTTATAGGAATTATATAATTGTATAATTGTATAATTGTGTCACTATTCCACCAGTTCTAAAAAGTATGAGTGCCCGATATGCACCATTATCCCACATATTGATTGACATTAGTATACATTTTATATCAGACGTAAATATCCACACTGCTACCAGGGGCGATAACCGTGTTTGCTTAAAATGTTAATGGGCATTACTATTTATTCTCTGTATGTATTACTAAACTGGTGGAATACTGACACAATTATACACTTATTTAATTCCTAAAAAGAACAGTTTGTGCTTACTGAGTGGGCATGTACCTTTAACTGTGAATACCGGAAAACAACAGGTTTATGGCGACCATTTTGTATTTTATTTCCATTATTGTAAGTTGGTCGCCAATAGTAGTATTCTCATCACCAGGACTATGTCATCTCGCCAAACATGTTGTGATACGTGCCTCTACTGGGGGATCGTATCTAGTTATCTCCCTTTGCAAATCTATGTATAGAGATCCAGTCCTATGCTGTATTTCAGCGTTTATTTCTTGCTGAAAATCACAAAAAAAGAAGAGTTTTGCGAACAGAGTAGAGCCAGATCAGACTGTACATCTGTGCAGTCTGATCTGGTTCTACACTGTTTGCAATAAACTTAATAAGTGTGAAAATATGGATCTGGGAAATAATGCAGTCCCGAATCAGATTGTGCAGAAATACAACCAATAATGTATATGTGTGCGGTGTACAGCCCGCTGACCTCACCGACCATAAAACAAACGAATTCTTTGCGGACCCCAACGTTATTGGAAACGTACACCCAGATTTAGCACTTTTGGCCGGCGTGTATTGATCAAATCACTAAGCGACCTAACTAACAGCCACAGGCTTCAATCTATTGGCCAAATTTTAAAGGAACATGCCCACTCACTAGGCACACACTTTTCTGTATAGGAATTAAATAAGTGTATAATTGTGTCACTATTCCACCAGTTCTAAAACTTACGAGTGCCCGCTATATAGATATAATCATTTAGTAATATTTATTTTACTGATAGTGACGCGCGGTTGTATCAGGCTATTTTCATACGCAAATGAGGCATGATATTGTTATACTAATTAAATGCTTCACCTGAAAAAATAATTTTTCGACAGATTATGAAGTATGATGATTGAACATCAAAAAATAAATACAGATAATAAATAGTAATATCCGTTAACATTTTAAGGAAACACGGTTATCGCCCCTGATATCAGTGTGGAAATTTACGTCTGATATAAAATGTATAATAATGCCAATAAATACGTGGGGTAATGGTGCATGAATGTTTATTTTGCCAGAAAATGTCTCAGATAATGTCACTGATATAAAGAACAGTTTGTGTCTACTGAGTGGGCATGTACCTTTAATTGAAATGGCGCAATGGCCCGGGGGTCGCGTTGTCTTGCTGTCCGTTTTCGTCCTTTTTTCCGAGTTAATATGAAAAAAATATCTTTGCGCGTATAATATTCCCCTCTAATATTGCCCGCTGCTTTGTGAAGCGGGCGACACCGTAGACTATTTTTATCACGTGATATGAAATTGACCACTGCAACACCTAGAATTTCAATGAGGTATATAACACATGAGAACATTCCCTATAGGCACAACTACTGCACTATATGGCTTGATAAATAAATGCATGGCTGTGACTGGAGAACTGCGGCTTATGGGTGAATCGACCAGTGTATATCCAGATCAGTCTGTGCATCCGCACAGTCTGATCAGGATCTGCACTGTTCGCCATTCCATCAAAGAAACACCCGCCATGCAATTACAACGTACAAGCAAACTAGATAGTTATCAGGCTACAGGAGTGTACTATATGATCAGGAGCTACACTGGCCACAAACCCCATAAGCTCCATTTCTCCAGTCACAGCCACACATGTATGAGAATAATCCCTATAGACACGACTCGTGCGTTCTATGAATTCCGTGACAGAGTAATATGTGCGATCGACATCAACAAATGACATTTCACACGATATCTACGCCAACGCCAGTTAACTTATCTTGCTTAAGTACACTCTGAGGGAGAAATTTTCAGTTTAAGGATAAATTTATTAATTTTTATTATACTGAATTTAATCATCAAATATATGCAGTCGTTATTTCTATATGAAATAATGCATTTCTGGAAAAATAAATAATTACTCCCTCAAAGTATACTTAGCAAGATATGTATACATACTTTGCAATTTTGGTGAAATCGGCTACTGGTATAAATATATTGTATTAAATGATAATTTACACCAAGTTTCTGTATACAAACAGCGTAAGAGGATTGGAACGAAAGAATTATATCTTATAGAGTTCCTCTCTTTGAAAGATAGATTTGATACACGCCATGTGATTTTGTACCTAAGAACGTGTACATAATTTATGCAGTTTCGTCATGTGACGAGTTCCTTCACCAATGCGCACGCATGCACACACATGTGTATACATGAACAAATATGTCAAGTTATCCAGGTGCCAACTCAGCGTAAAGATGGGTACACATCAAATGCGCGAATTAAACATATATTCCGATTCTCCACGGGGTGAACATGTACTGGAAAAGACATGTATATAAAGTACATTTTCATAATTCCATCACACAAATATTTACACAATTCCCTAACATTTGATTGGCCAGTAGCAAGTCTCTGTCCAAAATTTATATCCCAGTAAACTCCCATGCCGAACTACTTTCCGTAACCGTGAGGCGCAGTTAAAATAATTTTTAAGAAAACGGAAAATAAACACATTTTCTTGATGTGTTTATTTCAAATGCTGGAATTATAAGGAATGAATGGCCTTTTTTGTGGAATTTATCGGGGATATAAACTTGGAAAAGTCGCGGGAATACTGGACGAGGCCTTCCGACCTTCCGGCCTTCGTCCAGTATTCCCGCGACTTTTCCAAGTTTATACCCCGATAAATTCCACAAAAAGGCCATTCATTCCTATAATAAAGTACATTTTCATGAAATATACAACCGTCCGACATGGTAAATTACGTAGAAAAGTTATACATTTATATATTTGAATTAATTGTATATTAGATTTTGTTTTATAGGTTGTCGCCTTTCTCGATAACACCATGGTTTGGAAGTGATTCTAAAATGTTGTCAAATCATGTTGACAAAGAATGCTGTCAAAGCATGTTTTTGATGAGAAAATTGGAACATAAAAAACAGCAGACGACATATTTAAGGCTAATACAGTATGGTAAGGATTAAACTCCAAGATGGATGTAATGTTCATACACTCATACACGTCCATTCATCGATGGTACTTACCAATTAAACACCCGACTCCTGCCCTGGTACCGTTTAACCGATCCATGTCACCGTCTTAATGTGTTTCAATGTCCAACCTTACTGCACATATATGTATGACTCTTTCAGAATATACACAACATTGTATGCATACAAGGCAAACATCGTTAGATCATCTAAACATCAATGTTGGTATGGAAGCGTCCTGCTGCCAATGCTAAAATATTTGTATCTCCCAACTCCTAATTAGGAGATACTTAATTAGGACTTATTGTCTCTTGATTAGGTGTCCTAATTAGGAATTACTATACGTGTCAATCCAATTTGTGTTATCTCCTAATTAGTAGATACTAACTCCTAATTAGCAGATAGTACGTCCTAATTAGGAGATATGAAGTCCTAATTATGAGATACTAAGTCCTAATTAGGAGATACTAACTCCTACTTAGGAGATTAATTATAATTTAGCATTGGCACCAGGACGCTTCCATATGTTGGAGAACTAGTTTTAGCTGCATCTTTTTTATCCATCCAATAATTTCAATTAAATTTATCTACTACACTCCATTAATTTTACATGAAACCATGCGGTATACGTGGACACAGTGTAATATTAAACGGTGTGGCCATTCAATCCGACCGCGTTCAAATACATATTAGAAACATATGATGTCAAATATATGTAAATAAATAAGTTCATATAAACCTTACAACAAAGAAATGTCGTCCGTCCGCTGTTTATTTATTATTCCATTTAATGTGTCACATGTAGTTACAGTAGGCAAGAATATATGAAATTCTCACAGTTTATAGCAAAGTATATAATCTAGTGCATGTTTACATTAACATACGTTAATGTTTTTCATAACTACTTCAGGTATGTATTCAAATTTTTAAAAAATAGTTCAATATTCAAATTTTGTTATTTCCATTAGGCTATCGACATAATTTTTTCTTGATTAAAACGTGTTTTGACAGCGGATGATACGATTTTCCTATGCAGACAAAGGGTATTTTTTAGTCGAAACAATTAAAAAGAAACAAAAAACGACATTCTTAGTTCCCCGCCTTTTAAGGGTTAATCCCAAACTGAAGATACTTGTTGATTTTTCAAAAATCAAAATACATATAAGTTTAAAAACATGAAAAAACAGCAGACGACAGTTTTAGTTTCCCGCCATTTAAGTGTTAATTCCAGACCGACGAATATCGCAGAATGCCGAGAAAGTTTCCTCACGTTAGATAGCGAGCAATTTCGCGAGCCGAGTGTGATAGAAGCCGATACTCACGATCGCAGCATAAATAGAGAATAGAAGGTTAGTGCCGTGAATGGGAAAAAATATCTGGCAAGGCTTTGGAAATGGCATTGGCGAGGCTCTGCCGAGCACATCCCGTTTCCGAGCCGCGCCAGATATTTTTCCCATTCACGGCACTAACCTACTATTCTATTTATCCCGTCAACACCTACTAATGGCTTTAAAATGCAAACAAAATAATCCCAGCCACCGCACATATTCATACGCAGTGATTAGGTCGTATTGACAGGATATCAAAAATGTTTCACGGCACCGTGTTTCACGGCACATACGCACCGTGTTGACGGGATAATATAATATACTGTATATCAAATATACAGATGAGCCTCAGTTGTCCACTGTATCGAGTGTTTCACGGCACATACGCACCTGTGTTGACGGGATATATAATATACTGTATATCAAATATACAGATGAGCCTCAGTTGTCCACTGTATCGAGTGTTTCACGGCACATACGCACTGTGTTGACGGGATATATAATATACTGTATATCAAATATACAGATGAGCCTCAGTTGTCCACTGTATCGAGTGTGCACGTGTTGGCACGCATACGCTCACTGTGTGTTTCGACGACCGTTATATATATACTGTATATCAAATATACAGATGAGCCTCAGTTGTCCACTGTATCGAGTGTTTCACGGCACATACGCACTGTGTTGACGGGATATATAATATACTGTCTATCATTGTATACAGATGAGCTCAGTTGTTCCATCTGTATCGAGTGTTGTCACGGCACTACGCACTGTGTTGACGGATATATAATATACTGTATATATATCAATCCATACAGTTTATGCTTGCCTCATGTTGTCACTGTACTGTCGAGTGTTTCACGGCACATACGCACTGTGTTGACGGGATATATAATATACTGTATATCAAATATACAGATGAGCCTCAGTTGTCCACTGTATCGATTGTGTTTCACGGCACCATACGTTTCACCGTGTGTTGACGGGATATATAATATACTGTATATCAAATATACAGATGAGCCTCAGTTGTCCACTGTATCGAGTGTTTCACGGCACATACGCACTGTGTTGACGGGATAATATAATATACTGTATATCAAATATACAGATGAGCCTCAGTGTCACTGTAGGGCGAGTGATTTTCCACGGCACATTTACGACACGCTGTGTTGACGGGATATATAATATACTGTATATCAAATATACAGATGAGCCTCAGTTGTCCACTGTATCGAGTGTTTCACGGCACATACGCACTGTGTTGACGGGATAATATAATATACTGTATATCAAATATACAGATGAGCCTCAGTTGTCCACTGTATCGAGTGTTTCACGGCACATACGCACCGTGTTGACTTGGGACGTATATAATATACTGTATATCACTTATGAGTACAGATTGAGCATCAGTGTTGTCCACTGTATCGAGTGTTTCACGGCACATACGCACTGTGTTGACGGGACAAATATATATATACCACTGTATATATCAATATACAGATGAGCCTCAGTTGTCCACTGTATCGAGTGTTTCACGGCACCTCATAGCATCCGTGTGACGGGTACCGTGTTGACGGGATAATATAATATACTGTATATCAAATATACAGATGAGCCTCAGTTGTCCACTGTATCGAGTGTTGCACGGCACATACGCACTGTGTGTTTCGGTGATTTCTATGATGATATAGTTGATATATAATATACTGTATATCAAATATACAGATGAGCCTCAGTTGTCCACTGTATCGAGTGTTTCACGGCACATACGCACTGTGTTGACGGGATATATAATATACTGTATATCAAATATACAGATGAGCCTCAGTTGTCCACTGTATCGAGTGTTTCACGGCACATACGCACCGTGTTGACGGGATAATATAATATACTGTATATCAAATATACAGATGAGCCTCAGTTGTCCACTGTATCGAGTGTTTCACTTGGAGATCCAGGCTGCCAAAACGGGTCTTTCACCTTTTCACAAAAACTCACTTCACTTTCTTACTCACGGAAACTAAATTGAGAAGGGTTCCATACGGGTTCGAAACACCCGCGACGACTCTGTGACTATTTTGAGAGAAAAATTGTCGCGCTATTTTTTTAACATGTTCAAAATTCCAGCGACACGAGAGCGAGGCCCTGCGACTCACGCGAGGAAATTGAGAACTCCTGCGAACGTTTCGAGACATTTTGGAAACTCCCTCGCGAATGCCGTTCGCAATTTGTCGCCAACAGTCGCAGCCCAGTGAGATAATAGCTTAAATGTTATTGATGGCATTGTCATCTATCTCTGATAATAATACCTGTTCATGTTCGCAAAGCACACGCGCATTCTTTGGCAAGGTCATATGTCTGAATTATAGTAGAACATCTCTAAACCGGGTACCCTGGGGACCTCCCAGGGTGTCCGGTTTAGAGAGGTTCCACTGTATTGGCAAAAAGTGTTGATCCATATGAGCCGGCTCATGACGAGCCGTCTCATCAGGATCTGCACTTTTTGCAAGTTATTTTCATATGTTTGAGACCAAAACCACCCTCCTTTCATAAATGAACTAGTCTGAAAATAATTTTGTGACGATTGGATCGGTCGGATAATGATCGACATATCAAAGTTCATTCCAGTAGGGGTGAAATGGTTAATACAACATGTGCAACACTTTCTATATTTTGCCGCGTATTAGTTACACGTTTGTATAGGTCGCACCCCTATTTTCACTACAAAATCTTCGGGGAAATCTTTACATAGGAATTGTCATAAAAAGATAATAAAAACTTGCAAAAAAATGCCAAATTCAAACGGTACATGTAGGCTACATCTTGAAAAGACTTCTTCGTTGAGAAAAAGACGTTTGAACTCTCTAATTAAAGAATGACCTTTTGACCTTCCGGTGGCCATATTGGATGACATAATCATCCGATTTCGACAAAAAATGAGCCAGAGTGATCGTCCCCACAATACATTCGATTTGATAAACGACATGAAAATATGCGGTCAAATGGGAAATTTGCCCACTAGTTGACCACCCCCCCCCACCCCCCCACCCCACCCACCCACCCCCCAGCCCCACCCAATTTTGACCGATTTTGGCCGTTTGAACTCTCTAACTAAAGGGTGACAGTTTGACCTTTCAGCGGACATCTTGGATGAGGTAAATATCCGATTACGACTAAAATAAATACTCCAGAGTGATCGTCTTGTCGATACCTTCGATTTGATATATGACTTGACAATATTCGGTCGAGTGTGAAATTTGACCCCTACTTGACCCCCCGGCCCCGCCCATTTTTGCCCCCGGGGACACAATTTTAACAAATCTGAAATAAAGCAGAAGATACAGTTAGAGTACCGTTTTTAAAACTGCTGAACACCATTTTGAAGAGCCGGTGAGACAACAACTGGAAGCACTGTTTAAATGTCTGTCTGGTTTGATTACATCTCGTGGCCAAATGGGCGTCATTTAGTACTTTAATTTCTCTTCTGTGTTTTGAAAGTATACATTTCAGGATGTGTACGCACTGACCAATAAAGTACAGTGAACCACAGACCGTGAGATAGGATGGCATAATCAAGGATTTTAGGGTTAGTTTGTGGTCCCTGGAGTTCGGCACATACTGACAGTGGGGTCAGCGTGTAAGTGCACACACGAACGAACACGACAGGTTGGAACCAACCTGTCGTGTTCGTTCGTGTGTGCACTTACACGCTGACCCCACTGCACGTCGTTTTTGCGAAGAATCGATTTCCGTGTCAGCAGACACGGAAATCGATTCTTCGCAAAAAACGACAGAAGTTTGGCCAAAGTACCGAGAAATGTTGAAAACAAAAACATTTAAAATCACTGTTTAGTTTGTGCAGCGAACGTGAAGACAATTCACAAAACACTGAAATTTAACACGCCCGATAATACGCGTGACAGTTTGTCTTATTGCTGTCTAAGGAAAATTAGATATATATGAAGCAAGCAATGTGATTTTGAACCTTTCGAAGATGGGCGATTTATTCATGAAAATATTTACAGAAACTGTGATCTTTTCTGTAAATGACCTCGAAAGCTGACTAAATGTTTATAGCAAATGCGGAACATTTGGTCAACGTTCGACGTCATTTACTGACAGTATCGTATTTTTTGTAAATATTGTTTATGATATATCTTATTAGGTACAAAATCACATGGCTTGTTGTATATGTACATTCATGATGCAAGCCAGGAACGCCGACAGACTTCCGTTAGTAGACGTTAGGCGGCTGTCGGCATACAATATACAGTGGAACCTCTCCATACCGAATACCCTGGATGTCTACAGTGTGTCCGGTATAGAGAGGTTCCACTGTAATTAAGCACTAAATGGCCACTTTTTGTAATTTTCTGTTATGAACAGACAGGACAATGTAACTGAAGTAAGTAATTAACTGAATGGGCTGCGATATGTTCGTTTTGCAACCAATCCAATCATCACAAAATGATTTTCAGACTATTACATTTATAAAAAGGGGGTATTTGTTGTTCTCAAAAATATGAAAATCACTTTCAAACAGTGCAGATCCTGATGAGACGGCTCGTTACGAGCCGGCTCATCTGGATCTGCACTGTTTGCATAAACCGATATAGCGGGCTTTCGGGTTCAACGGGTTAAAACCCATCTATAATAGACACAATTGGATCCTCAGGGTGTTCGGTTTACAGGGACTCAACTGTAAATGTATGGCAGTCCTGTAGCCTATTTCACCAAAATTGCCAAGTATACTTATCTAGCAAAGTATCCTTTGAGGGAATTTTTTTTAATTTAATGATAAATTTATTAATTTTCATTATACTGAATTTATTACATTATCACAGCCAAAATGGCTGTAATAATGTAATACATTCAGTATAATAATTCTGCATACTTGTAATCATCAAATATATGCAGTCGTTAGTTCTATATGAAATAATGCATGTCGGGAAAAATAAATGCTTACTCCCTCAAAGTATACTTTTCTAGATAAGTATACTTTGCAATGTTGATGAAATCGGCTACAGGTGTATGGTGGCTCTTAAAAGACATAGGGAATCCTTAATAATATTTCAATAGCAATTTTCAGCATGTTTCTTGGAATAATAGTATGACAATTTGCCCACAAGCTCAGCATTTCTTTTCAAAAGTAAGATCATACAATAATGTGCAGTCATCTTGGACGCAATATTGAATTTTAAGAAACCCTTAAAAGTGTGGATAAGTAAAGAATCTTACATTCCGAGTTATTTGATATTTATTAAACGGGTTCACTTATTTTTTTAAGAAACTAGGCTGTGTCCGGTTAGCTCAGTCGGTAGATCGATGGTACGGTAACCGAGTTGTCCCCGGTTCGTGTCCGAAGAGGGACCGTGACTGAGAAATAGACCCCAAAATGTGTCACACATATGGAATTCAATGACGTTTTAATACAGTAACCCTTATAATTGATGAATTAAATTGTCGTCTGCTATGTCGTTTTTAATTTTCATTTTTCTCAACAAAAACATGGCTTGACAGCACTTGAGAATCCTTTCCAATTGAAGTGGAACTGAGTGACATTTCGTCAGGAAACCGGTGCATTGTTCGACGTGAAACATTTTACACCGGAGTGGAGTGTAGCACTACTGTCTGTTCCACGTTTTGCTGCCGACGAACATGTGGCCTTCATTTAATTTAATATTAAAAATATTTAAATGTAAGTACTTTTTCATCAATAACAAAAAAATCACCCCCAATAAAATCAATATTTGAAGTTCGTCAAATAAACAAAAACAGGGAAGGTGACGTTTTTGCTATTGATGAAAAAATACTTCCATTGAACTATTTTTAAGATTTAATGTGTTTAATGGCCAAAAGTTCGTCGGCAGCAAAACGTGAAACAGACAGTAGTAGGTCATGGGCGGATTCAGGGGGGGGGGCGACCCGCGACCCGCCGTCCCCCCCCCCCCCTAAAATTCGCCGAGTAAAGATTTTTTACAAGTTACAAGGCACGTTTCATGCCAAGTGCCATGTATTCCATGCATTTTTCGGTCGTTTTCTTATTATTTCAATATTTAAACGTTTTCAATCAAAAATAATGTCTAAACATACTGTGACAGTGTCAATATGTTTGCTCCAAAATGCGCCAGAACGCAGAAAATGCGATGTAGATTTCCAAAATTTTCCGGGTGGGAATGCCCCCGGACCCCCTTAGCGCTGGTCGACTATTTTGCAATACTTGACTATATAGTCAAGTATTGCAAAATAGTTACGCCCCCCCTAACCCGAAATCCTGGATCCGTGCCTGTAGGTCTCACCTATAGTACGGTTTTCTCAGTACCGTGTATGGCGTACGAACGGGGTCAAAACTAAACTTACAGGTGCAGCTATAAAATATACAGCTGCACCTGTAAATGTATAGCTGACAACCCGTAAAATGTACAGTACAGCTGCCTGCACCATAAAATGTACACGCTGCACCTGTAAATGTATAGCTGAACCCGTAAAATGTACAGCTGCTGCACCCATAAAATATACAGCTGCACCTGTAAATGTATAGCTGAACCCGTAAAATGTACAGCTGCTGCACCCATAAAATATACAGCTGCACCTGTAAATGTATAGCTGAACCCGTAAAATGTACAGCTGCTGCACCCATAAAATGTACAGCTGCAGCTGTAAATGTATAGCTGCAGCTGTATTTTTATAGTTGCAGCTATAACTGTAAACAAAATACAGCTGCACCTGTACAGCTGCAGCTATACATTTACAGCTACAGCTGTACATTTTACAGGTGCAGCTATACATTTAAAGGTGCAGATTTACAGGTGCAGCTATACATTTACAGGTCCAGCTATATACATTTACAGGTGCAGCTATACATTTACAGGCGCAACCATACATTTACAGGTGCAGCTATACATTTAAAGGTGCAGATTTACAGGTGCAGCTATACATTTACAGGTGCAGCTATATACATTTACAGGTGCAACTATACATTTACAGGCGCAACCATACATTTACAGGTGCAGCTATACATTTACAGGTGCAGCTATACATTTACAGGTACAGCCATACATTTACAGGTGCAGCTATACATTTTATAGGTGCAGCTATACATTTACAGCTGCAACTATACATTTACAGGTGCAGCTATACATTTTACAGGTGCACCCATACATTTACATGTGCAGACATAATCCCCCCCCCCCCCCATTATTTTTGACACAGGAGGACAAAATCCCCCCCCCCGTCTAAAATGCAGGTAGGAAAAAATCCCCAAGTCCAAAATCACAGATTGCACAAATTTCTTTCAAGTACATGATGTAGTTGATTAAGGATTATGTTTTATTAAAACAAGCAGAAATGGATGATTGTTACAGGATTTACCTAGTATTGTTTTGGCGAATAATTCTTTGAAATGGTAATCGATTCTTCACTAAAACAATATGGTTTGGGACCGACATCAGTATACAAATGTACAAACGATGCATACATATTCTTTTGTCCTAGGCTACATTTTCATTGTGGGGGTGGGGGGGGGGGGGGGGGGGGGCGGGATTTTGTCCTACCTTGAATTTTGATGGGGGATAGGGGGATATTATGTTCTACCTGTGATTTTAGTAGACGGGGGCGAGTTTGTCCTCCTGTGTCAAATATCATGGGGGGGGGGGATTATGTCCAGGGTGGATTTTGCCCTACACTCGTATATTTTTATAGCTGCACATGTAAGTTGAGTTTTGACCCCGTTAGTACACCATACACTTGAGCAGCGGTGCAGATGAGTACGTTATTCCAATACACAAGTGTCAAACACCTTGACAAACCGAACAAAGATTGCGGCGAGTCACAGCGTATTGGATTTCATGTCCACACCTGTATACCTGGCCCTATATGTGGCTGTGACTGGAGAAATGGGGCCTATGGGATTTCTGACCATCTGATCAAATACCGGACTGCTGTTCTGTTCTGTTATGTAATCTGATAATTACCTATAATATTACTTGTTAGAAGCTCGACTATAATATTACTTGTTAGAAGCTCGACTATAATATTACTTGTTAGAAGCTCGAGTATAATATTACTTACTTGTTAGAAGCTCGACTATAATATTACTTACTTGTTAGAAGCTCGACTATAATATTACTTGTTAGAAGCTCGACTATAATATTACTTGTTAGAAGCTCGACTATAATATTACTTGTTAGAAGCTCGACGGGTGTTTCATTGACGAAATAATTTCAGCACACAAATATTTACACAATTCCCTAACATTTGATTGGTCCGTAGCTAGTCTCTGTCCAAAAGTTATATCTCAATAAACTCCAACGCAGAACTACTTTCCGTAACCGTGAGGCGCAGTTAAAATAATTCTTAAGAAAACGCAAAATAAACACATTTTCTTGATTAATTTATTTCAAATGCTGGAATTACAAGGAATGAATGGCGTGGAATTTATCGGTGATATAAACTTGGAAAAGTCGCGGGAATACTGGACGAGGCATTAAAAAATTTACAATTTTCGAAAAAAAAAAAAAATAAAAAAAAAAAAAAAAATCTTTTTTTTTGAAAATTGTAATTTTTTATCGCCTCATCCAGTATTCCCGCGACTTTTCCAAGTTTATACCCCGATAAATTCCACAAAAAAAGCCATTCATTCCTATAATGGCGACGCTGGTCCCAAATGACGAGATGACCACGATAAGTTCTGCTTTCGGTCAAATCCCATTAGTTATCATGTATCATTTATCACTTTTATTGGATGAATAAAATATTGTTTAAAGTAAATGGCGACCAGAGTTGACCCCGATCAGACTGTGCGGATGCACAGTCTGATCTGGGGGGTCTTCACTGGTCACAAAACCCATAACCCCTATTTCTCCAGTCACAGCCACATATACGGTTACTTATTACATATGCACATGAAAACGTCTACCGGTTTTACAAGGTGGGTGAAAAAAACAAAAGAAAGGAAAGACGGTAATGTTTTCATGTCGACTAGTGTGCGCGTTTAGGGACCGTCCTTTCATTGTCGCGTCCACTTGCGGACAGCGCGATATAGTCGGCACAGTTGGCGCACGTACGTACATACTTACGCGTACGTACGTACGTGCGTCCGGGTTAAGGTTGTTGGTTATTTTTGTTTTCGGTATACTATCAAAGCCTCGGCGGGCGCGACATGCGGGCCGCGGCCATCTAGTCTATTTAATCGTATGGTACGGCCTGTCAACAGCTATGGTAATTCTAGATAATCTTTTCTCAGTTCCTTGTGTACGTTTTTTGCAGGTAATAGAAATTGAGAGACTACCATGGTGATAATGGAACAGAATTATCCCGATAGTGAGCGTGTAGTCTTATGAGAACTACCTATGTCTACGCTGGTCCCAAATGCAAGTCCACGCAGTCTGATCTGGGGCTATGCTCATCGCCATTCAGTCAATATGCTATCCATAAACGGCGAACATAAATTATAATCCTTTTCAATGAATGTGCCAAATTCTACATCATTTTTTTTTGCAAATGTTATAAGGTACATTTTCTAAAAAATCGGCCTAGATAGAATCTCTATAAACTTCTGTATGTAATTATTTGTCTTCTCTTCAATTACGGTAGATCGGGGTGGGTTGGGTATGGAGAGGCGACATATACCCCTGGAGATACATTTGAACTTGACCATAATTTTGTGTGCTGATAAATAACAAATACAAATAATTTTATTCAGCATTAAACATAAACAATGTTTATAGCCTACATAATCCAAAAATGTAATCGTGGGTGTTGATAAATAACAATATATGGGAAAACACAATATCGAACTGTTTGCACATCACGATTGTTTTCATGGGTCGCGGTTTTACTATTAATTCAGTATTTTTTTATATCAATAATGCGATTGTTTGATATCAATAATTCAATTTATTCTCTCAATAAATACTGAATAATTACGCCACATACGATAGAATAAACGGAGTCTCACATGCGCCTACTCATCTACTGTCTGTTTCACGAAACCTGCCCAAATGTTACGGCCATATAAACAATGCAAAAACAGTAAATTTGTTGATAATATTAAATTTTATCAAAATTTATGAATGAGCCTTCTTTTATTTCGTGAAAATTTGTCAAATATTGATTTTATTATGAAAAATTAATTTGTCTATGGGAATTTAACATAGGGGAAAAGGAGATGGAGGAGCTGTGGGAGGAGTCAGAAAAAATAAATAAATGGAAATTGACTCTGAAACCTGGCTAGATAGCTTGGAAACAAAAGTTAAACTTTGAAAATCGGTCCAGTATTTCTGAAATTCAAAATATTTCCCCATGTTAAATCCCCATAGACATCTTCACTCTGTGAAGATGTCTATGGGTATTTAACATGGGGAAATTGATGTTTTTTTTCGCAATAAAATCAATATTTGACAAAATTTAACGAAATAAAAAGAAGGCTCATTCTTAAATTTTCCTTTAATTTAATATTACCGAAAAAAGTTTTTTAATTGTTTATGTAGCCGTAAAATGTTTGGCAGATTTCGTGAAACACACAGTAACTCTAGAGAAGTATGTGTCTGTTAGCACGCACCCACCCCTAAATTCATGTCCCATGGACATGACACATGGCTCTAAAACGTGCCGTCGTCGCGGAATTCCAGTGAGAATGTTGAGATAAGGGTGACTTTTGTATGAGAGTAAGTGTTACTTACAAACTATCTATTAATCTGGTTATCTATCTAGTTAATCTTGTATTCATTTCAAAACTGGCAACAAACAACAATAGCGGCAAACACGATCCAATGACCCGACGTCTTACGAAATGAATAACGCTTAATTCGAAATGAAAAGCGACGAATATTGCATTCAAATCAATTGGACTATTATATGGAAAACACATGTATTGGGTGTAGCTGTCATAATTATACACTTCAATCCGGAATAGGTGACCAAATAATCACGTGTATGTATATATTTAACCAGATAAATACGGACGGTGGTATGTTATGTTATCTATTTAACACTTAACAATTGTCGTCTGCTGTTGCTTTTATAGTTTGCCTTATTTCTCAATAAAAACATGGTTTGACAGCACTTTAGAATCATTTCCAATGGAAATGATTCTAAAGTGCTGTCAAAGCATGTTGTAAATTATTCTAAAGTGCTGTCAACGCATATTTTTATGCTAAAAATGGAAAATAGAAAATAAACAGCAGACGACAAACTATTAAGGTGGCGGTGTAAGGGTTAATTTGATTGAACAATACTCGTTGTTGGTATATATTTATATGGTGACTCGTTATTATTTCGTCTCGCCGTTTGTACGCCACGTAGAGACGAAAATAAAGAACCTATGTTTCGTTATAATATGTTCACGCGGCTTAATGTAACTCCAAATCTACATAAACTCAACTACGTATTAACTATTAACTATTTAGAGCTAGCATTAATTTTTGAGTTTATGTACACTTGGCGTTCCTGGGGGCCGTTTCACTACACTTCGTACGACTAAATGTTCGTAAGTGCAAAATCAATAAATCTAAATCCATCAATTGCAATTTCCAGACGATCCTAAATTTGCACTTACGAACATTTTAGTCTTACGAAGTTTAGTGAAACGCGCCCCTGGAACGCCGAATCTGCATAAACTCAAATAATTAGTGCGAGTATTACGGTTCATAATGTTCGTCTCTATGTGGTACATAGAAACGAAGTAACGAAACTTAAAGTTTTTAATGTTCGTCTCTGGAAGGAACGAATTTTGAAATTCTTAATTTCCGTCTATGAATGGTGTAGAAACGAACAGACGAAGTATGCATGGCAAGTTTGCATAGCTTTCACGTTTATCTTTTCAATTCGGATGTTTTTCCATTACTGAAAGTATGGATGTACAGTGGGGTCAGCGTGTAAGTGCACACACGAACGAACACGACAGGTTGGAACCAACCTGTCGTGTTCGTTCGTGTTTGCACTTACAAGCTGACCCCACTTTAAACGTATTCCAATGTATTGTGATTCAGGGTGGATGTGTAGTACAATGCATGGTAATACATTATATATATATGTATGATAATTAATTTAATATTTTAAATTTATTATCAAAAGTCCTATTACACATGTGCTGCTAAAAACCTGGAAAATGACATCAAAAAATATGCATTACATATTTTGTGCTCGCACCTGTGACAATTTTCGGAGGTGATTAGTAAACACTGAAAACTACGTAAACCAGGGTATGGCATATCGTGGTCTATTGTTTACTATAGAATGAATGGGAATGAATGGCCTTTTTGTGGAATTTATCGGGGTATAAACTTGGAAAAGTCGCAGGAATACTGGACGAAGGCCGCCTCGTCCAGTATTCCCGCGACTTTTCCAAGTTTATATCCCCGAGAAATTCAACAAAACGGCCATTCATTCCTTATAATTCCAGAATTTGAAATAAATTCATCAAGAAAATGTGTTTATTTTCCGTTTCCTTAAGAATTATTTTAACTGCGCCTGACGGTTACGGAAAGTAGTTCGGCATGGGAGTTTACTGGGATATACATTTTGGACAGAGACTTGCTACGGACCAATCAAATGTTTAATTGTTTAAATATTTTTGTGCTGGAATTATACTGCCGTAATGGCCGGTCTCAGGTAAATCTTGTTTTTCATCAATACGACTGCGACTTCTTCCTTTTAATGATGACTATGTTCCAGCCGTGAACACTACGAGTCCGACAATACCAAATGTAGCAGTATTAAGTGTGTAGTTAGTCTGAACATTCTGCAGATAAATTTGAATCGGACGAAATCGAACGTTGTTTAAACTTGGTCCGATTCAAATTTATCTGTAGGAATTAAATAAGTGTATAATTGTGTCACTATTCCACCAGTTCTAAAAATTACGGGTGCCTGCTACATATATAATCATTTAGCAGGCGCGGATACAGCACAATGTTATTAATATACAATACTACGGAGCCCCGCAGGGGACATGGATTTTTTTATTAATTAATTTTTTATTAATTTCGTTCCCACGAAAAAACAATTCGTTCCCTCAATTTAACAATTCGTTCCCTCGATATAACAATTCGTTCCCATGAATTAACAATTTGGTCCCACGAAATAACAATTCGTTCCCTCGAATTAACAATCTGTTCCCACGAAATAACAATTCGTTCCCTCGAATTGACAATTCGTTCCCACGAAATAACAATTCGTTCCCTCAATTCAACAATTCGTTCCCTCGAATTAACAATTCGTTCCTACGATATAACAATTATGTTCCCACGAAATAGCAATTGTTAATCCGTGGGAACTAATTGTTATATCGAGGGAATGAATTGTTAAATTGAGAGAACGAATTGTTATTTCAATTGTTATTTCGTGGGAACGAATTAATACAAAATAAGTCTACGTTCCCGTATGGAGTTAGCCCCTTTCTTCCACTGACCCCTTCAGGCCCGTACGCAGTGGGGGGGGGGGGGTGGGGGGGGGGGGGGGGTGCGACGGGTGCGTACGCACCCCCCTAAATTCGCCGAGGTCCGCTATTTTTCAAACAGTAATCTCAACAAATCTTGAAATGCATTAATATACAGGTAATTTGCATGAAAATGCCACCGTTGAAATCCGAATTTAAATGACATAAAATGCAGGAGAGTGCATTTCAGGCCATCTAGGTTTAAAAAATTTAAGGGGGTGAGTCAGGGGCTCGCCCCATGTAGTGGCGCGAGTACGCCTAGCGTACTCGCGCTACTACATGGGGCTCGCCCCTGACGCACCCCCCAATAGAAAATCCTGCATACGGGCCATGCCCTTCAATTTATAAGTACTTCGTCAATTAGTAGCGATTGACTGAACGGGGAACGGTATACGAGTTCGTAGTCTGGTGTTCAGTTATTCAATTTTCAATTCAATTAAATGTATTACACTGCAACGATTTTACATGGCTTCATGATGTATATGTGAAAACAGTGTAATATTAACGACGCTGAAACATGAATAGCATTCTCGTAAACTAGTATATAAATGCCAGATCCACTATCAGATACGCATTTTTCCTATGCATTTTCATGCATATTACATATATATTAGATATGTACAAATTTTGAATTATACATTTCGTATCAAGAAAAAGGACCATGTGTGGTTTGTATACAAATATAAATAGTAAGGAGTAGAGTGGTCGAACATATTGAAGTATCTGTACTCACTTAATCAAGATGTATGATCACGTGGTACTAACAACAACAACAAGTACTGAAACTTGCAGAATCCATCTGATTCAAAGTACGTATTGTTTTATATTGTCCTTATTACGTAACGGATTTTGATGACATATGGCGCATCAAACGTGTCTTGTTAAGCTGCATTTGGTGGTCTCTGTATTTTCGCCAAAACTTATGTCGATTTTGCGAAGAATCGATTTCCGTGTCTGTGCCGAACAAATGCAGCTCTTGAAGACGCGTTTGCTGCGCCATATTTCATCACAATCCGTTGCATATTAAGGAAACTATCAAATAATACTTACTTTGGAATGGGCGACTTTGTTGTTGTTGTTGTAACCACGTGATCATGCACCTTGTTAATGTACTCATATGCAAACTTGATCGGACCTAATTTAATCAGGTTTATGTGTTAGGGACGTGTTTGGACATACCTGTCCTATTATCGTATCAAACTGCGAACTAGCCTTTCATCCCAATATTAACCGATTTACTGTGTGACAACATACACATGCAAGGTGGACTTCTCACGTTAATTGATCTTAAGTTTAGAGCTGGATATGTCAACGGTACCATACAATAATACACCACAACAATAAACCGTGCTTCTATTCTAGTTTCAGTTGCGGTGACCGTGTGGATACAGTTCAACAACCACAATGTGTAACCCGGCGAAAAGGATAGGTACCGTAATCTGGTACTAAATCTTGCGAGTTAATGAAAAGGGGGTTGACCATATGTCTCAAGAAGGAAATTAAACGACAGGTGATACAGGATAATACATTCATACACTCTCTATTATGATGTCACCACACCGGTGTTGATATACGCGGTACAAGTATAGACATCTAAAGTTTGTACTGTTTAGCTGTGGATTAATTAGTTCCCGCTGTATGTGTATTAATTACTACGGTGTGATATATGTGTATATGACATTTGTGAGGAAACAGAATAGTATAGAAATTTCTTTGTGAAACAAAACCCGGATACATGTATTATAATGTCAGGGCGATGCGTGCTAACTTGTTCTATATTACAAAACGGATAATATTCATTTGTGAACACAGTTGATCAAGATAAAAAAACAAATCATCACAGCGACGAAAACATTCCAACTACAGTTACTAGTATATTATCAGTATTTCTAACTACTTCAAATCGCGTTATAAACAATCACTGGCGTTTAACCGTTTCAGATGGGACGTTAAGTTTTACACACATTATATATAATCGGACAGTAACAAAACATCTCGAGCAACAGGACCTGACGTGTCGGAGTGACAGGTGGGTGCCGGACGCGATCCTTGATAAAGGGCAGAGGGCCTGTGCAGCGGGCAGTTGACAGAGGCCAGGATGGGCGGTCTGGGGTCCAAGTTGGCGAAGGCCCTGACGTCGTTCAAGAAATGTCCGGCCCGTATTGCCATGCTGGGCCTGGATGGCGCAGGTGGGTAATACACACACATTTTTTTTTGTCGCCAAAATACAAATCTGTGAAAACAATAAAAAAATAGTTTTCCTGGAATGCTGCCAGAACCAAATTTCGATTTGTATTATCATTTCCTGTTTCATACGTTTATTGTTTTCGACGATATATATTTTTGAGAAAACAAAATACAGTCCTCGCCATTCAGTCAATGAACATATTTAATGTTACTAACGGTACCGGACAGTGAGCGTATTTCATTTTCGTTTCATTTTCGTTTAAAACTTATAATGCAAAATTAAAGTTTGTAGTATGCTGTTTTTTTTTTGGTTTTTTTTTCTTCCATTTTTCTCATAAAATCACATGGTTTGACAGCAGTTAGAATCATTTTAAATCATTATGGAACTTAGTCTCAAATGCTGCCAACCCATGTTTTGTTGCGAAATAAAACAAAAAAACTACGAAACAACAGCAGACGATAATTTTCGTTTCCCGCATTCTAAGCGTTTACGGTAAAATGTTGGGTAAACATATAAACTTACTTATGGGACACCCTGTATGTATTAGTCTTAATCTTTAATAGGATTAATTGTAGTATAATATAGCCAGTCACACTGAATAACTTTAACCCTTACAACACTGAATTAAATTTTGTCGTCTGCTGGAAATGTTTTATTTTCAATATTTCTAGATAAAAACCTGTTTTGGCAGCGCATGAGAATCGTCTCCACTGGAGACGATTCTCATGTGCTGTCAAAGCAGTTTTTTGAGAGCATTAAGGCAAACAATGAAAAACAGCAGACGACAATTTTTGTTTCCCGCGTAGTGATAGTTAATGTATATACAGTACATGTATATGTGTAGCTGCGACAACACAACAATAACAAATGTACACGTGATGTCAGCGCTGACTTATAACACATTTGGTATTGGGAGAAAATCTACCAAGACGAATGAAGAAAATATGGAAGCGTCCTGGTGTCAATGTTAAAATATATTTATCTCCTAATTAGGAGATACTAACTCCTAATTAGGATATACTATCTCCTAATTAGGACATAATATCTTCTAATTAGGAGTTAGAGAAGAATTCACATAAGCGTAAAAGCTTGTTTTCTAATCCTGTTTCAAACTGTATGTACTACATGTATGTATATCACATATCTCTCTTGAAATAAATACTGTTTAAACCAATTAGGAGTTACTATCTCTTAATTAGGAGTTACTATCTCCGTTACTAGCTCCTAATTATGTGTTAGTAATAAAACATAGTTTTTAACATTGACACGGATAGTGAGTCCTAATTAGGAGATAGTAAGTCACGGTTTCTTTTCCGGCTTTTTTTGCGCAGATCGTTTTGTGAATATCATGGGCACGTGGTTTCTGACAGGCGACGTTCGCGGCCACTTATTTAGTTAACAAATTAGGGTGGGAATTTGACAAGCCAGAAAGTAGGGACTAATTGTCTGTTTCACGTTTTGCCGCCGACGAACTTTTGGCTATTAAACACATTATATGTAAAAACATATTTAATTGTAAGTACTTTTTCATCAATAACAAAAAAGTCACCCTCCCCAAAAGGATTTATTTGATGAAATTTCATCAAATATTGATTTTATAGTGGAAAAACGATTTTCCTATGTGACGAGGATTAAAAATAGATTTGTTTTATTTCCATACATAGTCATATACAAACAATACATGAGTTACAAGCAGTTTAACATGTATTTATAGGTTACAACAAATCAATCAATCAATCAATCAATATTCAGAAATCTTTCAAAACACCGATAAATCAATAAATAAGTAAATCAATCCGCATTCAGCATTCAATAAAAGCTCAATCAACCAATCAACAGTTTGTTCCTTGGTTCAATCCATCATTCATCCATTAATCAATCACTCAATCCATTTATGTTACAGGGAAGACGACTATTCTCTACAAGTTCAAGCTGAACGAAACTGTGCCGAGTATCCCGACAATCGGCTTTAACGTGGAGACACTGACGCCCGTGAAGGGCCTCACCTTCACTGTTTGGGATATGGGCGGCCAGGAACGCATGCGGGCACTGTGGCGGATGTACCTACGCGGTACCGATGGTGAGTATGGACTATCTACATGCATAGGAGAAAGAAATTGTGCATATTATGATATTTGGCCAGTCCGGTCCTTGGTCTGCCAACTCGTGCAACCACATAATTATGGATGTATAGTAACAGCAACAAGTACTGAAATTTCCAGAATCCATCTGATTCAGAGTACGTATTCTTTTATAGTGTCCTTATTACGTGACGGATTTTGATGAAATATGGCGCATCGTACGCGTCTTGTTAAGCTGCATTTGGTGGTCTCTGTATTTTCTGTCGTTTTTGCGAAGAATCTATTTCCGTATCTCCGACACGGAAATCGATTCTTTGCAAAAACGACACAAGTCTGTGCCAAACACCCTGGATCACCAATGCAGCTCATGAAGACGCGTTTGCTGCGCCATATTTCATTAAAATCCGTTGCATATTACGGAAAATATCAAATAATACTTATTTTGGAGTGGGCGACGTTGTTGTTGTAACCACGTGATCATGCACCTTGGTATTGGTTAGACCTGCATCAATAACGGGGTACCGTGGCTGCATTGAGAACAGTACAGACACTGACCCGTCTACACGGAATGGTATATATGGCGTGTATATATGAGCGTGTATACAATGTGCCGACAAAAAATCGACGTTTAACTTTCAGTTATAATTTATCCTTCTTTTATTTTTTATTGTTTTTGAAGTCCATGGCCGTATTAATAGACATGTTAACTGCACAAAATAGGGTTTGACTTCAAATTATGATGCAAAGGTCCTCTTTGGTATGGAACTTCCTTATGACCATAGAACGTCTTTTTACCCAAAGATCCACGCTGTATCTCATATTCAAGATGGCCGCCTGGCCAACAATATATAAGCTTAGTTAACATTCAATTCAACGTATAATGCCAATTTCTAGTGTTGTGTGCAAGTTTCTGATGATCATGGAGAAATGAATATCAAATACAGCAGTTGTATCTCAATTCCAAGATGGCCGCGGTTGGCAATATTGGAAAAAAATGGCCCGCAGTATATAAGTTTAGCTAAATTTCAATAACAGTAATGATTTAAATTTCTTTAAATGGTAAATGTTATATGCAAGCTTTTAAGGGTCATGGAGGAATGAATATCTAATATAGAAGTTGTATATCAAATTGAAGATGGTCACTGGTGGCCATATGGTAAAAAATTGCTGACAGCCATATATACTTTCGGCCACATTTTCCAATACTAATATGGCCGGCGCCGGCCATCTTGAACATCTGTCTTTGGAAAAAAGGTTTCCATAGTCCGAAAGAACTTCCATGCAAAGAGGACCTTTGCATCATGACTTGAAGTCAAAAGTCGTTGTTGTACGATATAAATTCATATGCAGTAAAAGTATGTTTATTAAATGTACTTGTAGCAAATCAGGGGCGGATCTAGAGGAGGGGGGGGGGGGGTGGGTCCGGGGTTGCACACCCCCCCGTTCAGCCACGGAGAGTTTACATAGATCATAGTTTACCACTAGTTGGAGTCTGAATTTAAATGCCGTAAAACACAGGAAAGTGCTCGAAGAGCTCGAAAATAGGATAACCCCCTAGTTGCGAACGGTAACTCTTGCAATTACTCCCTGAATCCGCCCCTGCAAATCATAGTAACATAACCATACTTCTTAAAGGAACTACACCCGCCTTTAAATGTGGCTGTGACTTGAGTAATGAGGCTTATGATTTTTGCGACCAGTATAAATCCAGATCAGCCTGTGCATCCGCAGTCTGATCATGATCTACACTGTTCGGCATTCCATCAATGAAACACCCGTCCTGCTTCAAACAAGCACTATATATTTATATATCGTTATCAGGTTACAGGAGTATACTACTTGATCAGGAGCTACACTAGTCACAAATCCTACAAGCCCCATTTCTTCAGTCACAGCCACATATATTATTTTACCCTCAGGTATATTCTTCGTGGTGGACAGTGCGGACTATGAGCGGATGTTGGAGGCGAGGGAGGAGCTTTGGCGGGTGCTGGAAAGTCCGGAGATACGGGGCATCCCGCTCATGGTCATCGCTAACAAACAAGACCTGCCCGGTAGGTACCCAGGAGCGTGGTTAGTTAGCTAACCTAGGTCGAGAGGCGTAGTCATTTGATGATAAATGTATTTCTCAAATACATGCGTATAATATATAATATGTGACATTTGAAAGTTGAGAATAAAACAGTACTTATCTGCGATTGTTGTTACTAATATATATAAGTTCTGTTCTTCATGTTCTGTTTTGTCAACCTATACTTTGACGGTCTTTCGGAACCAAGAATACTGCTACATGTACATATGTATTGTATGCTCGATGCTGCTTCCCGGCTTGTACATCACCACCTGCGCTAATCTTGCCAAGACGTCCAATTTTGTTATTACAAAATACATGAATATTGTGTTAAAAAGCAAGCAGCTTGATTGGCTGTGCCTGAGCTGTGCTACAGCTCAGGCACATCCAATCAAACTGCTTGAATACGAGTTGATATTGTCACTAGATGTTCAGACACGTTGACATCTGGGCAAGATTAACGGATGCGGTTGTGTAGTTGATATTGTCACTAGATGTTCAGACACGTTGACATCTGGGCAATATTAACGCATGCGGTTGTGTAATTGATATTGTCACTAGATGTTCAGACACTTTGACATCTTGACGAGATTAACGCAGGCGGTTGTGTAATTCTAATTCTACCATTTCAGCTTCGCTGGACACCAATCACCTGGCGAAGCAGCTCCAGCTCCCACGCATGAACGGCCGCACATGGGCCATCCAGGCTACGTGTGCCACAACGGGCGACGGCATTTGTGAGGCCATGGAGGGACTATCAAAACTAGTGCAAGACTATCGGGGCAGAAAAAGCTGATGTTAATTTTTCCATATCGGTGTAGGTGAGCCAATAAAGCGTGCCATTGTTGCCAACTGACCGTTCATCCGAGATACTCGCAGTTATGAGGTGGGTTATTCCCCTTTTTTTTTTTTTTAGCTTATATTTAACGGCGGCACTGGCTCTAGGACCTTGCATGCCGTCTCCCAAGAATGGGAGAAAGAACGGAGGTAGAGGTAGAGATTTTTGAGAGAAGCCGGTAATTCGTATTTACAGAGCAACTACGAATTAGCGGTACCCATTTACAGCTGGGTGAACTGGAGCAGTGTGGATAAAGTGTCTTGCTCAAGGACACAACGCACGCCGCTAGTCAGGCTCGGTAGTCTCGGTAGTCAGGCTCAGTAGTCCGACACACTAACCATTACGCCACGGAGCTCCACTATTCCCACCTCCCGGCTACAAGGGTACATCAAGTGTCGGCGCGTGCGGGTTTCAGGGCGGAACTGGACATCCAAAGAAAGACAAATGTGCCAACAGTCGTCAGCCAGGGATAATCGGTCACACCATAAATGACCTGGGGCTGGACATTCCGTAGATGATGCGCCTCTTCGTTATTTCTGTCGAAAATGATATTAAATTCAAGAAACATCGGTGGATATTTACAAATGTATTCAAATGGATTCATCCATTCATCTGCAGAATGGTCATTTGTACAGTAGAAGTTCGATCTCTCGAACCAGCAACGGACTCGAAAAAAGTTCTCGAGTCAGGCGTAATTCGATGGAAAGAAACACATATAATAGTCAACGATTTGATTTCATCTAGGAATGACACCACTGTTTGACGTAGATTTAAATTTCAATTTGAAATTCTGAATCATCTATGTCATCTGCGAAATTACTCACAATTCCTTAGTTCAATTTAATTTAAGTTACTGAATATGAAACGTCGTTTCAGTCCGATATTTAAACGTATCTGGAGAGCGTTTCACTAAACTTCGTTCGACTAATGGATGAATGTACGTACAATTGATAGATTTACATTTATTGAGCATAGGCTGCATATGCAGCCTATGCTCAATAAATGTAAATCCACTAACTGGTTACAAGAAAACAAAGTTAATATGAAATTTACAGACTATCATAATTATGCCCTTACGGACATATTAGTCGTACGAAGTTTAGTGAAACGGCCCCCTGTAGCTGGGCATACGCTGGCACACAGTTGAGATTAAACTGGAACTGTATCGGCGATATGCTGGGACTTATCAGCATGGCCAGAGACAAAGATGATCCTCGGACTATTTTAATTGCTAGTCTAGGAAATGCTGTCTTCTTGAGCCGAAATTTCTGTATATTGATCTCAAAGTAGGTGACCCATTGCAACACAAAAAATGCTTAGTGTTTGGGCCAGTATAGCTCCTGATTAACACGCACAGGCATGTGGGCTTTTGCGTTGGTGACTGGATAAATTGCGCTTATGGGTTTTGCGACCAGTGTAGATCCGGATCAGCATGTGCATCCGCACAGTCTGATCAGGATCTGCACTGTTCGCCATTCCATCAATGAACCACACGGCATGTTTCTAACTAGGAACATAGCTCGTTATCGGGCAACATGAGCGTACTATTTGATCAGGAGCTACATTGCTCACAAACCCATAAGCTCCGTTTCTCCAGTCACAGCCACATTTGAGGATCGGCGGTTTCCGTTAGCGACACCGGGAATTGATCCCCGAACTCAATGTGGGCGTGCTGTCTGATCTGAGGCTACACTGATCGCAAACAAAACAAACTATTTTTCTTGTGGCGGGTCACATACGTAAACAATGTAATATTGTATGCTGTTGTTTTGTACTATACCCTTTCAACACTAAATACCTGTATAGTGATACAGGCAAACAGTGTAGATCCAGATGAGCCGGCTCGTCACGAGCCGTCTCATCAGGATCTGCACGTTTTGTAAGTAATTTTCATATTTATGAGAGCAAATCACCCCCTTTTCATAAATGCACTAGTCTGAAGATCATTTTGTGCCGATTGGATTGGTTGAAAAATATCATATCAGCATCCATTCCAGTTACTTAGGGGTGAAATGCTTAATCGCCACTCAATGGTGCATAATACTCTAGGAATATGTCGAAATTATTGAATGTTCGCAGTCAACAACGAATATTGATTGACAGTACACAGTAATTAGTAAGGCAGAGAGTCAGAATGTTACGAAGCCCCGCAACGGACGTATACTTTTTTTTTTATAAATTCGTTCCCACGAAATAACAATTCGTTCCCTTAATTTAACAATTCGTTCCCACGATTCGTTCCCTCAATTTAGCAATCGTTCCCACGAAATAACAATTCGTTCCCTGAATTCAACAATTCGTTCCCTCGAATTAACAATTCGTTCCCACGATATAACAATTATGTTCCCACGAAATAGCAATTGTTAATTCGAGGGAACGAATTGTTAAATTGAGGGAACGAATTGTCATTTCGTGGGAACGAATTGTTAATTCGAGGGAACGAATTGTTATATCGTGGGAACGAATTGTTAATTCGAGGGAACGAATTATTAAATTGAGGGAACGAATTGTTATTTCGCGGGAACGAATTTATAAAAAAAAAGTATACGTCCCTTGCGGGGCTTCAGTATACGTTCCTTGCTTTATATGAAATACTGTATTTTAATTCCAGCACAAAAATATTTACACAATTCCCTAACATTTGATTGGTCCGTAGCAAGTCTCTGTCCAAAATTTATATGCCAGTAAACTCCCATGCCAATCTACTTTCCGTAACCGTCAGGCGCAGTTAAAATAATTCTTAAGAAAACGGAAAATAAACACATTTTCTTCATGAATTTATTTAAAATGCTGGAATTATAAGGAATGAATGGCGTTTTTGTGGAATTTATCGGGGTATAAACTTGGAAAAGTCGCGGGAATACTGGACGAAGGCCTCGTCCAGTATTCCCGCGACTTTTCCAAGTTTATACCCCGATAAATTCCACAAAAACGCCATTCATTCCTATATTAGTACAAATACATGAACATTTCCTGCTAAGTGCACTTAGGTAAGGTAAGTCCTTGGCAAGTTCAGTGAAATCGATGACTGGCCCGGTAGTCACTAAACTTCCTCGAACTTTAGGTATTAGGAGTGAAAACAGTGCACGCCTGATCTGGACCTACACTGGTTCGACAACTCATTAGACCCGTTTCTTCCGTCACGGTCACATATGAGACACGCCATGTGATTTTGACCCTTCGGACATCTGCGTAATTTCATGAAATACGTTTACAAAATTTACAATATTTTCCGTCAAAAGTTGACAAAATTTTCATAGTACATGCGGAATTATACTGCGCATGTACTTTTTCAACTTTTTTTATGAAATATATTGTTCACTTTGTGTAAACGTATTTAATGAAATTACGCAAATGTCAGATGGGTATACGTGGTCGTGGTTGGCGAAATGGGGATTATGCAATTTACGACCAGTGTAGACACCGATCAGACTGCGCATCCACGCAGTGGATGCGCAGTCTGATCAGTGTCTGCACAGTTCGCCATTCAATCAGCGAAACTCCCACCATTCTTCTAATACGCGTTAATGAGCATTGTCACGTTGAAGGAGTGTGCTAGAAAATCTGGACCTGAACTGGTAAAAATTCCATAAGCCTCATTTTTCCGATCATGGTCACAGAATGTAATGGTATGATATTTATTTGTTATGTTTCGTGTTCTCGTTTTTGCATACATGTAATAATATACATGTATGCACATTATGTTATAATAATGAACATTGCTTTTACACCTGTGTTATGTTGAAGCCTGTTTCCCTGTTCAAAGTCCGTACTGTACGATTTACAGTAAAACCTCCCTAAACCGGAAAACCTGGGAGGTCCCCAGGGTGTCCGGTTTATAGGGGTTTCACTGTAAATCAGGCATTTAATCATTCTGAGCCATAGTTGTGTGCTATGCGATCACGAACAAACATTATTACCCTAAATGACCAAGAAACTCATCAAAAATAAGATCACATGTGTTTTATTGGTGTCCGGTTTAGAGAGGTTCCACTGTATACATAAATTAGAATCATGCATGAAAATCAGACAGGATGACTGATCAAATCCAGTAGCCGATTTCATCAAAATTGCAAAGAGTATACTTATCTAGCAAAGTATACTTTGAGGGAGTAATCATTTATTTTTTCCCAAAATGCATTATTTCATACAGAACAAACGACTGCATATATTTGATGATTAAACGTATGCAGACTTATTATACTGAATTTATTACATTATCACAGCCAAAATGGCTGTGATATGTAATAAATTCAGTATAATAAAAATTAGTCAATGTATCCTTAAAATAGGCTACAGGTGTATTGGACGAGCTAACTAACAAGAATTAATGTATTGTTAAAATCGTGATACTGCCCACTATTGACAGCGATTTTGAATTCAATTTCACATTTTTCTCGTCAAATTAAGACAATATGATGACATAATATATTGACGTCTCGTGTTGATCAGTTAGTATATGTATTTCCGTCAACCTGATCAACCAATTTGTATGTCGGTCGGTTGGTGGGTTCAAGCGATCATTTACATTCAAATACTATTGGCAATACTTCGTATTTTTGGCAAATGGTGGCTATCTTGAATAAAACAAATGCGTTCCGTTACAATGACAGTATATATGAACAAAGGATTGATTTACCAAGTACCTATTTATACAATGTACCGACTGTTATTTGAGACACACCATGCGATTATATACCTTTGGACATCTGCGTGATTTCATTAAATACGTTTACAAAATTTACAATATTTTTTATAAATACAGTCAAAAGTTGACAAAAGTAGGCCTACCTGCGGAATATATGTACTTTTTTAAATGTATTTCATGAACGCATATATCTCGTGAAAGTTATTCTGTATCCAACAGAGGCTAGCGGTATTTCCTCATAATAATAAATAGTATGCATGAAGTCGCTCCGTTTTCGATACGAGTTCTTTAAGGACCCGTGGGGCCTCTGATCATCCAATCAATGTAAATGATTAATGCATAATTGCTTCATAAATGTGATGGGATACAAGCATAACATACATGTGAACATTCTCTTCTTACTATATCCTACACATTGCATGGAGTTGTCATGTCGGCCATCTTAGTGTGTATAAGTCATCGCCCAGATTTACCTCTTATTGCGTTTGACACATACCACTAATAATATGACAAACACCTGAATACCATTTGGTGTAACATGATGGGGAAACATCAGACTACACCGTGCTATGCTTTATTGTCATCACGTTTATATACAAAGTCTGATATCTGAAGCGTTGTTTACCGTTTGTTCATGTTTTTGAGAATTCACTAAATACCGTGTAACAGTAAGAGCAATACACAGTGCTGTAGATATATATCTGTATTACCATACATACTGTATCGATTCCAGTGACTTGTAACCAGTTATCTGAGTATATTGCCACTACTGTCTACTTGCCTGCTATGCGAGTAAATACGGGGTTTACCTGTGCCAAATGTACTTCTAATAATAGACAGTGCATCAGTTTGACATTTTATACATTGGAAAAGTGTCCATTGTATATTTTGTGAGTGATGGTAGAAAATCTCAGCTATCTAGCTTTTTGTGTAGTCTGCTGAAATAATATGTATAGGACGTTGTCGTCCTATACATCTGGGATGTATTGCTCCAAATTTTACTAGAGTTGCTGCCATATTGTACGTGTCAAGCGCTCCAAGTCATGAAACTGTCCGATAGCATGTACAAACTAAAATGGTGGAGATGGCAACTCAATGCTCTGTATAATCCAAGAAGAACAGGGTCCGATATACTATATATAGATATTCAGTCACATATGTATGATTCTACTACATTTGAAACAAAAGGTGATATTCTATAAAGTGAGTCCTTAACATTTAAATCCATTTCATGAACACTAACTAGTATACACGAGACAAGCCATGTGCTTTATCGAAGTACGAAATCTCATAAATATATTTACAAACTTAACGATATTTTCCGTAAAATATGTCTATAGTTGACAAAATATTCAATATTTGCTATGATAATTTCTACATCGTTCGACGTCATTTACAGACAATATCGTAAATTGTGTAAATAGTTTTCATGAGATATCGCACATGATCTTCATGTACAAATTCACATGGCTTGCCTCATATGTAAATACATTGCACATGTGCGAATGGCAAAAAACTGCGAGGATGCGTAGGCTGATCTGGAACTACATTGATCGTAAACGTTATAAAGTCCAATTTCATAGCTGGAGACCCGTTTATATTATAGGAATGAATGGCCTTTTTGTGGAATGTATCGGGGTATAAACTTGGAAAAGTCGCGGGAATACTGGACGAAGACCGGAAGGCCTCGTCCAGTATTCCCGCGACTTTTCCAAGTTTATATCCCCGATAAATTCCACAAAAAGGCCATCATCAAGAAAATGTGTTTATTTTCCGTTTTCTTAAGAATTATTTTAACTGAGCCTCACGGTTACGGAAAGTAGTTCGGCGTGGGAGTTTACTGGGATATACATTTTGGACAGAAACATGCTACGGGCCAATGAAATGTTAGGGAATTGTGTAAATATTTTTGTGCTGGAATTATGTAGTTTTATTTGAATTTGTTAAAAATGCAACTTCCAAAATCAACGTCTGGTCGTAATTACGTTTACTGTAGAAGTACCCTCTACACCGGGCACCAATAAAACACATGTGATCTTATGTTTGATGAGTTTCTTGGCCATTTATCTCAGGTGATAATGTCTGTTCGTGATCTCATAGCCTACAACTATGGCTCAGAATGATCAAATGCCTGATTTACAGTGAAACCTCTCTAAGCCGGACACCCTGGGAGGTCAATGCCTGATTTACAGTGAAACCTCTCTAAGACGGACACCCTGGGGACCTCCCAGGGTGTCCGGTTTAGAGAGGTTTCACTGTACCACTAAAGTTGTGCCACCAATTACTGGCACTGCCGCGAGCTGCACTAACCATCTCTTCCCATTTCCACCCCCTGACACATTAGATCGGCGGGTATCGGTTGATTGATTGGTTGATTTGTTGGTTGATTGATTGGTCGAATCAGTGCGTTCGTTCTATTATACGGCCATAAGGACCAAATGCTTCACAAACCCGATTTATGCTACGCGTATATGAAAACTTACCATTCAGTGAAACTAGGTTGAACATATGATTGAAGGTGTACGATTTACCGTAAACCAAGCAGGAGGTTTTACGGCAGTTGATATTTTACTAATACGGGCGACGGATAATTTGGCCCAAAGGGCCAAATGTTTCTAAAACCAAATGTATATCACGTCGGAAAGTATACTGAATATAGCATACGAAGTTAATGCATTTGAAAATAGTTGTGTTGTCGTGCAATATACTACTTTAGGTACCAGTCCATCTATTTTCGGGGCCATCTGAGGACTTCACAGAGTCCGCTGATGATTCCGCTACTAATTTATCAATATTTTGTATGCACATATTTACACACCTATTTGTTGGATGCAATGGCTACCTGATAGGTATACTAGCTATATTAGCTGCAGTTATCAATGCAAGCACTAAGCTGAAGATCACAGCATATTGATACATGTACACAAAATTGGTTCAGAAATGGCCAGTTTTGCATTATTGTCGCAGCGGCCGCATAATATTCAGCATGAATTTCACATATTTCACGCGTACTTTGCACTAATAAACACCACTTATATCAAATCTGCATTCAAACCTTGTCATAATGAGCATAGTCTATACTGGTACCGACTACCGAGTGATTTTATTTTCTGCTACAGACCAGCTGATCGCATAGGTAAAATGGCGTAAGGCAATTTGGTCCACAATATCGAGCGGTAGATTCGCACCGGATTCAACAGCACCGCAAATGCTACCAGCATGAATGAGATCAGAGCAAAAGCACATAATTTTGCAGATAATGGTTTCATGCAGCTAAAAAAGACATACAATTATATTAAAACAATTGTGAGACTTCTTGAAGGCACACAGGACGCAGGTTTTTATATATTTACTAAAAAGCCCATAGGAAAAAATATGAAACTAGCGAATCCCCAGGTGGATTGGTACCTTATCTCAACATGCTCAAGGGCGATAATACACGATAATACACGAATAAACAGCTTCGGAATTATCCGTACTTGCATACGCAGACAAATAATAATAAGATTCTATTATTATAACCAATATATATTAACTAGACGACATCGGTTTTCAAATAATTTTTTTTTTTTATTTTACCGAACCACCTCAGGAATTCTCCGCTGTTGCAGCAACCGACCACAGGTGGAAGACTCGGACCTATGACACCAAAAAAATGCCTATTCAAAAAAATCACATTACCCCACCCACTTGGTCTCGTACAGTACTATACGTTAATTCAAGGTGAGTATAAATAGCGCTATTATAGAAAGAGCCCTCTTTTTTCCGGCTCGCACAAACACAATAAACATCGATTAAATGTATGAAATATGTCTCTGGCAATCGATAAAGGTATTAGGTGTGTGAATATACTCACTTCAAATCGCTGTTTCAAGTATTTATTGAGTTATTCGCGTTTTGATTACCCCATCCAAAGCGAAAGTTGCGTGTACGAAAGAATCTCACACAGAATCGGAGGCCCTCCGGCTGAATTATCGGTCATATTTGGCCGATAGTTGATCGCCAGCTCAAACTAAAGTCGTGCACCATGATCATATACATTAGAGACTCCAACCATACAAAGTTCGTCCAATTGTGATCGTTCGCCGATCTAAAAAACACTTTTTTCTATAATTTCGTTCATTATCTGGAACTGGGTCAATGCACTATCTTCCATAATACAACCACCGAAGCGTCTATGTAAGAACATCTCTGATTGGTTAAACCTAAAAATAGACGCGAGGACTTTCCCTTTTCAGGGTTTCCGGAAGACATAATCTGATAGTACGCGAATCATGAAAGAAAGTCAATAAAATTAGAAAAAAGTGTTTTTTAGATCGGCGAACGATCACAATTGGACGAACTTTGTATGGTCGTATTTTCAGTACTTGCATTAATATGGGTATTAATCTACGCTGGATGTGTTATACTGTCATTAATTTGTTCCCTGACTGTAATTTATCACTTACTGACTTATTGACCCCCCTTCCCTGAACGTAGAATTGACACTCATGTTGGCGTGTATTGGCCACCATAGACAAATGCCAATCAGGCAGAATTCGGGAATGTCACTAAAATCCGCTGTAAATCCATCGATAGAATGAGGATTAACATCAGTTAGACCCACACGTGCGAGTTTTGTTGCGACACAATCGTGATCATTAAACATATCTGGGCCAACAGGTAGTGTAACCCCTTGATATCGTTCGTGTGTTGAACGCGTCACGTGTTTACACGTGTTTATCCGGTGGAGAGTATTCAGAGGGGAGTTAACTCTGCCGAAAACTAAAGCCTATTACTAAATTTAGCGATGACCGCACGATTTGTGACGCAAATGGGTGCAAATAACAACTTGAACGCGTAACAAAATAATCCGATGTATTTTTGTACGTAGAACATCCGTTGTTGATATTGTTCAGTGCAAGTAGTTTTTCTTATTATTATTTTCAATTAGCGGTTGCGTATGACAGTTAAACGTTGAGTAACACAATGCATTTTGTTGTTATAGTTATTCCAAGATATCACTACTGACTAGCCCATCGAGGGGGTCTGGGGCGTGGCTAACTGTCCGACGCGATTCCAATACATAGGCTACCTATGGGATTAAATTGCTACCCTCGCGAGAGGTGTCGAGCGTGGTAGCAACTTTGTTTCTATCTGTCACCCTGATCAGACTGCACGTTGGTTTACGTCTGTACGTCCGTCGGTCCCGATGAAGTTGCATTACACTGCTTAGCGGGCACATCCAGTGTTTAGAAACAGGAATGACGCTTAATAAATAAGAAACAATAGGCTTAAGTGGTACGAAAGAAGTCTATTGTTTTCTGTTGTCTTAGGCCACGCCCCAAAATTGTGTCCGTCTGTCCCTCTGTCCGTCTATCTGTTCGTCCGTCTGTCCATCCGTCCGTCCGTTCGTTCGGGCAGATGTTTGGGATCTTAGGTGCAACATATTCCGTAACCTAAGCCTATGGTGTATGTCTTAAGTGGTCATTCATTTCTTTAAAAACAATGAATATACCACTTAATTGTGTGTCATGTATGAACGTCCGTCCGTCCATCCGTCTGACTGTCTGACTTGTGTTTGATCTTTTTTTTACAGAACATACAAACGATGGCAGCTGCATTTGCTATAATCCAGGCGCGCCATTTGCGACGGGAACGAGTCTTTAGGACCGAACCAATCCCCTAGACTTCATGAATGACGAGGACCTAATATCTAAATTCAGGCTGTCTCGTGATCTTGTTCTAAAAGTATGCGACACTGTACATGGTGACATTATAAGGTCAACCCTGATATCACAAAGTCTACCAATGTCATTGCAAGTGTTGACTGCATTGCGAGTTTACGCAACTGGTAGTTTCCTGGCGGTTACTGGAGATGTTCACAACATTAGCAAAGCAAGTGTTTCTAGAAAGTGGATTCTAACTTTTGCGAACAGTGTATTGGCGTATTAGCCTGTGTTTCGTTTCTGATAAGGGGATACCTAGTAGTATATGAGGATTAAAATGATACCACCTCCCTCTGGGAGCCACCTCTCTACGCGTGGTGGCTCCCATCAGGAGGTGGTATCATTTTTCATCCTCACATGCTACTCGGGTTTCCTCCACTGTTCGCATGGTATGGATGAGAACTTATATATATTAATGAGGTCATAGTGACGACTCGTGCGGGGATGGTGATGCGAGATGTCACCACCTCTTACATTCGTGTTAAAGATAAGCCTCCCATATATTATACCAGCGACTTGCCATACTCAGCAAGTCTGTCATACTTATCAAGTCACCACCTCTGACATTCCAATTAGAGATAAGCCATCCATAGAATATACCAGTGACTTGATATACTCAGCAAGTCACCACCTCTGACATTCCAATTAGAGATAAGCCATCCATAAGTTATACAAGTGGGCTGTCATACATAGCAAGTCACCACCTTTTACAACCTGTTAAAGCTAAGACACCCATTGGTTATACTCATCATAATACCTACCATAAAGAAAATGAGAGAGCAAGCTAAGAGTTGGGGAATTTCCCTAAGAGGTTTGAAACTCAAGAAAGATATAGGAGATAGGATAAGTGATGCGCGAGCTGTCGTTCGCGAGGAGAGGCTGCGGCGTGCGGTTTCGACCGGACGACTGCCTGCCAACCCCGAAAAACAATCAGAGAAACTGGAGAACGAGACGACGGCTAGTCTGCGTGCCACTGCTTACGCGCAGAGTGTTAAAGATGATCACAGCGCTCGCAGAGAAGCACTCCACAAGGTGGAATACAATAGGATTTATCAAAGACTGATGGGGAGACCTCCTAGGAGGACAGAGCTCGCCAGAGCTTTGGTGGAGGAGGGTCCCAGGATTCTCGCCGAAACAGCGGAAGCTAGGGAAACTGTTGATAGGTGTAGGAGGAAAATAGTCTGGACATTCGAGAGAGGGGTAGACGGGGAGATCGCTAATCGCATAATGAATACAATTCGTCAAGAGATGACCACGGCATTTTATCTGAGGTATTCGTGCTCGTATCGTATTAGGAACATCGAGACCGACGATACGATGATCTTTCACAAAAACTCACCGGGTAGTCCGTGGATAAACGAGAGTGGGATAGCCGATAGAGAGAGAGGCCGAATGGAGATCGACAAAGTCGATAGGCCAAACACAAAATGGACCTTCGTTCGTTGGATATCGGTCGAGGTGAAGATGGTCATCGATGCGCAACAACTCATCATGGGAGCGGGGAAACTCCCCGATTGGTTAATACAGAAGAAGGGAATGTATTCCGTCGACACGTACGACGACTACTTGTGTCTGTTTAGGTGCATAGCCATCCATCGCGGACAGAGACCCGACCGCTGCTGTGTGGAGGCACGAGCTCTGGCTCGCGAATACCTCGGTCACGATAACGGACCGGGTAGTAAGGGAATCTCCCTGGACGATCTTAAGAAGGTATAAGAGCACTTCAAGCTCGAGGACGAAGTGTGGTACCTCCTGAAGTCTCCCGCAAACTACGACGCGGTTGAGGAGAAGACCATGACGATAGGAATGTTTGGAGGTCACTCGTTCCTCCGCAAGATGACGAACGAGTACGGGTGCACCGGATGTCAACAACGGTTCACACAGTCGTGTCACATGCACAGGCACGCGATCACCTGTATGGGTGAGAATACCAAGGTGATATGTCCCGGTAAGACGAAAGACATACCGCATTCAGCATACGAGAATGCGTTCTACCCCAAGGGGTCAGCGAGTGCGATGTCGATTCAATGGTTGAGCAGAGAAGAGGAGAGGATGGGAAGCGCATACATCACGCGAGATGCGATCACGGGGGCGAGAGGTGGGAGGCGGGTTACGAGATGGTGGTGATGTGGGAGTGCGAGTTGTTGAATGAGGGGAATCCCCGCGATCCACCACCGTCCGAGGAGGAGACGACCCTCACCAGATAGTCTGCGACTTCGAGGCGTATCTCGACAAGTCGAAAACTACGCGACCCACCAAAGACCTAACCTTCGAGGTCGAGCACGTCCCTATATCAGTGTCGCTGGGGGATAAGATGCATGAGGGGATTACCCACATCTGTGAACGAGACCTCGACACGCTGGTCGAGAAGTTCGTGACCGAGCTGCAGAGGAGAGGCAAGGCTATCAGGTAGGGGGTTAGGGAGAAGTATCTGCCGGCCGACATAGAGATGCTATCGAAGCCACAGCAAGCGAAGATCGTCTCGTGGATCGACCAAGTCCCGGTGGTGGGGTTCAACTGCAGCAGGTACGACCTGAACCTCATCTAGCAGTACCTTGTCGAGAAGTTGGCGGCCACCGTGAATAAGGTGATGTTCGGAAAGAGGACAAACACGACGATGTTCCTGTTTACCCCGGAGTTTAGATTTCTCGACATCATCCAGTATCTGGGACCCGGTACCACGTACGACAGGTGGGTTATGGCGTACGACTGTAAAACGGTAAAGTCCCACTTCCCATACGAGTGGTTTGATAGCGCGGGCAAGCTCGACCATCCGGGGCTGCCGGACTATCCCGAGTGGTACTCGAAGTTGAAGGGTGCGTACCTACTGTCGATGTCGGAGTGGAAAGAGTGCTCGAAGGTCTTCCGAGAAAAGGGGATAAAGACGTTCCAGGAATGGTTGCGACACTACAACGACTTGGACGTCGGACCGTTCCTGGAGGCACTGACTAAAATGACGGAGTTCTACAGGGGGAGAGGTGTGGACATACTCAAGGATGCGGTATCTCTGCCGGGGGTTTCCGTTCAGTACCTGCTCCGCGGGACGATCGATAGGGACGCGGACACGCCCGAGCTGTGGTCACCGAAGGATGAGACTTACGCGATGATGAAGGATGGGTTGGTTGGTGGTCCGTCCATAGTGTTCTCCAGATACGCCGAGGCTGGCAGGTCGACGATCACGGGTCAGGTAGGGAGTCGGGAGGAGAAGATGTACAAGGCGGTGCTGGGATACGAAGCCAATGCGCTGTACCTGTCGACCCTGTCGAAGGACATGCCGTGCGGGGAGGAGGAGATATGGACGTGTGACGACCCGGAAAGGCAGACGTATATAGACTGTTTCGTGAGGAAGGTCAGGCGTGACAAGTGGTTCGGATTTGCAGAGTTGGATATAGAGGTCCCGGAAACGTTGCGAGATAAGTTCTCGGAAATGTCGCCGCTCTTAATTAATCGAGAAGTCAAACTGGTTGGCAACGCGTGTTGTGGCAAGCTGATAGAGGCACAAGGGAGACACCTGCACACCACTTATACGAAGGATGAGAAGACTGTCGACCGCGCACTGAGTCGGCGTGTTTTGACGATCTGGAGGATATTGGGGAGGCCTACGAGATATCGAGCAAGAAGCCTCGAGTCGTGATCAACAGACCGTTCCAGTGTGGCATAGCGGTCTACCAGTTGGCCAAGTACGTGGATCGCGGTGATTTCGAACTTCGCGGTGTCGGAGAAGACGCTGGCGGTGGTGGTGAGGAAGACGATGAAGAGGAACTTCAATAAGGAGAAGGCCGAGTGGTTGGCGTGGGTTGGGTGGAGCAACAAAACTCCTGGTCTGTTCAAGCTTGAATTCCAGAGGTAATAGAGCTATCGCTCTGTGCAGCAAGTGCTACTACGTGGGGTGGTGTTGACGGAAGCTCTAAGCACTCCGCCATTTGAAAGTCCAAGAGGTCCAACGACCTGACGTGGGGGAGGTACAAGAGCGCTCTCGAAGGGGGTAGGGACATGGCGGAGAACATGGGATTCCGAATGACTAACGGTGTGATGAAGACGTACAAGCAGGAGAAGCTTGGGTTGTCGGCGTACTACCACAAGAGGAGAGTGATGGAAGTCGGGGTGCACACCGAGCCTATAGATAGGTAAACAAAAATAAAGGGGGGGAGAGTCTCGACCTAAGGGGTGAACTATGGACGGACTGACCGAAAAGACGCTGACGAGAGTCTGACGGGAATAACTGACTGTCCGACTATGACGGACTAACCGGAAAGACGAGAGTCTGACCAACCGACCTTGACTGAACGACGACGGGGGTGACTGGTCGACTCTGAAGACGGGATCAACACCGAGCCGTTGGAATTTGTTTTAGCCCGGTGGTGGCTGGGTGTCAGAATGCACCGCAAGAAGTTCTTCGCGAACAAACCCGCGCGATGGACCACTGTCGAGGTAGTAGAGCACGGGCTCATCGGGTTTGGTAATAGATCGATCCAGATGATATACATTGAGAGACCACACGGGATCAGTCGCGCGGCGACTGCCGCCCTCCAGCTCGCCGGGCTTGTAGAGAAACCGGACGGCAACATCCGATGAAAGCCTTTGTTCCGCTAAACCAACGGGTCACCCGCGCGAGACGGCAGAGGGCTTGTGCGACACATTTTCCGCCTTGATGGAATCCACGGGCTTCTTACCGACCAATCTGGTCACCTCGCAGTTCAGTGCAGATACCACGGCGGGCAGCCTGGTCACCCACTCGATCGCGTATGATGGTCTACAAGCTCTTTTGCATATTGGTGTCCAAACAGCCTCTCAGGCAGGTTCCGATTAAACCGTTCCACGATCCCCTGGTCACGGTGGACGTCCACACTGGGGACAGACTGAAAAGTTCGGTTTATAGGGTTTCCGGTTTAGAGGGGTTTTCTATTTCCAGTTAAGGAAATGTATGTTTTCCATTATTAACTCTTGGATTTGTATAGTATATACCATTATTACCATATTGAAAGCATATGTACACATTTTTTCAATAAATATGTCAAGTTTCTTTTTATTCTGAGAATTGATATGATGACTTTTTCATTGGAAACAAACAAACAAATACAAACCAGTGCTTTTTTTTCATAAAACTACACTACAAGGTGACAGTTTAGTTGTGGACCAGCCATCAGTATAGTAAATTTATGGAGTATTTTCATATTTCTCCACCCGAAAAAGTTAAGTCCCAATGAGACGATTCTAAAGCACTCCCAACTTGCCATTTGTATAGAGAAATAAGAAATGTACCCCCAAATTACGCACCTTAACGGGGACTCGGCTACCCAGTTGTGTTTTATCATGTCGACATGTGTAATTCCCAATAAACAGAGTGCAGATGACATGGGATAAAGGCCCTTAAGTATTTGGTGCCACTTTGGAACTTTCTCGATCAGCTGGAGCGCTCTTTTAAGACCAGAATGTGTTTTTTTTATTGACATTGCAAATAGTGCAGATTCGCAAGGGGTATAGCAAATAGTGCAGATTCGCAATGTAATCGGAGTCTACGGTCTACACTGGTCGCAAAGAGCATATGACACATTTCGCGTGTGCTGTGTAGTTACCGCGATCTGCTACAATAGCCCACAGGCTACAGTCACGAGTTTACAGCCTCGTTAAGTAATTATCAGATTCTCAATTAATCGGTCGGTTGGTTCACAAATAATGTGAAACAGCAGACATGTCTCGTATTTAGGTCGCATGTATCATGTGTATTGAATAGATTCCTAACTTTGTAATGCTGCTTATGACGTTAAAAATAACACGCCGCTTAGCGCATTACACGCATGGATAGCGCTTGTACAGAGCTGAAGTTAATGTGTGTAATTTGATCAATTTTGTTATTTCTTCCACACAAATGTCAAGTTGGGAGTCCTTTAGAATCGTCTCATTATCGTGGCTCCGCATTTTGGGAACCAGAGCTGAACAATACTACCGGGAACCAGTCTATTGCAAACACGGTGTGATTTTGACACCCGCTTGAAACAACAACATTGAAATTGGGCGCGGTGTATTTCTTGGATGACATCCTGACAGGTGACCGTGTTTCCGGTTTTCCGGGTTTATTTTAACGCTGAAATATGGTTTTGGGACTTGAAATGGCGTCCGGATTACGGAGTAGAGGGGTTCCGGAATAGAGGGGTAGAAACTAATGTGTTTATATAGCAGAATATTCGGGACGTGGTCGTATTCCGGTATAGAGGGGGTCCGGTTTGGAGGGGTTCCACTGTATATGTTTGCTAGCTTGCGCGGTAGGCGAACTGATAGTTTACTATCAAGCTTGTGCGTGTCCATCGTATGCAAGATATTTAAGTAGATCGAAAAGTCGTCTCCAACATGCCCTTGCCAGATCGTCCGGTAACTGCGTCGTCAATACTAAACCTGCATTAGCTCCCCTTTCTTTGTTGGAACAGCAATCTGAAGTGGGGAAAGTTTCACTGCAGCGGCAGCTGCTGGTTAAGTATTGAAGGAAATTGGAGGAATTTTCTAGAGCTACCATCCGCTTTGCGAAAAGAATGGCCGTGTTTTCATCCTCGCGCCATGTCTCGAGAGAATCTTGAGCCAAACGGATCAGAGCCTTTGCGCTAGCTAAAGGGTGTTTAAGGGCCGAATAGCCGAATCCAAGCGGAGCCAAATAAATAGTTATATATATAAAGTTCAAAACGTTATTGCAAATGATTTATTGCTTTGCAATATAGTAGCTGACGAGGCCTGTCGCAACCATTCCCACGACGACGAACGCAATCTCGCGGTCCTTTTGGGCATCTGACGGCGCATAGAAGTCTGAAAGCTGGGGCTCGGGATCCAGCGGCGCGAAATTTTTGTTTTTTTGCGGATATGCCCGGACATACTCGCGGATGGTGGAGTCAACGCTCCGGAAAGTTTGCACGGCGTGATTCTCGCGGAGAAGATCCTCGTTGATCAAGTCCAGACGGGCGGTTCGTTTTCGGGACCATGCTGCTTGTGCGCTCTGGAGTTGTTGTACAGCTAAATCGTGGCGCTTGCGCTCCTCATCTACGTCCGAGCTCCGAAGATTCGAGAATATAAAGTTGCTACCGCTGAATGCCAATGCGTTCACCGCCGCACCACTTACGAGCATTGCGATCGAAGCCATTATTTCCAGATATTAGCCGGTATAATTCCGGCTTTAACCTGACAATCTCGGGTCCCAACCGCGGCCGCTACGTCTAAGGTCACGAGACGTACGTCTCTCGCCGTTATGTCCAACTTGGGGGCGGGCCCTCCGAAGACCATCTTTGATAGTCGAGTTTGATTTCATCGTATTCAGCCATTGTTGATTAACTATACAATTACTGCATATGAAAGGGATCGCGAGCTGTGTTTAAATTGGGTTTCGGAACTTGCGGTTCCTTCCGAATCGCAGCTGGTTGTCGCAAAAGGTAATTTCGCAGCGGCAGCTGCTGGAACACGCACAGAGCGCCTGCAACTGCCAGACCACCACCAACGGGATGATCCAGGTTGGCGCAGAGATTTCCGATTGCATCGTAGCTGCCTTCGGATGTTCCGCAGCTGTTGCTGGAACTGCCTAAGGGTGATCAGTTGCTGGAACAACTAACGACTGTTTGACCTCTCGAAGCTCGGCGAGTATTTTATCTTGTTTAGCTGCTGCCCGCCCCGCTGCCTGTCTTTTTGGATTTTTATGTCGTGCAATCGGAGTTGCTCCTGCTGATGAGGTGTAATCGGAGATTGCTGCTCCGTCACTCTCGCGGGTATGTCTTGTGTCAACATTTTCTGAGCTTATATTCCGTGGGCATATGTGTCCAAATTGACAGTGCTTAGCTGTTGTCAACGCATTTTTCAGCGGTGTTAAGAATATGCCAAACTTGTGGTAAATTACGCAGCAAGCTGATCTTAGCGCGTGTCCGACGAAGGGGTCAGCCCGGAGTTCGTCGACCAATCCAGATTGATTCTGGATCGGCAGAAATGTACTCGCCGCTGCTGCGTACAACTGCCGCCCCTAGAGCTTTTGTTATCACCGCGCTTAGCCGCGATTCGTATCGGGCATACCATTTCTCAATCTCTGCGTCTGACATCTTATCAACCTGATCGACTGTGAGACGTCGCCCCAGATACTGCTCGGCCAGCCCCCCTGCAACCAGCGCAGCGAGCCGTTGGCTCCGCTTCGAAGTAGCGGTTTCTGTCGTTGACGTTCCTTCAGATGAACTCGTGGTTTCAGCCGTTGTTGGTGTGACCACTGTTGGAACAGCATCTTCCAGCAGCTGATCGAGAAGTTCGTCGCAGTTCATTGTACGTTTGATCATAAGCAGTGCTATTCTGATTCGCTTCGTAAGTATAACATATTGCCAAGCGCACCACCCGAAAATTATGATCACCGTTATGCAAAGCTTGCAACGCAGCAACAAATTGATTCCCACATTGTTTAGCGGTTGTTAACAATTGTTCAGTATTTGTTCAGCAAGTTATATATATCGACGGTAGTTGGATGCTGACTTAGTTATATGTCTACTATAGTTATGTATATGTCGACCACATTGTTCAGCATTTGTTAACAATTGTTCAGCATCTCGTTAACAGTTCAGCATTTGTTAACAATTGTTCAGCATCTCGTTAACAATTGTTCATCATTCGTTAACAATTGTTCAGCAGTTACTAACGATCGTTAAAGGTACATGCCCACTCAGTAGGCACAAAGTGTTCTTTATATCAGAGACATCATCTGAGACATGTTCTGGCAAAATAAACATTCATTCACCATTACCCCACGTATACATTATACATTTTATATCAGACGTAACTTTTGACACTGATATCAGGGGCGATAACCGTGTTTCCTTAAAATGTTAACGGACATTACTATTTATTCTCTGTATTTATTTTTTGATTTGCAATTATTATACTTTATAATCTGTCGAAACTATTATTTTTTCAGGTGACGCATTTATTTAGTATAAATAATTAAAAAATACCATGCCTCATTTGCATATGAAAATAGCCTGATACCAACGCGCGTCACTATCAGTAAAATAAATATTACTAAATGATTATATCTGTATAGTGTGCACTCGTAATCATTAGAACTGGTGGAATAGTGACACAATTATACACTTATTTAATTCCTATAAAGAACATATTGTGCCTACTGAGTGGGCATGTACCTTTAATCATGACGACTCTACTATAGTTATGTATATGTTGTCGACTCTACTATAGTTATGTATATGTCGACCGCATTATTCAGCATTTGCTAACATTTGTTAACAATTGTTAACAATTGTTCAGCAGTCGTTAACATGTGTTCAGCAGTCGTTAACAATTGTTCAGAAGTCGTTAACGATCGTTTAGCAGTGTTTATCACAATCTAAGCTGCGCTTAACACTTTGTAAGCAGTTGGTTGATCAGTCTTTAGCAGAAGCTTTGCGTGCTTAGTTTCTGAAAGCATCTGTCGAACCTCCAGCCGCTCCTCGCGCGTTGGGATAACCTCGTTCTCTCGAAGGCAGTCATCGAAAGAGTCTCGGTCCTTGCAGTGAAAGAGGGCGACCCATTTCGTTTGCTCGCGCAGATCCTTGAGGACGGCGTTGTACTTCTGAGTGGAGATCCATACGCTTTGCTCCGCATACCTGCCCGAAAATGCGAGGTCGGAGAGCATGTCATTTGTTTTGGTCATCGTCGCCTTGGCTGAGCAGTCGTCAATCACGTACAGGGTGGGCTCGCCCTGAAATAGTTAGTAGAAGACCCGCAACCAATCGTGGAGCCTGCCGTAGGGGTCAACGACGTAGACCTCAGGGTCAGCCCAGATCCACGGGCGCCACTGATAAGGACACAGGATGACAATGTGTCGAAAGGCATCGCGGTAGGACCCCTCGAGCAAGTCCAGGATGAAGACCGTTTTTCCACATCCAGTCTGACCACATAGTATGGCAGAATGGGCGTCCTTCGTAAAATCCTAAAATCCAGAGGATTTAAATCTTTAGATTTAATATAAAGCTGAGACGAAACGACCATCTTCGATTTTGAGTTGCGCGTCTGTGATTATATATAGGTAAACGTTCAATGCTCCAGCTCCGTCCGCCTCTTTGGCTATCTGGATCGTCACACCCTCGCTCGCGTTCTCCACTCGGCGTCCACTACCGTGCAGTTGGTCGTATTCGCTGGTTCGCATGTCTAACCATAACGCGTACTTGGAAGTCAGGAACTCCGCGAGAGAGACTTTCGAGAGCTGCATGTCTTTGGCCACCGCGGCAGCCTCTGGGGCGCGCTTAGAGCCGGTAACAAACTGCTTTTTGGCTTCGTCACACTGCTGGTGTGTGCGAAGGCCCTCGCTCGCGACGTTATCTGCCTTGTCACCAGCCCCGATTCTAAGCCTGGTTACGTTCCGATTTCGGCTGGTATCAGTACCCTGATAGACCGCGTTTTCGCGCTCTTGTGCTGTCTTTCACATGTCTTGGTAGCAATGGTAGACGTCGCTGTCGTCAATCGACATCACCTCATTACCATAAATTTGTATCGTGGTCTTCTTGACGATGACGCTGCCCAGGTTCTGAACGACCGTTCGGTCCGCGTCTGTCGACGTCAGCGAAATAGTGAAAGCAAGGCGAACAGTCACAGGCACAATGACGTCGTTAGCTCCGAGGTTGGGGAAGCGGGCCAAGAGCTGCTGGTTCTGGTCGATCGTCGAGGGGTTGTTCGTAATGACCACGCTCTGTCTCACGCCTTTCGCCCCGAGGGGCTCCCGCAGACTGCGGTATGGATTGAGGTTGCGCCCGTATTGACTAGAAACAATACTATTGAACCCTTCTGGTTTTCTGTTCAATACATCGGAACGATGGCTGGTCACGACATTAACATGGACTAAATCGATCGCACGACGGGCGACCGTGACGATAACCTCGATGATGATAACATCGCCGATGATGACGAAACACCCTTCATATAGACATCAGGAACTTCAGCCGCGGGCGGCGAGGAAATATGTGGCGCTACCAACACCAGTTCTCTAGGCGAGGAATTACTCGAGGCAGCTTTAAGCGACTACTACAACTATTGGCTAGGAAAAGGTGCGGTCCCATCTATTGACCGTGTCTACTCCAACTTCGAATTGGATCGGTTCGGCAGGTTACGACTAAAAGCATCAAATGTCCCAATCATGAACATGACAACCGGGAAACCCCTATCGCTCAATACCATTTCCAAAAGTCGGGGCGGTGGTCAAATGATAAGGGACGAACTCGGATTCGTAGATTGGAAGAGTGGTAAAACAATTATGCCCGCCCGTGCTGTAGAGGCCATACAGTCTACCGACGAAACGATGGCAAAGATGGCCGCCGCGATAGAAACGGTCGAGCTCAGCGAGGTCCCGCGTGTAGCCACCGACGCTATTCGCACAATGGAGACCACGTTCAGCGAAAATGAGATAATGCTATGCAAACAGTCCGGGGCGAACTGGTCCTTAACCTCTCCAAACTCACGGCGCTGGATGAACATATCACGCTAGAAAAAAGAAAACTGGAAGAGGATCACCGAAAACCTGCGGTCGTTGCAGGATGAAAGAGAAGCTGGCTTGGAGGCTGCCTCGGCTAGCCGTGAGGCTCTCCGCACCCAAATAAATCGGATCCGCGAAACAATCTCGAGGGTTCTGCACGAGGACACGACACTTGGTGAGCGCCTTCGCACTCTGTTCAGAGAGCAGGGCGTTACAATAGTAAGCATCCTCACATCGCTGGGCATGACTACATCGACCCTAGTTCTAGCTATCACGGGAGGCGGTGCAGCGGCTGCGCCCGTACCAGCACCCGCGCCAGCCGGCGGAGCCAAGGAGTGGGTGAAAAAAAAATAAAAGCTCTCACCAGTCTCCTGGCTAAATTAGCCGGAAAAGCGGCTGCCGCTCTGCCTGGGTTGATAGGTGGTCTCGTCTCCTACTTGCTATCTATATTATCAAAAACGGCTGGATGGCTTGCCGAGAATGCTTGGGCTTTAATCGTCGCGATCGCCGGTCTCCTACTATTCACCGCCCGAGAGTTCATTCGGTCAAAACCAAAGAGCGAATAGTCTGATCGCCACGATTGCGACGACGAGCCCTAATGTTTCAGCCTCGTGGGCATCAGTTCCAGCATCAGTAATCTCCGATTGCCACACAACGTTGGAACTTGCTGGGGCACTTTGCGCTATGATAGCACTTTGTACTGTTGCGGGTGCTTGCGGTTTGATGAAATCGGTTCCATGTGCCAGCACGGCGGTGCGCTTGATGATATCCGCGTTTACGTTCCCGTTATGGCCGATCATTTGTTTGACGGTGGCGATTACGACCTGATTATTGTAACCGTCAACCCGGTCATCTCGTAGTATCATATTGCTCGGTGCCATATACAGACCAATTCCAAATACATAGTCTACTGTGGTGCCAGCATATTGCAAAAGTCTTGATACCGCTGGATCGCTGCCGGGAGGTCTACCGGAGATGAGATGGCGTCCTCGACATTTGCCAAGAACTGTTTCTGGGTACCGAACGCCGTTCCTGATCCCAGTATAGCACTGCGCGCTTGCGCCTGTGCGCCGAGGATGGCCCAGATGTATGTGCGAATGGAGTCGTTGAGGCGAGGAACCCCGGCCTGCGTGAACCCCAGACCCTTATCTAACATAAATGTACCCCAAGCGTCCTGGACCGCAGCAGCCTGCTGTATGTAATCGATGTGAGCTCGTTTCGGAGGTAGCCAATCGCAGGATGAGACACCGCAGTGCCGACCGCCAGACACTTCCGGCCCGAAGGTCATCGTCGCGGGGTCCCGTGGCCCCGAATGAGAACGTCTCCGAGGCGAGTGCTGCTCGGAAATGCTTTCTGGCGCCAGTCCGCGTCTTTTGGGACCTCACATTCGTTACAAAGTCTTTCGAACGCACTACGCTCGTATGCGTTGGAAATGGTATTCCAGCCGTCGTCCTGCGGCAGAGAGATTTTCTGTTCTTTGAGAATCCTCCTAATAGTGTAGTACACGTGAAAGTCGTAAACGGCCCTCAAGAAGGGATCCTCCGCGGCCAAATGGTCCTGAGAGGAAACCCCACATCCGGCTGTCGCGCACCATGGGGCGAAGTTGAGCTGGTTATGCCAAAGTTGCATTGGTGTCGCTTTCCACCCGTTCACGGCCTCCATAGTAGTAATCTTGGGTAGCCTATATTTTTCAAAGATGTTGGGGAAGTTGGTTTGAAAACCAGCTGAGCCTCGAACTTGGATAGTGGGGTGCACCAGCTGGTGAGCGCCCGCCTTAGTGACGTAGACCCCGCCGACCAGATACCAAACGCCTTGGTATCCATGGATATCAAAAATATGTTATCATGTTTGCTACGCTCACCAATGTTCAAAGGGAGGCTTGCACGCTTCAGAAGCCGATCGACAACTCTTGCGGGGAACGCCGGGCCGGCCTCAGATCAATCACCTTCACGGTCGGCTGGCGAAACGTTGGGGAGAACGAAGGGTTCAGGTTTGGACATGACGGTCGAGTTCGTGATCCAAAAATGCTAACCTCCGGACTTTGGAGCGCCGGAGACTTACACAAATTTGTTGCAGCGGAACTTGCGGGCCGCGCTAGCGTCGTCATTTAAAAGATCAATGGGCTGGCGACATTCAATGTCGAGAACGGGTGGACCGTAGCCGTGACAACTGAGCTCGCGCCTCTGCTCGGTTTCGAGAAGACGTACTCGGATAACGACGGCATGTTTAAACAGGGGACCTATATCGGAGACCGACCAGTGAATTTCTCGTTCACGAAAATTGTTCACATTCACTTGATGCAGCTCAGTACATCCGACAACGTGGTAGACGGGGCTCCGAGCACATTACTAAAAAACTGTGCCTGCTGGTGACAGTTTCTTCGGCGAGACGGTGAAAATCGACTTCCCAACCCCCGAGATGAAACGTTTGGAATCGGGGCACATCCACGAATTGAAGATCTCTATTCTTGATGATAAAGCACGAGAGCTAAAAAACGATTACCCGATTTCGATCCTTTTCGAAATAACCGATTAAGGATTAAACATAAAATATATATTTCATAAATATATATTATCATGAGTGTCACAAATTTGTGCAGTTGCTCAGTATAGCTTGTGTCTAATTTTGTGCAGTATACATACCTGTACTATTAATTGCACAGATAAGTTATACCCAGGTGCATTTTAAAGGTGAGTTGCATTGCTAATAATTACTGGTAGTGGATATCACATACAGTGGTCAGTCATGCTTGACAAGTATTGGGCATTTATGTGAATAATTCACTGGGCATGCATGTGTGGTCAATGCTTAGAGAGATCTGATTGCTGGAAGACCTATTAGTGCTTTGTGTGGATAACGTTTGCCAATTTTATTCCTGTATATGTGAGCTAGATCTGTGAAATGCCGGGGGGCCGAAAATATCGACTGCGCCAGAGGGGGGCCCCGAAAATTTTCACAGATATTGAGGGGGGGGGGGCCTCCAATTGTTTTTCTGTTGGATTTGCTTGGATATATGCATAGCACAACACTTAAGGGATATGGGGCATCTGCATGTCACTATATCCCTCAATTGTTGTGCTAAATATATATGTATATTTAAATATACTGCTTCCTCACTGTAACTCGTAAGCACATGACTGGGCTTCCAGTTAATTACTGGTACCGGTATATAAAAGGTGACATACAATACTGGTGACCAGTATGGCCCCAGGTCCCCAAGCAATCTGATCAGCACCTACACTGTTTGTCATTCAGTCAGCTAGTAAAGAGATTTAATAGATTCAGATATAAATAAATGTCCCTTCAGAATAGGGGTGTTACAAATATTTCAGAAAAAAAACAACACAAAATGTATGGGGAAAATCCGAAAAATTGTTGCAAACAGTGCAGATGCTAATGAGACAGCTCGTTACTGAAACATAGTCATATAAACATGATAAATATGAAAGACATCTCGGACATTATGATTAAGTTACAGTACTACAAATGTACATGTATATATAAATATATAGATACATGTACTGCAATAAACTGTACTGTAATAAAGAGTGATGATGATGATGATGATAAGCATCATGCAATTGAATATATTAGCATCCGAATGGCCAGTTTACATGGGGTGGGGTTGAGTTGGGAGCATAGGTGTGGGGGGGGGGGCCTCGAAAAATATCTATGATGGAATAGGGGGACCCTGAAAATTTAGCTAAGGTTACTGGGGGGGGGGCCCTAGAAAATAATCAGATTATTGGCAAAATTCATCCAGCCCCCCCCCCCCCCTCCCGGCGATAAATAATGACCAGTCCCTTATGTTGATTGTGCGATTCCTGGGTGTCCATCCTCTAGGGGATTCCTTTCCATTCCACGGGCATTGCCATTCCTGAGCAGCATATGGCGGGTCGAGACTGACATTTCCATAGATGGAAATAACCGAGAATGACATAAGGCGATGTCATTTGTGTGAATGAGAGATATTGTATCCTTTGGGAGTGAACTGATGTGAACATTGATGAAATAGTACTAACATTACTGGTGTATTATCATCATTATTCGTAAGACGTAATTGACAGATTGTCGGTGGAGTGAACACGTGTGAATCTTAGTGACATATTGTTCTTAGTGGACATCTTTGTATGACAACATGGGGTATGTAATCCTGAGTGGAATTCTTCGTGGCATCTTAGTGATATATTATCCATATTGGATATCTTCGTGGAATCTTTGTGATATTATGTCCTTATTGAACATCTGTACGATAAACTTAGTGGTATATTAATGACATCTCGGTGACATACTTAGTGGACACATGTAACATCTTCGTGGTATATTATTCTTAGAGGACATCTTTGTGACATCATAGTACATGTGGTATACTGTCCTCCATGACACCAGTGTGGCACCTTAGTGTACAATGTTAGGATTCTCAGTTCATATTATTTAGTCTCGCGCACATACCATGTGGGTGAATATTTGTTGTGCATCTATGAACATTTGTGTATTCAGTGACAACCTAGGACTCATGCATTCAAAGGGAAACTTAGCTATGTGGAATTTTTAGAAGATACTGTCAATTGTGTTTTGCTGGATAAATGGTGTTCTAGTTATCATTGACTGATTAAAAATGTGTAAATTGACTATTTTTCTATGCCACACCATATCTATATTAAAAGAACCTGTCTCACAATTGTGTGATTTCAGTTACACAATTTTGTGACAATGAGCATATACGGCACATGTAGTTCCAGCGCAAGCGCATAACAGGACGTTCCCTTCGCGGGCGCAGCATATGATGAAGCCATAATGAAATGGATAGAGAATAGGGTAGCGCATGCTCGCAGAGACGTGGCTTCGGCGATTGTACACGTTCAGCGATTGCAAGCTCGAAAGCCCGTCATAACATAACGCGAGCAACAGATATACGGGATACACCATGGTAGCGTCCGGGACGGTTCTGCGAATGTAGGTCTGCTCGGTCAACTTTAAGGGACATGCTACTACCGAATTCCGAGTGAATCTCGTCCTGAACGGGGTAGAGCAGAAGTCTGGTGTCACCAAGCACGCGGGGCAGAGGTCAGGTTTTACGATATTCGATGATGACACTCAAATTAAAGTTTCCACCGGTAGTGTTATTAACTTTGTAACAAAAATTGCTGACCAATTGAGTTCAGCTACTGTAGTGACACTGTTAATAGAACTTGATTTATGACGAATAACGAAAAAATATATCCTCAGTTGCCTTTCGGGACCACTGACCCGGCATCTTTTAGGATGACCAGGATTGTCGAGATATAACAAATTCTCCAGCATGAGGGAGGGACGCGGACGGGTCATGCAAAGAAATATAGGCCGGCAATGAATGCCGTCGACGGGGTGAACACCACGCTAGCATCAACTTCCGTTGTGAGTGGGATGGGGAGTGTGTCTTTATTGTCAACAGTCGTCGCCGCGCTTATCGCGGTGGCCTTGAGTGCGGTCGCGGCAGGGGCAGGCCTGCTTTGCATGGCGAGCAGACCCGTGGCCCGCAAGCTCGATGCCAAGAGTCTAAAGCACGACCGAATAGCAGTTCTCGTGAGGACGTTATCGTGTCGAAAGCAATAGCCGACAACGATATATCAGATAGTGAGTTCAAACTGGTCGTCGAAGAGATGGCCAGGTACCAGGAGTTAAAGGGCGCGATCCAGTCCAAGGCCCGACCACAAATTCTCGCAGACGAAGACGTAAAGAAACTCGTCATGGAGGGGAGGGCCGACGAGAGAAGGGATCTCCTCGCCCATCTCGGGACGTGATATGCTTATTCGCGTGTCTGCAGCAGCAGCAGGAGATCCCTCCACCATACAATCCAGCTGTTCCGTCGGCCCCACCTTATGAAGCATGAAACTTTCAGTTCCCCTGTTACAAGTACACCACCGTGATTATGTCACCCACCGAACACCATACTTATCGATAACCGCTAAAGATGTGTATACACTAAGAAGTTATCGTGTTACCATGCGGCGCTGCATGTGGCGCAGTCGCCTCCCTCATACTGTCTGTTCCACGTTTCGCTGTCGACGAACTTTTGGCTATTACACACATTAAATCTAAACAATATTTAAAAGTAAGTACTTTTTTATCAATAACAAAAGTCACCCTCCCCAAAAAAAAGTTATTTGATGAAATTCCATCAAATATTGATTTTATTGCGAAATAACTTGTAAATCACACTGTTGTAACTTGCAGGGTTAGTACTGAAATATATAGAAAATCGTTCACCACCACCCCCCCCCCTTTTTTTTTACTGCCAGCTCCGTACTAGAAAAAAAAATTGCTACCTACGCGAGCGTAGAAATTTAAACTCCATCTCCATTATAAGATGATTTGCTAAAACGCATTGTAGCCTCTGGCTATACGACACTGGAGTGTGATGTTTTGGGGCACCAATCTATCTGTAGGTAACAAGGGGGTATCATAACACCTGTACTATTTACCTCGACCACTGATGTTGATATATTATTATGAGACACCATGATTGATATGCACACACGTCCACACACACTATCTATTGCATAGTATCAATACGAACAGGAATACAGTTTGGAAGTAATGGCCGCGAATTTTAATTATTAAGCCTTTCCCTGATAGAGACGACTTTTCACGCCTCTGCAGAAGATGTCTTTTGAAAACATTGTGGGAAAAGGAGAAATTGCTTGTAACAAGCAATTTCTCCTTTTCCCCACAATGTTTTCTACTCTATCAGATAATTTAACCATCATTTGACCCAGCATTTGATTCTTTTATTCATATGTTTTGGATTTGGATGAGTCAAAATATTGCAAAACAGGGAAAGGGTTAACAGAACAGACGACTCATAAATGGCCGACATGCTGCGGGTGGGAGTATATCCGCTGTGATACGAGAAACCGGATATACTTGTTTATTTGTATCCACTGGGTACGAGAACTAGGTCATATTTAGCCAATTGGTATCCGCCGGAATACCGTTACCGTAAATATCCGGGTATTTGCCAATTGTATCCGCTGTACCTATGCGTTTCCGTAAATATCCAGGAAACACCAACCTTCGCAGCTTTGCTATATATGCATATATGAAATACGCTGATATTTCGAATAGTGCGACATGCACCACCCGCAGCATTTCGCCACAAAATTTGTCTAGCTAAAAAAAAATTCCGCCAATTATGATTTGTTATGCTAAATGTTTATCTGTATTCGTCCCGATATTTCGGCTATGTTATGGGACGAGTGTGATTACATGCATCGGTTGAGATAGACTAACCGTCATTCGCTGGTCTGACATAGTAACAGTATGTCTCGTTTTCTGTGTTAAGTCTATGAATGAAAATATCATTACAAATATTAGAGAGGTGATTACCATTAGCACGATACAGAGTGTCAATATCAAGATTTGTGTTTGATATGACACAGCCCTCTTCACTACATGCAGCTCAGTGACCAGTGCGGAGGCGAGTCCCGCACGACGGTGTAATACGATAGCCCCAGTGCAAAATGGCAACACGTCTAACCGCACAGGCAGCTAAATCTGATGCCGGTATAATCATGATAATACGATAGTGCTATTCTATTCTATTCTATTCGGCTTATATTTAAGGGTGGGAATTGGCTCGAACACCTTCCATACCCGGTACGATAGTGTTGTGCGCATTGCCTACATAAGTTCTGCCTCGGACGATTACTAGTATGTCGGATTATGAGCGACGCTGGGGTTCCGCCTGTACGAAACGTAACAAGACAGTCCCAGGTTAGGCCTCTCACACCCTGCCAGTGAATCCGTGTTGATTTATTATGTTATGGCAAGCACAGCCGTCCCGTAGCTAACGGAACTAGCGAATATACAGTCACGTTTCTCAAACAAGTCAGAATAAAGTATATGTAAATACATGCTAAATACCGTATACATTGTATTAAACACCCATGGTTTATGCGACATACCGAAACGTCTGTACATTATTATGACAAACTGAACATATTGCTGTTTGCAGCGAGTTTAGTGATGATCATTATATTTTTGCTAAGAATATGAAACCGGCTTTCTACTAATTGTAAGGGTGGACATCAATTTAAATTATTAATGTATTGTGCACATTGTGGCGTGTGTCTGACTACAGTATCATGTAAAACAGCGGCTAAGTTTAATTACTTATGAAAAAGTTTAGCGTGTATGTAATAAGACTATTGGTGCATTCTAGGCTGCTTATAATATACATTCATATGTATATTGTACGCTAGCGTGAAGAAAGCATATAGTATATCATAATTGTGCTTTGTACGGTCAGCTAGGATGTGGAGGTGTGTAGCTACATATAAGTGCGGAAGCTGAAAACCACCCGTACTAATACGTTAACCTTTCGAAGTACGGTGCGCAAAATAAGTACAAGTGTGGCAATCAAAATAAAGTGTCTGCAGTAAGCGTCTATGCAGAATGAAGTACAGCCGACAACCCGACAACCCCGACGAATGATTTATCCAAATATGGACTGAAGGCATCACCTTTTCGTCTACATTGTTTCTGAATACGAACCATCAGTTATAAACGAATGCCATGAATTTACCATTCCAAGGGAACTAAACATCGCAAGCATTTCGATAGTATGGCGCTAAATTGAAAGTGGGTCAATGTGTTGCCGCTACATTTAATAGCGAGTTTGAAATGCTGGGTCTCACATGTATTGTATTACCACTTGTAAAGTAAGAACGGGGCACATAGAACTAATGTTACACATTTTTATTATATACCTACCCATGAAATACATAATTATACGATGTAAATAAAAGTAATATGTTCTCATCGATGAAATAAACATCTTCCGGTGAAAATACGACTACTTCCGCTATCTATATTCATAACGCGCACCTGCAGTGCCGGACAGCAAATAGGCTGCAAATACACATTCATTACCGTGTACAGTCTAAAAAACTGCTAATTTCCATGGAGCGGTATATAATAAATAGAATATTCATATTTTTGCAACGAATATATAACGGCACTCGTGAAATATGGACATTCCACACCACTCGATGAACATATATGTCATATTCGTTGCAAAAATATGAATATCCTCTATGTACTTGTTTATGTGTACGATTTCCAAGACACCCTTCTGATCGCATTTGATCCACCACAGCTAGCTTCGATGTTTGTGATGCGTGATCGTGCGAGGTTAATACCGAGTTGCTCATTCTAAATAGACTTAAAACAGGCGTAACGCGTATATATTTGTTCAGAAAATCAAAATGTGTTAGTCGGATCCGGTTTGTTAATATGTAATTTGTGGGGGGGGTGGGGTAACCGATTGTTTGGGCAGATATATGCATCCCTCGTAATTGCCCGATGCAAAACGCGAGATAGTTAATGGGACCGGCCAAAAGAGCGGCATATATATTTCTGCGACAACGAATGTCGCCGTGTCTTAAAGGTGCATGCCCACTCAGTAGGCACAAACTGTTCTTTAACCCTTTCAACCCTAAGAAACTGGAACGGACTGTGATATGCTAATGTTCCGACCAATCCAATGGTCACAAAATGATTTTCAGATTCGTCCATTTATGAAAAGGGGGTGTTTTTGTTGTCAAAAATATTAAAATTACTTTCAAAAAGTGCAGATCCAGGCCTCGACAAATTTTTATTTTCTGACTCGTCCCACTGGACGAGAGAACCTAAAAATCTACTCGTCCAGACTGGACTTCTACTCGTCCAAACTTTTGGTCAAATAACAAAACATACATTTTTGTATGTACAGTTTGTGATAATATTTTGTGATAACAATAATATTTCCACAGTCAATGTGCCCGTGTAGATCTATATTTCCAGCTTTCGGTGCGCGGCTTCAACAAATAAATTATGTAATTTATGTAATTTGTGTAACTGTTGCTACACAGCGTGAAACAATGGTGCCGTGGTGGGAGGGGTACACTGCAGTTTGCATCTTATTGTAAACGGCTTAGCGTAGCGTTGTGTATTGCAGGAATAATAAGATTGCCAAGTTTTAGATATAATTCGCCAGATAACCGTGATTAATTTCGCCTTTTCGAGTTGTTCATTGGATCTATCAATATCTCCGCCGCCCTGCAAAAACCGGCGTATGTCTGACATCTTGTTTTGTTTGTAAACACAGAGCAGACGACAGTTAAACAGGATGCTAAGTCACGGTGACTGGTTGTAGAATGCACGTATTAAATTCAGTAGTTGCAGCCATGAATGGGAATAAGTCGGACACAGTCTACATTGTATATGTGTATCTTGGCAACGCAGAAAGGCGAGTGTAGTAGGTAGTCTCCCTTTACCACGCTCGGTAATGAGTTGAATATTTTATTGGAATTTAGTATTTCGCTTCGCAAAACTTCGCATTTGCATTTTCTCAGTGGTGATCTTCAAATTTCCACTCGCCCGACTGGACGAGCGGCTTTCAATTTTCACTCGCCCAGGCTGAAAAGTTACTCGTAAATACGAGCGGACGAGTGGATTTGTCGAGGCCTGAGATCCTGATGAGACGGCTCGCTACGAGCCGGCTCATCTGGATCTGCACTTTTTGCATAAACCGATATAGCGGGATTTCGGGTTCAAAGGGTTAAATGAATTAAATAAGTGTATATTTGTGTCACTATTCCACCAGTTCTGAAAATTATAGGTGCCCGCTATACATATCATATATAATAATTTAGTAATATCTATTTTACTGATAGTGACGCGCGGTGGTATCAGGCTATTTTCATATGCAAATGAGGTATGATATTGTTTAGTTATTTATATTAATTAAATGCGTCACCTGAAAAAAATAATATTATAGACAGATTATAAAGTATGATCATTGCACATCAAAATATAATTACAGAGAAAAATAGTAATGTCCGTTAACATTTTAAGGACACACGGTTATTGCCCCTGATATCAGTGTGGAAATTTAAGTCTGATATAAAATGTATAATACTGCCAATCAATGCAGGGCATGGAAGGTGTTCGAGCCAATTCCCACTCTTAAATATGAGCCGAATCGAATCGAATCAATGCATGGGGAAATGGTGAATGAATGTTTATCTTGCCAGGAAATGTCTCAGATGATGTCTCTGATATAAAGAACAGTTTGTGCATACTGAGTGGGCATGTACCTTTAAGCCAGGTTTGTACTGCGTATTAATGACGCGTCAATAAGCGTGCATACGTTACGTTGTAAACGTATGAAAGGTGCGAGAGCACTGATTGTGGGTCCCTGTTGGCATTAGTCTAGTCTAGGGTCGTTCTGAAAATTCAGTCTTAATACCACACGTATGTTCCGCCTCCTTAAACAGCATGTTATAAACTAACCACAGGTGCGACACAACTGGCTGTGGGTCCCGGTTGGCAATAGTGTAGGATAGTGTGGGGGGGGGGGGGGGGGGGGGCTTCTGAAAATTCAGTCTGAATTGCACAATACGTCCCGCCTTAGTCAGTACGTTATATTTCAGGCGTTGCAAAAGCAAACTCATGGACTGGTAACATGACATAATCAGATTTGCTCGTGGAAGCATTAATAAAGCGAAAAAAATGCCAGCTTATCTGTTAGTTTGTTTGTTGGGGTTTAACGGCTTATCAACAGCTAATGTCATTTAAGGCCGGACCAGCTTATCTGTCCTATAAAACATTTTTTTTAATAATTGCGTAGTATAATGAGCAAACTGCTTAGGTCACTCTCCACGAAGTTGTAGGTAAACAATGAACGCTTCAGACGCACCTATGGAAAGACTACTCCGTCATAACGCTTAATAAGATGTAATGCCGTGTAATGAGATGTAATTAAGAGTTCTGTACTCAGAACACGGACTCATACACCACGACGTACTAAACGAGAAAATGGAGCCTTTGTGCATAGGTGGTATTTATTTTCTGGGCCATTTATGTAGTACTTGAGTAACTGGTAAAACAGAAACATTGTTGCTATTGACAGGGAATTGCTATTCCGAGATGGTATTCAGCACAAGTCCCATACATTACGTTGTTACACTCATGGACAAAAGTTATATTATTTCATATAATCACATATAGTTTACTAACTTTCGTAATCATAGGTTGGCGTCACACATGGCATTACTTGTTAAATAAATACAGTAGTTACATTATAGGAATGAATGGCTTTTTTTGTGGAATTTATCGGGGTATAATACTGGACGAAGGCCAGAAGGCCTCGTCCAGTATTCCCGCGACTTTTTCAGATTTATCTTTTGATAATAACAGAAACTCACAAATTATGCGGATTTTAATGTTGATCCCTGGGACGTTTTGACCCGTTAATCCATATGCTAGACGTCGCGAAGTTTGATTTTCTTGATACAATTGTTTAACAGTAGTTGATTTTTGCATGCAAAAAGATATCACGCACCTATCGCGAATACATTGTACACAATCAACAATAGAGTAAATGAGGGCACGACTTTTATCCATCAGTATATGTGTATTACGCAATTTTGCACATTTTGTTGCTATACCAACGCTTAATATAAATGAAATTGAACATCTGTAAATTTGTGGAGCTGCACTTAATATTCATGCCCGTCATTGTGCCCGACTGTGTACCTTTATCAAATCAGTTAACGGCACATTTTCCGCTTTATATACAATACGCCGCTCTACACCTCTACACCAGTTAACGGCACACATTCGCGGAACAAGATTTTCACTTCCGCGCACTAAAATGTAGAGATAATCCGCCGGATGTTCACCCTCATACTTTGCTATATTGTTATTGACAGTAAAGGCAACACAAATAGTATCATAAACACACCTCATAATGTGCGTGTTAGCAAATATCCCAGGTCACTCTTCACAAGGAGTAGTTAAACAAAGAAAACTTGAAAGTAATCTATCGGAACTATTATGTAATGCAATGTAATGAAAGAGAGAGTTGCGTGCCTAAAACAACGACTCAGCAAGCTCCTATTCTTCATTTATTACACCAATCAGGCCCGTACACAGGAATTAATTTAGGGGGGTGTTTTATCGACGGCGCGAAGGGCTAAACATTGTTTGTTTGCACATTCACGGACAGACCTTGGCAGATTAACCATTTAACCCCTAAATAACTTATATTGTATTATATGGCAGTGAATGTTGGGGGTCTTTTGGGGGGAGGAATTTTAATTTAGACTTTTGTAACTTCGCCTCATTATTCAAGAAATTTGAGTTTGAAAAATTGCACATTAAGTACTGCAAGTATAGTGTAGGAGTGCATAAAAGAACGACACACTTTGCAGTAATGTCTGACTTAGGACGCTTTCCCATTTATTTCTATATAATAATGTCAATGTTAAAGTACTATTATCGTCTTACTCATGATTCATCTAATCTGCTATCAGAGGGGCTAAAAACTACCATAAGTTTGCATGAAAATGGGATAAAATCATGGTATACTGATATTTTGTCAGTCCTTGAGATGTTAAAGCTGGATATTGCACTTTTTTCCACCAACTAATTTGCTCCAACAACATTGCCAATACTTGTCAGGAAAATTAAATTGAAATTAGTAGAGCAGTTTCAAGATAATTGGGCAAAAGAGAAGACAAAGTTAACTACTGGTAAATTAAGGACTTACTTTACATTTAAATATAATTCTCAGTTAGAACACTATTTAGATGGTATTGACAATTTTGAAATGCGTAGTGCTATTGCCAAGTTTCGTTTAAGTGCCGTATTATTTTGCGAAAAGGGGTGGGGGTGGTGCGTGTTACATTGCGTAATTTTTTCATTCATTAACGAATTATCAAAATTCCATCGATTCGTGTTCAATTATAGGCAGATATCCATAACATTCCTACGAAACTGCTCTGAGGCAACGGATAAATATACTTATAGCTCTGCGGTAGTTACTCCATCTATAACTATTTTGGGCGGGGAATTATAATTTCGTTCATAACCGGTATATAAAGTTTCGTAATATAGGTTATATTTGCCCAATTACTGCTTAATTTGTTCGAAATAGGAATTTAAAGTGGATTTTGACAACATGAAAAATGTTTTGGTGGCCAGTTTTTTGTTACGGGCATATGTTTGCAACACTGTGGTGGTGACGACTTAATCAAGTGTAGGACCAACAGCGGGTGTGGGCCAAGAAGGTGCAAATGGTGGGTGGTGTGCCAAAGGCTAGTTATGGGCAACATCGGGCGGTGGGAGATGTCAGGTGGTGGGCCGACGGTGGTGGGCAACGGCGGGTGGTGGGCAACGGCGAATGGTGGGCCAACGAACAGCCGATGAAAACAATTTGTCCAAGGCTCAAACTCGCACAACGAAAAGCTGGTAGAATATATTTTCTTAGCGCTTTACCACCTGCGCTGTGGGTCGGCAATACAGATGCAGGGTTATTTGCTGGCGACTGTTCCTCTCACGGGGTCCATCCCGTTTGGAAATGTTACGAGGCTGTCTGCCTTTGTATTCCAATATATTGGTAAGCAATAGTTATAATAATTAATGATGATGATAATAACCGTTATGGTTATGCATACAGAACAGTCTCATTTACTTAAACATAATATACACTCGTTCGTATCCGAACCACCATATCATGGCATGATGTATGTATAAGTAGGAACACACCGCATTACGCAATTGCCTTGGGCTAGCGGAAACTTAGTGGAAACAGATTGGAGGCAGTGGGAAACTATTGCAGACGTGTGTGTCCACACTCAAACAGCCGAAAATGGCATTACATGGTAGTCAAGGTGTATGATCACGTGGTACTAACAACAACAACAAGTACCGATTCAAAGTACGTATTCTTGCATAGTGTCCTTATTACGTAACGGATTTTGATGAAATATGGCGCATCAAACGCGTCTTGTTAAGCTGCATTTGGTGGTCTCTGTATTTTCGCCAAAACTTCTGTCGTTTTTGCGAAGAATCGATTTCCGTGTCTCGGACACGGAAATAGATTCTTCGCAAAAACGACATAGGTCTGTGTCAAACTCCCTAGATAACCAAATGCATCTCATGAAGACGCGTTTGCTGCGCCATATTTCAGCAAAATCCGTTGCATATTAAGGAAAATATCAAATAATACTTACTTTGGAGTGGGCGACGTTGTTGTTGTTGTAACCACGTGAGTATGCACCACCGTGGTAGTAGGTAGGATTGAGTGTGAATCAGGTCAGGTAGCACGCTGCTAGTCACCCAATACACAGCATATTATATTCAAGCATTTGAATACACGCAATAAGTACAGGCGTTGACCAACTGCTATACAAATAGAGATAATAACAAATTATCGCATAATTCGCATAAATATACACTGTCAATATAAACAAAATAATTTCCAGGTGAAGACATTTATTACAGATACTTATTGAATGAGTTGTTCTTCGGCCAGTTGATCCAGTGAAAAGAACGAAAGCATTCTATTCTATTCGGCTTATATTTAAGGGTGGGAATTGGCTCGAACACCTTCCATACCGGGATATATAGCCCAGTAAAGAAGCAGGCCGATGGTCGTCGATCTGGTTTATATTTCTGAATTTTGATAAATGTTGCATTTATTCATGCTCCAAAAATGTGCGTCAAATATAGGAGAATCTATGCAGGTATGGTAACCTAGAACGAAAGCACGTGCTGCGAGTACGTTGATACTAGTGCAGGAATGTAACGCTTGAATGACCATTAAGTTATAGTCCACTTCGGACAGGAGTTAGTTACAGGCCGGTTCAATAATCAAATCCCTAAAATAAATTGGTTTATTCGAGAATAATAAACGGCATTATTATAAGATGATTTGCTAAAACGCATTATAGCCTCTGGCTATACGACACTACAGTGTGATGTTTTGGGGCACCAATCTATCTGTAGGGATCATAATATATAAAATATATTGGTTTATTCGAGAATAATAAACCGCATTAATGTAACGCATGGAAGAGTGATTTGTCCAATCGGTTATCTGGCGTGTTTGATATGTTAGCGATATAAAACTGTCAAAGCTGTATCAATAAAGTATTAATAAAGAACACACATGCAGAAAGTAGTTATTTGACCGTCTCAGGGTGTTTATCTGACATTTACATGTATATCTTGTAAATTTGAAAGCTTCATTTCGTTATGTTGAATGTTGAACAACAACTAGAGAAAAGATGGATTACATGGGAAAATGACTTCCCTGTTCTATTATTTTTGGCAATTTACTAGTTCTACATCAAAGATTATTGGTTTAAAGGTATAAAATATACAGTTAACTAAATTTTGAATGGGTCAAATTGTAGCCGTATATAACATATCGGGGGCGAATTTTTGTAGCTAGCTCCGTACGTACTGTCCCGTGAGACCTATAGATAATAGCTGCTGTATGCATACGCACGAAATCAGTAGTATAAAGGGAGTCAAAATAATACCACCTGAGGTGGTATAATATTCAGCCCTTTATACTACCCCCACCACCCCCGAAAAATTCAAAAATTGGTTAACGAGAAAATTGTATCCGACAGCAAATTTATGAATTTTGTAGAAAATAATTATGAAAAGAGGGAGTCAAAATGATATTGGAAATTGAACAGAAACAACAATACCAATTATTAGAGAAAATCATTAATGCAATTTCAATGTGCCCATGAGTGATAGTTTATATTCCAACACCCCATTTTCCTCCTCCAATATAGCTAATTTATTTCGCAGATCAGCAACTAATTCTACCAGTTCTAGTCTACCACGTTCACCTTTAGCCACCTGACAGCGCAGCTGTTTATGTCTACAAAGAGTCTGAGCACTAACGAATTTACAAGGGCATCTGGGGCATTGAAATTGCGGGGCCGTACAAGGAAACTTTCTTCGTCTAGATAGATGCCTTCGTAGATAATCTTTACGCGTAAACGTCTTACAACAAGTCACACACTCCATTATATATGTATATGTATATGTATATTTTCAATTGGACGTGAAAAAAACATGATGTAAATTTATCACATCCAATTGAACAGATACATTTCATAGGTTATATATACAGAAAATATGATAACGCCAGAAACTAGAGGAGAAATAGAAAGTTTGAGAAGAGAAGCCGAATCTCTAGGGATTACTTATAGTAAACGGTTGAGAGTTAGGGGGTTGACAAAGCTGATAAACGCCACAAAGAATGAGGCGTTTATGAAGCGGTTTACCCGCGCCCACAAAAGAGGAACCTTTAATGATATATCCAAAGCGGAGGAAGTTGGTAACAGAATTCAAAAAGAAAGTATTACGGGGTTAAGGGCTAGTGTAATAAAACCATCAAGCACCAATAATTTGTCCCAAATTAGACAGGTCACCCAATACCAAATAATAAGAAAAGATCTATAGGTCGCGCGATAGTGGAAAAAGGTGAAGAAATATTGAGGGCTCATGATGAAACATTGGAAAAGGTAGAAAATGGAAGACGGGTAGTTACATTATCCTTTCGTAAAAACATTGACATAAACGAGTCTGAACGCATGTCCGATAAACTCGCTCCGTATCTAACAACCAATTTTTATTTGAGATATTCATATTCTTACAAGCTAGAACATATGGAGGAAACTAAAAATGGAAAACCTATGACTATAATATTTCACAAAAATCTCGGTGGTAGCGAACCACTATCATCAATGAAAACCGTTAAAAAATGGCTGTCAGATAAGGAGCAAACACGAATAATGTCCGATAAAATAGACCGACCAAATACAAAGTGGAAGTTTGTAAGATGGGTAGAGGTTTTTGTAAAGCTAATACAGGGCAGTAGGGGAATAGATTTGAGACTACAATCCAAAGAAGCGGCAGGAGGAGAACTTCCAGAATGGTTGAGGAATAGAAAATGTATGTATTCTTTAGATAAGTATAATGACGACCTTTGTCTGTTCATGTGTCTAGCTATGCATATGACAAGTGCAAGGCCCGACAGATGCACAGAAAAAGCGAAAGAACTTAGTAAGCAATATTTCGATAGTAATGTGGTTTCACCAATTCCTTTTTCAGATCTGAAAAAGGTTGAAGAGTTTTTTAAAATCGGTATAGAAGTATATCAACCGACACAAGGTGGTGTTTGGTGGTTGAAAAAGGTACCAGCGCACTATGATGCACTAGGTAATAAACCAATGACAATAGGACTGTTTAATAATCACGCATTTCTGATAAAAAAAAACCTTAAAAACCTATCTAAAATGTACGCCTGCGATAATTGCAAACAGAAATTCACGAAAGCGAGTAATATGAAGAGACACGGACCAAAATGTATGAAAGGTGAGACAAAAGTAATATGTGATGGTAATTATTTAGAGCGCCCGCGTTCGTCGTTCGAGAAAGCGTTCTACCCAAAAGGTTCTAACAGTTATGGTGCGATCGATTGGATGTACTCTGTGGAAAAGAAGGAGGGAATTCACATTCACCATGAACAGTGTGGACACGGGGGTGAAAGATGGATTTTAGGAGCTCCAGTAGATGGATACTGTTCAGAAACCAATACCGTATATCAATATCACGGCTGTTACTGGCACGGGTGTGAGATTCATGCAAAGCATAAAAAAGAAGAACGTGCATCCACAATGAGAAGAGATAAATTTATTAAAAGCAAAGAATTCAACCTAGTAGTTATGTGGGAATGATATAAAGATCGGTTGCGACACTACTCTTTATCCATATCAGATAGTATATGATTTTGAGGCGTATCTCCAGCCACCTAATTCTAAAGAATTACTTAAAACTCTCGGTAATAGTTTAGAATACGAGGCCGAGCACGTTCCGGTAAGCGTTAGTATAGGAGATAATTTCTCAGGAACAGTAACTCATATTTGTGATAAAGATCCTGCAAAACTTATATAAAAATTCGTAGAAGATTTGAAAGTCAGGGGAACAGCTATAAGAGAAGAAGTACGGTCAAGATATGGGTTTAATACAGAACATTTACGTAAAAACCAAATCACCAAGATCGAGCAGTGGATAGATCAAGTACCGGTTATAGGTTTTAACAGCAGTAAGTACGATATAAACTTAAAAAAGAAATATCTAGTAGGTGAACTGTCATCAACAACAAAGAAAGTAATGGTTGGAAAAAGGGCGAATGCAACAATATTTCTATTTACTCCAGAGTTTAGATTTCTTGATGTAATACTTTACATAGGACCCGGTGTAAGTTACGATAGTTGGATAAAAGCCTACGATTGTAAAGGACAGAAATCTTTCTTTCCTTACGAGTGGTTCGATTCTACAGACAAGCTGGATTATCCAGGACTACCGGATATAGAGAATTGGTATTCCAAACTATCTGGGAAAATGTTAATAGACGAAACAGAATTAAGCAAATGTCGTAGAATTTTCAAAGAAGAGAATATGGAAATCTTCAAAGATTGGTTGAAATATTATAACGATTTAGATGTAGCACCGTTCCTAGAAGCGGTGGAGAAAATGTGTGAATTTTATAAACACAGAGGTGTGGATATTTTCAAAGATGCGGTAACACTACCTGGAGTAGCTATACAATATTTATTGAGAGGAACCATTAAAGAACAAAAATCTTCACAGACGATTATAGCGGAGGATGCTCTATATGCACCAAAAGAAGAAACATACGAAATGATGAAAGACGCTCTAGTTGGCGGGCCATCAATAGTATTTACACGATATGCAGAAGCCGGTGTTTCAAATATTAGATATAATTCCACAGGAATTAACAAGCCATGCAAGGCTATTTTGGGGTATGATGCAAACGCGTTATATTTATCTACGTTAAATAAAGATATGCCGTGTGGAAAAGAAACTATACATCATATAGATTCCCCACACAATCCTAAATTTATTAAAAAGTTTTGTAAAAGAGTTTTATCTGGATAATGGTTTGGGTTTGCGGACGTGGATATAGAAGTTCCACACAACTTAAAAGATAAGTTTTCTGAAATGTCCCCAATATTTATAAACAGAGAAGTAGATATTGATGAGGTTCCAGAACACATGATAAAATATTTGGAAGATACTGGAAGAACTAGAGGAAATGGAAGAAAATTGGTGGGATCTATGTCGGCCACCAAAGTACTGCTGTACGCGCCACTATTGAAATGGTATTTAAAACACGGCCTAGATATAACGGGAGTTCATCGTGTTATAGATTATATTAGTGGTAAACCCTTCGAATGGTTCGCGAAAGAAGTTACAGACGCAAGACGAACAGGGGATGTAGAACCAAATAAGAAACCGGTGGGTGACATAATGCAATTATTAGGCAATTCGTGTTGTGGAAAAATGATAGAGGCAAAAGAGAGACATTTAAATACGACATATACACAAGACGAAACCTGTGTTGACAAAGCATTAAGATCTGCATTCTTTGACGATTTGGAAGAGATAGGAGATGCGTACGAAATATCTTCCCGAAAACCCCGGTGTGCAGTAAAGAGCCCCTTCCACTGTGGAATAGCGGTTTATCAACTAGCTAAATTGAGAATGTTGGAATTTTACTACGAATTTCTAGACAAATACGTAAAATGAGAAGACTTTGAATTAATACAGATGGACACGGATAGTATGTATATAGGAGTTAGTGGAAAAACAATAGAGGAATTGATTAGACCTAACTTACTAGACGAGTTTGAAAAAGAAAAAAATAAATGGTTGGCTTGGGATAAATGGAGCGAAAGAGAGCCAGGACTTTTCAAAATGGAATTTAGCGGAGATAGGGCGATAGCGCTATCTAGTAAGTGTTATTTTGTAGAAAAACTTAATTCTATTAATAAAAACTCTGCGGGAGTACTAAGTGAAATTACAGAAGATGGAAAACACATTATAGATGTAGCACAAAATAGAGGATTTAAAATGAAAGACGGTGTTATGAAAACGTACTGTCAACAAAAACTAGAAATGGACGCTTGTCGACAAGCGCATGTGTATCCCCCTCCCCAGATACACAAGTAGTTTGAAAAAAGGGTGTTCGAGTTATGCTCCGGAGACAAAATCAGTGACGGAAAAACAAAGGGAGATAACTAAAGAATTAGTGATGCAAGAGTTGTCATTCTTGAGGGACACACCTTTAGGGTCGTGGTCTATGCATGTGTGAAGTTTGTTTCATGAAAATATTCAAAGGGTGTTCGAGTTATGCTCCAGACACGAATCAGTGCACGAAACAACAAAGGGAGATAACTAAGAAATTAACGACGCAAGAGTTGTCATTCTTACGTGCGACACACCTTTCGTCTTCTATGCATGTGTGAAGTTTAATAAACTAGAAAATGTGTTCTAAGAACACGGGATGTCCCAATATCGCTTTGATTAATAAATGAGGCCAAATTGCAAGTCAAAATTTTCTTTACCTGAGCGTTAAAGTTTTTGTAAGCACCAAGTATGTGACCTTCACCCTGGGCTTGGCGGGGGCAGGACAAACGTGGATTTGGCACAGGGCGGTAGAGGACCATTAGAGCAATGCATATATGAAATATGAAGCTGATCCGTGAAAGAAAACAGAAATTATTAAAGATATTTACCTGAGCGTTAAAGTTTTTTTGTGAACACTAAGTATATGATGTTAACCCTGGGCTTGGGCGGGGGCGGGACAACGTGGATTTGGCACAGGGCGGTAGAGGACCATTAGAGCAACGCATATATGAAATATGAAGTTGATCCGTGAATGGAAAGAAAAATTATAAGATATTTACCTGAGCATTAAAGTTTTTGAAGCACCAGTATGTGACCTTCCCGACCCTGGATTGGCGGGGCAGGACGAACGTGGATTTGGCACAGGGGCGGTAGAGGACCATTAGACAATGCGTATATGAAATATGAAGATGATCCATGAAAGAAAACAGAAATTATAAGATATTTACCCGAGCGTTAAAAGTTTTTGAAGCACTAAGTATGTGACCTTGACCCTGGGCTGGCGGGGCAGGACGAACGTGGATTTGGCACAGGGCGGTAGACGACCATTAGAGCAACGCATATATGAAATATGAAGTTGATCCGTGAATGGAAATAAAAATTATAAGATATTTACCTGAGCGTAAAGTTTTTGAAGCACCAAGTATGTGACCATTGACCCTGGGATTGGTGGGGCAGGACGAACGTGGATTGGCAACAGGGCGGTAGAGGACCATTAGAGCAATGCGTATATGAAATATGAAGATGATCCATGATACCATGAGAAAACAGAAAGTATAGATAATTTACCCAAGCGTTAAGTTTAGTTTTTGAAGCACTAAGTATGTGACCTTGACCCTGGGCTTGACGGGGGCAGAACGAACGTGGATTTGGCACAGGGTGGTAGAGAACCATTAGAGCAATGCGTATATGCGTGTTCGAGTTATGCTTTGGATACAAAATCAGAGCACGAAACAACAAAGGGAGATAAGTAAACAAGAATTCCGCGGAATCAGATGCCTCGCCCTGTCCCGCCTTGACCTCGAGCCTGGGCCCGAAAGCAATTTTCACTGGCCCGAACATATACAATTATTGACTAGTGAACCATAGAATATCAGATTATATTCTATGGCTCACTAGTCAATAATTGTTTTATTATATGATAATAGTCTGTATATAGCACTTACGACCTTATGCTACTAGACAAAAATTGAAAAAGAATTTGAAGAAAAAAAATGAAAAAAAAAAATGGAAAAAAAGTTTAAAAATTAAAAATAATAATGCTTGCTACTGGAGCCCAGAATTTTTTTTAATAGTCCTATATTTATCTACATATATCTGCACAGGTCCACATAATGCCACAATATTTTCAACACAGTTTTACGGAAATGTAATATAATCATTTACCTGTATAAATTACCTGTAAGTGGTCAGTGGTCAGTTGCACATGCTAGCACATGTACAGGTGAATAGTCTGTATATAGCACTTACGACCTTCTGCTACTGGACAAAAATTGAAAAATAATTTGAAAAAAAAAATGAAAAAAAAAAAATGAAAAAAAAAAGTTTAAAAATAATAATGCTTGCTACTGGAGCCCAGATTTTTTTTCCAGTCAAATTGAAAAATTATTTGAAAAAAAAAATGAAAAAAAATAATGAAAAAAAACAAACAAAAATGACAAAAAAAAGTTTAAAAATAATAATGCTTGCTATTGGAGACCAGATTTTTTTCAGCTTCAGAAAATTCCCTGCGCATCGAACATTTCATCTTCATGAATAACTGAAACCGTACTATCAATTCGCCACATGATCAAGAAAAGCCAATCCCATGCAAAACACAGGTTAAATCCAATAATGTGTGATAAAAGATGGAAACTTGAAAAAAATCCGAATAGAACATTTAAAAAAAACAAAAAGATAGTCAACCCCCCTCCCACGCGTCACATTCCGCAAACCCCGTGTCTGAGAACCAAAGTACTTTTTTATTTTTATGAATGGCCTAACATCGGTGAAACGAAATATATTTTTAAGGATTGTAACAATTTATCACAAAAAAACGAGCGCAGTTTAGAGCGCACATGCTCGAAATTACCCGTTAATATAGAAATGAAAGTATGTTCGTAAAGGTAAATGGATTGGGTTAGTGCATATTAAATTCAAACCGGTAAGCCAATTAAGGAACACCCCAATTTAAAAGGTGAACATTAATTAGCATTAATTAATTGTATGTTTGTATACGTATGTGTTATGATTCGTAAGTGAAGATCCTGATCAGAAGGCAGTATGAAGATAAAAGTGCAGATCCTGTTGAGACGGATCGTCAGATCTACAGTAACAGTTATACACAGCTAGTTATAATATAGCGAGGATATATAGTTACTAAGTAATGCATTTGTGCAATATGATGAGACTAGCCGTGAAGGCAAACAAGAAGATATGTGATTTGAGAAATTCTTACACAAATTTTCAATAAATAATTAAACGGACGTGGGGGACGGACGGAGACAGGACAGACGGGCGGACAGGGGTGAATTCTCGACGGGGCCCTAATAAAAGAAAAAATAATTAGCAAGCACGTGCTGCACTGGACCATTTATATTTCACCTGGCTCCCCGTTGGATACCCCATTTAATGAAATGGTGTATTATGAAACAGACTATAGATATACTTGCCGCGCATATCTGGGTCACCGCTTTCCGGTTACACAAAACACCCAAATCTGACAATGACACCATTTTCATTAATCGAAAATATGGCCAATTTAAATATTTTGTCAATTATATGATGTGTTTTGTGTAAATATATGATTTATACTACTATCTGACACTAACTATGGTGTATTTGTAGTATATTTATCTGTATTTAGACTGTATTTGGGTGTGTTTATTAGAGTATATTTGGGTGTATTTTCGTGTTTCGTGTGACACCCCCGCTTTCGACAGGGACGTAGAAATTCATCAAAGCAAAACAGTGTTGTTTCATCTTAAATAACGTGACATTATGTGATCCTTATATCGTTATAGTGTAAGTCAACGCTGTTTTTTGCAAAGTATATCTGCACTATATAACACTAACGGAACAAAAACAAACAATAACACGGAACTTTGGGTGAGTTCGTTTGGGATAAAATAATGGGTGGGTGGGGAATAATAATCAAGAATTACTTACCTTCATGGTCGCATACTGCCATAACATTAATGCTATGGTAACATTTTCTGTTGACATAGCTCTTCTCGTCCTCGACGGGTGCTTGGATGCGTATATGTGAGCCATCCACGCATCCAATGACGTTTGGAAAGCCGCCGATGGTGTAGAATCCATCCCGGATGGTATTTTTTTGGCCCGTGGCAGAAGGGAACTTAATAAATGCATTCATTTTGGACACTAGTGCACAGCACACGTTGTCAATAGCGCGGCTAACTGACGACTTGTCAACAGCCAGTGAATCACCAATGACCAATTGCCAGAGGCCAAAAAACGTAAAGTCAGTAGAACTTGGGTTTCTACAGTCAGCGCAAAACTTCTGCAAGTCTTTCTCTCAACGTCATCGTTGATGAGTGAACATAAATACTCGATACCATTTTTAGAAAACCGATACCTGTCTTTACATTCTCTCTCTGTCATTTCTGATAATTTGTATACATTTTGGCGATGAATTCTTATTTTAGGCCTCTGCGGCAGAAATCCAACAACTTGGGCGGCCATATTGGATACAAATTTTAACTGATCAGTTAACTGATCAGTTAACCGGTTAACAGAGGTCCGGACCACTGTTAAATTTATCGATCAGTTAGCGATCAGTTAACCAAACAATATTTTTGAACAACACTTAACTAATCGGTTAAAATTTAACAGAGATTTTAACCATTCAGTTAAGGATTTAACAGTCCGTTAAGCTAACTGATGTTTTGAACAACTGGGCCCAGATTTTTTTTTAATAGTCCTATATTTATCTACATATATCTGCAGAGGTCCACATAATGCCACAATATTTTCAACACAGTACCCAATGTAGTGATTTACCTGTATAAATTACCTGGTCAGCAGTGGTCAAGCAGTGGTCAAGCAGTGGACATCTGCACATGCTAGCCCATGCTTAGCACATGGTTCTCCCAGGTTCTATTGTTCTCTCTACAGGTAAGGTGTACAGAGCACACGAGAAAAGGTATACAGAGCAGACGAGAAAACGGGTCTTCATGCATTATTGTCCAGTTTGTAGAGTGCGCAAAACAAAAAAGGGAGATAACTGAAAAATTAGCTACGCAAGAGTTGTCATTCTTGTGCGCGACACACCTCCGGGTCGTGGTCTATGCATGTGTGAAGTTTCATGAAAATATTCCAAAGGGTGGTCGAGTTATGCTCCGGACAGGAAAATCAGTGAGCGAAAACAAAAAAGGGAGATAACTCAAAAATTAGCTATGCAAGAGTTGTCATTCTTGTGCACGACACACCTTCGGTTCGTGGTCTAATTGAATGTGTTAAGTTTCATAAAAATATTCCAAAGGGTGTCGAGTTATGGTCAATCAGTGCGCGAAACAAAAAAGGGAAGATAACTCAAAAATTAGCTATGCAAGAGTTGTCATTCTTGTGCGCGACACACCTTCGGGTCGTGGTCTATGCATGTGTGAAGTTTCATGAAAATATTCCAAAGGGTGTTCGAGTTATGCTCCGGACACGAAATCAGTGCGAGAAACAAAAAAGGGAGATAACTCAAAAATTAGCTATGCAAGAGTTGTCATTCTTGTGCGCGACACACCTTCGGGTCGTGGTCTATGCATGTGTGAAGTTTCATGAAAATATTCCAAAGGGTGTTCGAGTTATGCTCCGGACAAGAAGTGTCTGCGGCGGACGCGGACGCGGACGCGGACGCGGACGCGGACGCGGACGCGGCGCGCTGTCAAATCCATAGTATCCCCCGACGGTAGTCCGGGGGATACAATTAGGACTCTCGGCGTACTACGATAAAAGACGCGTGTTACCAGACGGAATACATACAGAACCTCTTTAATAATTAATTTTAAGAAAATTATTAAAATTAATTATCAATCTAAAGACTCTGTCGATCCGGGGGCAGCTGGGTGTCAGAAGGCACCATAAGAAGTTCTTCGCGAACAAACCCGCGAGATGGACCATCAGCCAAATAGTAGAGCACGGGCTCGTCGGGTTTGGTAATATATCGATCTATATGATATACATTGAGAGACCACACAGGATCCGTCGCGCAGCGGCTGCCACCTTCGAGCTCTCCCGGTTGATAGAGGTACCGGACGTCAACATCCAATGGAAGCCGTTGCTCCTCTAAACCAACGGGTCGCCCTCGCGAGACGGCAGATGGCTTGCTCGTCACCTTTTTAGACTTGATGGCATCTACGGGCTTCTTATCGATCAATCTGGTCACCTCTCCGTTCAGTGCGGAGACCACGGCGGGCAGTCTGGCCACCCACTCGGTCGATCGCGAATGAGGGTCCCGCATTATTTCACGATAATCAGTTTACCTGGTTAAATAAACGATATGTGTTGCATACTAGAATTTGTAAATATTGAACAGTAATGATTTGCTTGTGGTTGATCTCAGTACAAGCTGTGAATAAAAGGATGGGTTAAACAACTACTGTCTGTTTTGTGTAAACCTGTTCATTTCTGAGGGCTACATGAACACTGAAAAAAAAGTAGTTTTTTTTGCTTATATTTCTTTTCAGCAAAATTTCAGCAAGAGTCAACCATTGACTTTACCATACAAAAAAAATGCTTAATACCCTCCCGTAATTTAACATTGGCTAAAATGTTGAATATCGGAAAAAAACATCATGTAAAAGAATGCTCATTTATTAATTTTGCCAAATATTAATAATCGTGAAATAATATTATGTTTTCAATATATAGGGTAGGTGAAATAAATCGTTTGGTTTTGTCAAACAGATAGTAGTACCCGTCATCTGGGTGGTGCAAATTTTCGATGTAACCACTTGGTCAAGTTGCATTCGTCACAACAAATCCGGTCCATATCAACATTATTAACATGGTTACATTTAGCACACAAGCTGATGTCTAGTTACTTCTGGTACTGTGTGGGCATTTTTGGTGCTGAAACATGAACCTCTTTCCTGTGTTCCATCTTCTTTTTGATATTCATAGAATCCATTATATCTCTGGTGAATTGCTTGAGGAAGACAAGCACTGGTGTATTTTTCAATATGACATGAAACAAGTCAGTTAGTACACAAACTTTCACCACAATATTATCCATGCACCATTGAACATTGTCATTTATATTGTCATGGTTGAATCTGGTATATGTATTCAAGCAAGTTTAATATCACTGAAGAGAGAAAGTGAAACATTGATAGATGTATGCTGCTTAGCATCACTTTCTAAAGTGTCCAACTCATGATATTCAACCACTATTTCTCTTACTGCCTCTATACTTCTCATCAGTTGGCACATCGCTGTCTTGTTCATCATTACTTTACATGTGTCACTTTCTGACCTGAAAATATAATAATTAAAAGTGTATTATTATAACAGTAGATTTCTGAGTATTTGCCAAGGTCATGTTAATGGCAGCATGAGTATGTTCCAAATGCTTACATGTATCAAGTGTGCAAATAATGAAGCAATCCATCATGTAATATTAAAGCTGGGGTCCCATATGCCAGGTTATAAAATAGCGATACAGATATATCTGTATATTGAATATTCTGTTACTGTAGATATGTTTGTTTGGTGTGTTGGGGTTTAACGGCCTATCAACAGCTAAGGTCATTTATGGCCGGATCAATGGGTTTAGTACTAAATCCCATATATTACCTGTACATGTACAAATGGGGGAAAATCCCTAAATCGGAACTGAATATTTACAATAAAAATTCTATATATTCAGACCTGAAATCAGAATAATCCTGATCTGATGCCAGGTCCTCGCCACACCAGAATCACTTGGCCCCCTCCCAAAAGCAGTAGGATCAGTAATAATCTTACTAATTTTATAATGGGCAATAACCCAATTCAACTCCCAGGTAATTCTGTAGATATGACATTTTCTGGCAAAATAAACATTCATTCACCATTGCCCCACGTATTGATTGGCATTATTATACATTTTATATCAGATGTAAATTTCCACACTGATATCAGGGGCGATAAATGTGTTTCCTTAAAATGCTAACTGACATTACAGTATTTACTATTTATTCTCTGTATGTATTTACTTTATAATCTGTCGAAAATATGATTTTTTCAAGCGACACATTTAATTAGTATAAATAATTAAACTAGAAATGTGGCCTGTCGGCACACGAATGCCCCCGCTGGCAGCCAAAGAAAACAAGGCATATTTGATTATAAGCCATTTACCCGAGCGTTAAGGTTTTGAACGCACCTTGACCCTGGGCTTAGTCGGGGCGGGACGAATGTGGATTTGTCACAGGGCGGTAGAGGACCATTGAAGCAATGCGTGTGTGAAATGTGAAGCAGATCCGAGCAAGGAAACACAAATTATAAGCCATTTAACTGAATGTTAAGGTTTCAAACGCACCAAGTCTGTGACCTTGACCCTGTGCTTAGCGGGGGCAGGACGAATGTGGATTTGTCACAGGGTGGTAGAGGACCATTGGAGCAATGCGTGTGTGAAAGTTAGTGTAGGATTGAGAAACGCGCACGTAGATTTGTCCCAAAGTGGCAAGTAAACAATTAAAGTGGAAAAGGTGAAGGTCAAAGGTGGAGGTCGAAGTACTGGGTGGTGGAGTGTGTAGAGCATGTTCATATGTATCATGTGTATACATATTTAAGCGATTGGCAAAAGTATTGAGAAGTTATTGTAGGATTGAGAAACGTGCACGTAGATTTGTCCCAAAGTGCTAAGTAAACATTTAAAGTAGAAAAGGTGATGGTCAAAGGTGAAGGTCGAAGTACTGGGTGGTGGAGTGTGTAGGGCATGTTCATGTGTATCATGTGTATAAATATTTAAGCGATTGGCAAAAGTATTGAGAAGTTAGTGTAGGATTGAGAAACGTACACGTAGATTTGTCCCAAAGTGCCAAGCAAACATTTAAAGTGGAAAAGGTCAAGGCCAAAGGTCAAGGTCGAAGTACTGGGGGTGGAGTGTGTAAGGCATGCTCATATGTATCACATGTATAAATATTGACATAATATGTGAAGCCATGTAGAAGTTACTAAAGAATATGGTAATATCGGGACGTACGGACGGACAGGACGGACGTACGGACGGACGCCGGTAACACTATATGCCCCCGTACCTTTCGGTAGCGGGGGCATAAATATTGAAGGCATTGGCAAAAGTATTGAGAAGTTAGTGTAGGATTGAGAAACGTGCACGTATATTTGTCCCAAAGTGGCAAGTAAACAATTAAAGTGGAAAAGGTGAAGGTCAAAGGTGAAGGTTGAAGTAATGGGTGGTGGAGTGTGTAAGGCATGTTCATATGTATCATGTGTATAAATATTTAAGGGATTGGCAAAAGTATTGAGAAGTTATTGTAGGATTGAGAAACGTGCACGTAGATTTGTCCCAAAGTGCTAAGTAAACATTTAAAAACTTAACAGCCCATCGTTTTATTACTTACGACAATTTAAAGTTGGGGTCTCATATGTTCGGCTTTCATCGGTATAACTACATATGAATAACAAGGCTTATAACTTTGGTCGGACATGGCCTCGTATCATAACAAAATCTTATACAAGTAACAACAGACTATCAGATTAGTTGTTCCCATCACCTGTGTAGACGTCGTAACTAGACATCGGGATACGTCGGGTTTCGGACATCGTACCGACGTTGTGTTTATGTCACGACGAACTACGACGATCATACAACGTCGAATCGACGTCGTAACCAGACATCGCGTAGACGTCGGTGTTCAGACGTCACACTGACGTTGGATTTAAGTCGCCGACGACACCTGTCCCATATACGCGCACAAGTCAAACGTCCTCGATAGGCGGTGGAACAGGAAACTTTATTGGGGGAGGGTGGGGGGGGCAGTCTTGAGGACCCAAAGCGCCCGATGTTGCTAGGAGGCATTATCAGGGCCCAGTCTTGAGGGCTCAAGCGGCCCGATGTTGCTAGGGTAGCGGTGGGGGGGGGGGGGAATTTCCTGCATTCTTAGGGCCCAGTCCGATGTTGATAGGGGGTCCGGTGGGCATGCAGGTTTGAAGATGAGAATATGTGCCTTATTACAGAATTATTGAGGGGGGCAGGCCCCAGCCCCCCCCCCCCCCCCCCCACCACTTCTGCCGCACCTGTCCACTTGCTTCTGGAAGCCAACGTGACACGGTGTGTGATCACGTGGTTTCCGAACCCGATTTTCCGACGTGACGTAATATGTGATGTTATTTTTACAGTAGATTTTCATTAAAATCTTCCTAACAAACGGACGGATTTTGATGATATGTAGCCCACCAAATACGATGGCATATGTGTTTTATGGGTCCTCTGAAAGTTCTTGACAATAACTTGTAAATTTCATACAGAATCGAGTACCGTTTATTTCTTACATTCATGTGCTCTAGATTTTATTTACATTTACGGTAACCGATTCTTCGTCAAAACGACATCATTATGAGATTAAAGCCGCCTATTCAATAAAGGGCAACGTGTACCGCATTTGCTGCGGTATATTTCATAAAAAATATGTCATTCCATTAGATATTAAAGGAAATCTACTGTAAACACACGGAAGCCGAACATTATTGGGGGGGGGGGGGCAATGTTGAGCCCGATAGCTCTAGGGGTGTCCGGGGCATGCCCCACCCCCCCCCCCACCCACCCAAATATCCCAGTACTCATGATTGCACAAATATATTACAATAAAAAATCAAATATTTACAGAATTATTGGGGGGACCACCCCCCCCCCCCCCTAGGCCGCTTCCGCCGCCCCTGCGTCATACCGTTCGGAAACCACGTGATCCCCATCTTGGTGACAGGTAGGCTTTTGTTTACCAACTCGTTTTTACTTTCGTTATACACTCCGCTACTGAGTAATGTATTGTCGGTTTTACGGTTAATACATCTGTTAGAATGTATAATTTTATATGCTAACTAATTTCATTCGTTACTGGTCGAAATTTCCATTGTTCGGACCACGCTCGATGTGAAGCTAATCTCGGACGTTCCTATTTTCGGCAATTGTTTTTTTTTGTTATTCCAACACGGGTCAGAAGATGTTATGTTGTGGTCACAAAGCGGGTACTTGGTACTTCTTTCAGATTTTGTCAGTTTTTCTCTGTATTTATTTGTTGATGTGCAATGATCATACTTTACAATACAATCTGTCGAAAATGTGACTGTTTTCAGGTGACGTATTTAATTTGTATAAATAATTAAAAATAGCATCCATCATTTGCATATGAAAATAGCCTTATATCACCGCGAGTCACTATCAGTAAAATAAATATTACTAAATTATTATATCTGTATAGCGGGCACTCGTAATGTTTAGAACTGGTGCAATAGTGACACAATTATACATTTATTTAATTCATATATAAAGAACATTTTGTACCTACCGAGTGGGCATGTAGCTTTAAGGAAAATCCGTGTTACGTTTCGGCCCACTGGGGTACAAGACGTGGACACAGATATTTGATATCTGTAGCCGATTTCACTACATTGCAAAGTATACTTTGCTAGCAAAGTATACTTTGTGGGAGTAATCATTCATTTTTCCTGAAATGCATTATTTCATATAGAACTAACCACTGCATATATTTGATTATTAAAAGTATGCAGAATTATTATACTGAATTTATTACATTATCACAGCCAAAATGGCTGTGATAATGTAATAAATTCAGTATAATACAAAATAAAAAAATTTATCCTAAAATTGATAATTTCTCCCTCAAAGTATACTTTGCTAGATAAGTATACATGTACTTTGCAATTTTGATGAAATCGGCTACAGGTCCTATCAGGACAAGAAGCAAGGGGCCTTGGCTAGGAGTCAGGGGCCCGTTTCACTAAGCTTCGTACGACTAAGAGTAAGAAGTTCGTAAGTGCAAATTTAGGATCGTCTGGACATTTAAATTGATGGATTTACATTTATTGAGCAGCCTATGCTCAATAAATGTAAATCCAATAATTGTTTTACAAGAAAACATTGCTAATGTGAAATTTACAGACTATCATAATTTTGCACTTACGAACATTTTAGTCGTAAGAAGTTTAGTGAAGTCCAGATACGTAAGACTGTTTCTGAGTCTGGTGTTGATGCTGTAGACTATGATGTGCCCCTGTACCCTATGTAACCCATTGTACCCTATTGTAGATGTTGTAGACTAGTTTGTGCCCCTGTACCCTATGTAACGCATTGTACCCTATTGAAGATGATTTTGACTATTGTGTATGCTTGGTGAAGGTGAAGATGATATATGGTTTCGTAATTATGTACTACTTATTTCCCTTCGCAACTCATTCATGAAATATAGATAGTCTTCGTCATCTGTTATATGAAGTCTGTGAAGAATTCTGTTTACAAATTTACTGTTTGACTTCACATGGCATAATTCCGATTGCATTCCACAAACACCGAGTGTATGCATCGCATCCGGGCTCTAACAACCCTATGTAACCCATTGTACCCTATTGTAAATGCTGTAGACTATTTTGTACGCTTGTACCCCATGTAGACTATTTATTATGCGTGTACCCTATGTAACCCACTGTTTACAATTATACCATTTGTATTAGGGTCACCCTATGAAACCCAGTGTACCCTAGTATAGAAACTGTAGACTATGTTGTGCCCCTGTACCCTGTGTAACCCATTGCACCCTATTGTAGATGTTGTAGACTATGGTGTGCCCCTGTAACATATGTAGCCCATCGTACAATATTGTACATGCTGTAGACTAGTTTGTGACCCTGTACCCTATGTAACTCATTGTACCCTATTGTAGATGTTGTAGACTATTTTGTATGCTTGTACCCCATGTAGACTATTTTATATGCTTGTACCCTATGTAACCCACTGTTTACAATTATACCATTTGTATGACCTTGTCACAGAGAAATACAAATGTATATAGCGATCTAGGCTGGTAAGAATCATAATTCAGCAATAGTATATATTTAATGAGAATGGGGGATAGGTGCTGTAGGATTAGCTTACAAGGTACAACAGGGGCCTGGGGGTAAATTACCAATTTTGATTGAAGGGAAATCTTTTGTTACTGGTGAAGGATAATCCGTGGTTAGTGAGCTATTTTAGTACTTGTGGGTAGTTCACAAGTGAGTTTAAATCTTGTAGAACAGTGTTGGATGTTTGTGAGAGATGGTTGTGTGAATAGGCATATCTGGCAGCTTGGTCAGAGAGTGAGAGGGAAAAGTACATACAATCTCATTGGATTACTTCATGATGATGGAAGATGATCAGGTATGTTTAATTAGTTAGTAAATAGGTACTCTGTATTGTATACACGTGGAATATTGTGCGTCGCATTTGAGTAGTTAGAGCGGGATCCATAGATGTAGTCGATAGAAGAGTCGGGAAGGTGGCGGATATTAGAGATAGCGGTCTACGATGCACGCAGATGCATCGCCTATCTACAGTTGGATATATATTTATTGATGTTTCCTGACGTGACTCTCGCGAAGAACAGCATTATAGGGACGTCAGCGGTGATATAGATAGACAGCAGTGAACTAAATATTGGTGTCTGCTGGGGTATACTTATACTTCAGTCATTGAAGCACATGTATGTAAAACATTTACTTCGGACGTGGTATTGGACGTATGTGGGACATTTAACGGTGGTGATAGGTGGTGATAGTAGTAAGGGGGTCACTTTGGGTACAATTTAACGTATATCAAACATTCAAAGGAACTGTGACTTGTGCGTTATTAAATTACATGTATTTTGATATATAGTTTTACCATCTGGAAATACCAATTTCAATGAGCATTACTTGTAACAATAGTGAAGTATAAACAGACTAAATTGTATTCCATCTGTGATCTGGATGTATGATATGTATGAATGGTGTGTATGTGTGTGTGAATTCTGTATTGTGTAATACATTCTGTAAATAACATAATTGTACATAAATACATGAAGAACAAAACATTGGCTCAATATCCTAAATCCAATTGAATTCAGACAATGTAGAAGAAGGTGATATATGGTTTCGTAATTCTGTACTACTTATTTCCCTTCGCAACTCATTCATGAAATATATATAGTCTTCGTCATTCTGTTATATGAAGTCCGTGAAGAATTCTGTTTACAAATTGACTGTTTGACTACAAATGGCATAATTCCGATTGCAGTCCACAAACACCGAGTGTATGTATCGCATCCGGGCTCTAACAACCCTATACAATAGCTGTAGACTATTATGTGCCCCTGTACCCTATGTAACCCATTGTACCCTATTGTAGATGCTGTAGACTAGTTTGTGCCCCTGTACCGTATGTAACGCATTGTACCCTATCGTAGATGCTGTAGACTATTTGTATGCTTGTACCCCATGTAGACTATTTTATATGCTTGTACCCTATGTAACCCACTGTTTACAATTATACCATTTGTATACATTTTTCAGGTAGACTATTGTAGTATTAAACTGTATGGGTGTAGACTAGTCTACACACACGCCCCTTAGGGAATCTACCATGATTTCTTGACATATCTAATTAAACCACCTTTTATCGCATTAAAACTGTTGACAGCTTTCACAGCTGTAAATTGCGGCTGCTGCAGTAAACATGGCATTGCCTAGTTTCGAGATAGGGTTAAATTCGATCGGTTTGTATCCTACTCAAGTTTAGTTAGTTTTTGAAAACTGTGATGTGTAAAATTTGAGCATACGAAGTTTATGGCATAACGGTGTTTTAAAGTAACATTGTCTGACTAATATATGCAATATACCACTGATTATGTAAGAAACAATGTAACAAACACTGTTGTAGCCAGCGACGAAAAAGAGGAACGTGTATCGGCCGTATTCACACACCAGCATGGGCAAGCCATACATGAATGTAATGAGCAAATTCATGGATGGAAATAATTATAGAAACATTTTAAGAACACGCTGTTATATTTAAATACACCCACTAACATGCTTAAGGCAATGGGATATGCTAAATAACATCTGCAGTATGAGTATGCATGATTTCGACAGTATCGGATCTGGTGACCGTGAGTAATACTCAAGTAGCCGAATCGTTCGGAAATCCATTTGACTGCATAACGTAACGAGTTAGTGACGTCCTTAACTTGATCGTCTGGAAAAAATGTAAATAATCGGAAATTTGTAATTCCTATCGTAAGTTTTTATCTGAATTGATTATTTTTCCTTCTTTATTGATTTATTTTGTTTGAAAGTTGCTGTTCCACTGAATGTTTGTTTGAAAGTTGCTGTTCCACTGAATGTTTGTTTGAAAGTTGCTGTTCCACTGAATGTTTGTTTGAAAGTTGCTGTTCCACTGAATGTTTGTTTGAAAGTTGCTGTTCCACTGAAAGTTGCTGTTGCTGTTCCACTGAATGTTTGTTTGAAAGTTGCTGTTCCACTGAATGTTTGTTTGAAAGTTGCTGTTCCACTGAATGTTTGTTTGAAAGTTGCTGTTCCACTGAATGTTTGTTTGAAAGTTGCTGTTCCACTGAAAGTTGCTGTTGCTGTTCCACTGAATGTTTTGTTTTGTTTTGTTTGTTTGTTTGTTTGTTTTTGTTTGTTTTGTTAGATACTTGCCGCAACTTCTCTATGCTAATCAAATTCTCTTATTTGATATGTCTAGTCCTCGGTGGTCATTGAGCACGACTGTCACTTCGAAAGTTATACACATTTTGGCTATTTTTGGTATTAATTGTATTAAGTTCTCTCCATTTTTGTGAATATCTATGGTCACAATTAGCTCTGTTCATTATGCGTGTGTGTATATTTACACCATCACCCTCTGATATGGCTGTGGAAAATGAACACTGTTCATACTCCAGACAACTCTACAGGAAAATGCTATTGACCGCACCATAGCTATATTACAGATGACAGGGGGTAACTTTAAAGTCAGGCACAACTAATATATGTACATAGGTAGCCATACTGTCAGCATGTTTCCCTCGATGACCCTATCAATGCATACTCGTGTCTGCCATGCACATTCTTTTAAACTGTATGCATTTTGCAACGATTATAGACAAGCGTGAGGCAACTTGTAGAAATGCGTTCCTGTTGGCACAGATGGAGACATAATGCGATAAAAGATGGTTTGGTTAGATATTTCAAGAAATCATGGCAGATTCCCTGATGGGCGTGTTTGTAGACTAGTCTACACCCATACAGTTTAATACTACAATAGTCTACATGAAACATGTATACAAATGGTATTGTAAACAGTGGGTTACATAGGGTGCAAGCATATAAAATAATTTGCATGGGGTACAAGAATACAAAATAGTCTACAGCATCTACAATAGGGTACAATGCGTTACATAGAGTACAGGGGCACAAACTAGTATACAGCATCTACAATAGGGTAAAATGGGTTACATAGGGTACAGGGGCACAAAATAGTCTACAGCATTAACACTAGGGTACGATAGGGTACAATGGTTTACATAGGATACAGGGGCACAACATAGTACAGCATCTACAATAGGGAGAAATGGGTTACATATGGTACCAGCCCAAAAATAGTCTACAGCATGTACAATAGTGTACGATGGGTTACATAGGGTACATGGGCACAATATAGTATACAGCATGTACAATAGGGTACAATGGGTTACATAGGGCACAGGGGCACAAACTAGTATACAACATCTACAATATGGTACAATGGGTTACATATGGTACAGGGGCACACAATAGGCTACAACACGTACAATAGGGTATAATTGGTTACATAGGTTACAAGGGCACAACATAGTCTACAGCATCTACAATATGGTACAATGGGTTACACAGGGTACAGGGGCACACAATAGTCTACAACATGTACAATAGGGTACAATGGGTTATATATGGTACAAGGGCATACAATGGAAACATTTTAATGTAAAATTTATATTAATGAATACTTACCTGTTTTCACTAAACGCTTTTTATTTCTATAAAAAAACTACAGCCGGTAGAATCGATCGACAATAAGCGAGTAGCTACGGTACTTGTAGCCTGTCGCTTGTCAAATCGATACAAAAGAAAATCGATAATGACTCCCGCGCACGAATACACGTACATACGGGTACATCTACCCACAAACCCATGCGCCTACAGGAGTCCGCCATTTTAATCATTATTATTGCTACCCTTGCCCTACGCGCGGGGATGGGAGGTGGGAGTCCCTTTAGTGAAAACAGGTAAGTATTCATTAATATAAATTTTACATTAAAAAATTTCCATATTAATTTCGTGGGTGGAAGGTGGGTGCAAGCGATGGGTAATTTAACGATCGGGGTTCATCCTTACCGGAATTCCAATTGGAGACCTGGTTTGGCCCTCACATACGTCTTTGGCATTTTGTATGTAATAGTTGAATCTGGTTATGCCCCTTATGTGAGTATTACGATTATTCGTAATCCTATTTTAGGGGAAGGGGCCAAGTGACTTTGGTGTGGTATGGACCTGCCACCAGGTCAGGTTATTCTAATTTCAGAGCTGAATATATTGTTTCTCGATGTAAATATTCAGTTCTGATTTTGGAATTTACACCCCCCCCCCCCCCCCAATGCAGCAGGTTAAAACGGGATCGAACCCGTTTGCACGGCCTTACATGACCTTAGCTGTTGATAGGCCGTTAAACACCAATAAACAAACAAACATATTAATTTCATACTATACGCTGTCTTCACTAAACGCTGAATTTGACTACATTAACTGGTCCCATAGACATCTATACATATAATATATGTGAGTGCAAGGAAGTGCCGTTACTGGGATAAAACATAGTAGTAAATATTAGTATATACCGTCTTCCCAATAAAGGAGTAGTAGGGAAAAAAACCAACATAACTGGTTGAATTAATACGTACGTAATCAACCCTGTAAGGCTGTGCGTTCATCTCCTCCTCTATTCATTGACTACTACATTGTACCCATTATTATAAATTTAATATAATTTACAGTGTACATTTGTCCGATATATTGATAGGCACCTGGTGCCTTACAAAAAAGAAACAATTTATGTCAACATCATACTATATATACATTAACATGCAACACTATAAGGTGAAGAGAAACCATTCATATATGTGAGTGTTTTCTCTGAATATGGTTAGGGAACCTTCACAAGACTACAGATTCCCTAACCGTGCTAAAAACAGAAACATCCCCACATAGTCCATATCCGTAGTAACATCTCAGATCCCCTACTGCCGAACCACCTGGCTGGCAGCCACTAAAGGTCCCAATTTAAACAAGTCCTGACTTTGGACAGACATGGATCATGGATCTGAGATAAAACTTCACCATTCCCAATTGTCGGGATAAACAGCTTTTTCCTATCCCCCCCCCCCCCCCCCCCCACCCCCCCCCCCCCCCCCCCCCCCTTGAACTGGCTGCTAATTCCAAATAATGTTTCACTGCTCTGACGGCTCATAAATTTCCATCAGAACACGACGACAATCCTGTCAAACCGGGTACTTGGAAGGGTTCTGGAAGTGTATTACCACGGTGCGTTTTCGGTAGAAAGGAAATTTCATATGCCAGTGTCATAAATTCCCCCAGCTGATCAAAAAAGACCCCGTCAGCATGTAACTCGCCACAACGTTTAGCCGATGCGAAGGACAAAAGGAAAGCCGTTTTCACTGACCAATCCAACAGCGAGGATTGTCCCATGGGCTCATACGGTTTCTCCGACAGGGAAAGCAAGAAACAAGACAGATCCCATTTAGGCGCAACAGATCTAGTCAAAGGTCTTTCCTTTTCAAAATATCTCATAAGCTCAGAAATACCACTATCCGATCCCACATTTCTAGCCTGAACCTTTCCATATTTGAATGCGCTCGCCATTGGGTCCCCCCACCTGCCTATCACTGTATAGGCCACGTCCCGGCGTAATGACCACTCCGTCAACACGAGTTTCATGCCCCTGGAGAGATAATCCGCCAGAACATTGGCCTTCTCCGTTATGTGGCGAGTTAGCAGCACAATGTTGTGTTGCTGACACCATAGAAGTAGCTTCCTCGTTTCCATATACAGAGGGAGCGAATGGGTCCCCCTTGTTTGTTCAGGTACGCAACAACTGTAGTATTGTCTGTCGATACCTGAACTACCTTCATCTGAACATGCTGGACTGCTTGAAACAGTGCTAGTACAACTGCATTCAGTTCCAGCAGGTTGATGTGGTCCATTGCCTGATCCTGCGACCAGACCCCCTAGAAAAGGAGACCCAGCGGATCCAGATGTGCCCCCCCCCCCCCCCGCCCCCCCCCCCCCCCCCTAGCCTGTGTTTGAAGCGTCTGTGTAAAGGAATAACACAGGATCTGGGAGAGACATGGGCACCCCCTGTATGTACCTGTCTCTCACTGCCCACCATCTGAGGTGCCTTTTGAAGTCGCTGGACAGAACAATCAGCGAGTCCAAGGGGCAACGGTGCGGGGTCCAGTGACACAACAGGTAGAACTGGAGAGGTCTCATGTGCAGCCTGCCCAGGACCAGGAAATCCGCCGCTGCATTGTGTGTGCCCAGCAAAGAAAGGAACTGACGTGCTGTGATAACGACCGAATCGAGCACCTTGAACACAAAGCTCAGAATCCCCTGAGACCTGTCGAGGGGCACCCTCACTATCCCCACCGAAGTTAGGAAATTCATCCCCACATATGAGAAATCCTGTGAGGGGGAGAGGTCGGACTTTTCCAGGTTTGGGAATAAGCCCAAGCTAGTTACTGTTTTCCAGACAATCTGTAGGTTCTGGAGCAGCAGTTCCCTCGACTTCTGGTGGAGGGCCAGTCGTCGAAGTACTGTAGGACATTTATCCCCCTTCTTCGATCGACTGATGCTACCACCTCCATCAACTTGGTAAATACCTTCGGAGCCGTGACTATCCCGAATGGCAGTACCTTGAACTGATATCCTGTTCCCTGCCACTGAAACCGAAGGTATTTCCTTGAGGATTGCCGAATTGGCACATGAAGGTATGCATCCTGTAAGTCTGTGGAGACTGCCCAGTCCCCCACTGAGATAGCTTTCCGGATGGACCTGGAAGTTTCCATTTTGAAATGTTCTACGACCATGTAGGCATTCAGTGTCGATAGGTCCAGTACAGGGTGTAGCTTTCCGTTCTTTTTTGGCACTACAAAAAGCCGACTGTAGAAGCCCGGGCTGCCTACATCCCGGATTACCTCTATCGCCCACTTTTCCAAGAGAGAGTGAATCTCCTGCTGAAGGCACTCCCTCTTGAAAGGATCTCGCACGGGTTCGATTTTCGGAATCGAATGCCTCAACGGTGGATCCTCGTGGACAGGAATACTGTACCCCTTTGCCACTATATCGAGGATCCATTTGTTGTTTGCTACCTTCTCCCACTCTGCATTGAAGGTGATCAGTCTGCCTCCTACAGGCAGAGAGGAGAAGGGAACGGCGATACTGGGCGAAAGACCCTGTACTGTCCTAAAAAGAGGCCACTTGAGGCTTCAACCTCGAGAAACGATCTTTACCTCCCGACCTACCCCGAGACCTACCCCGAAAACTACCTCTCTGTATAGGGGGTGCGGACAAACCCTGAACCGGTACCGGGGCGCGAACATGCCCGAACCAACAGAAGGCTTGAAGGACTTAGACTGCATAGGCTGATCAACCCTAGCAGGTGGTCTGGGCTGACGAGCTCTAGAAAAGGAAGATGACAACAAATTCCTCTGTCTGTCTGCTAGGTCCGCCGCTGCCACTTCAGCACACCTGTCTCCTAATAAATTGGGAGATGTCAGAGGGCAATACCTAAGCGTCTCTCTGCCTTGACCAGGTAGAATGGATGACGCTGCAATCGCCGCATCCCTCCTACAGAGGAGAAGATCGGTAGAAACGGACATATCCGTCCCCGTCACATGTCTACTTGCTTTAGCAGCAGACTGTAGCATCGCCATCAAAGTGTCAATACTTTCCTCTTGACTGATACCCCTACTGACGGCCGCTAAGAAAAGATCTAGATGAGATGACATTGTCACTATAGACCTAGCACTAGACTCCAAAGAATCGACCAAAGACGCAGAAATAACTGGTGGACATGACCCTTTAATCCCGATCTTCTGTGCATCACCATCTAAGGGTGGATTGCGTAAGGGCCAATGCTCTGTATGAACCCTGTATGCCCTGGGAGCTAACTTGTTAAATAATTGTTTATTCAATAGGAACCCCCTTTAGCGAGTTCTAACCCTGAATCTGTCTCAACACTCTCGGCCATTGCCTTGACCATGGAGGAGTGTGGTAGAGTTGGCTAGCTGGAATCAGGCCATTTATCCTCCAACTCAATCAAAGACTTAACTCTCTGCTTAGGCATAGGTTGGGAAGGACAGTGACTCTCGTCATTGAACAGCCTGTAAACAGCTGCCATGGCGTCTGCATAATTCAAAGCCGGAGCCTCACTCTCCTGTTCGGCCTCCGACCCAAATTCTGGGGCAACTACCTCTACTCGCCCAGATTCTACACCCACTGTGACAAACTCTCATTAGCCGTGGTACTCACGGTAGCCTTACCTTTCGGCCGCGGTTTACTAGCGACCGACCCTGGCTTACCTGAGATAGAACTAGACTTATCAGAAACTCACCCGGACTTCCTAAAAATCAACCCGGACTTGCCTTTCTTTCTTATCAATTCCCAAGTGCGGTGTCCCCACAAATATGACACTGAACATGGGTTCTAAATAGAACACCCACACCACACATAGCACACTTTCATGTGAGTGTCACATTCTGTGGGAACATGACCACACGAAAGCTCCATAAGAACGAATTGACAATTTATCACTTACCCTTCTTCGCCTCACACACAACGGTAAAACCACTCCCTGTGGTTGTTGTGTGCGGCGTCGATACTGTTTTCGGAATGTGCCGTGGAAGAGCACTAAACCGTAAACACTTATGATATAATGAAACACAAAATACAATTCCTTCAAATAAAAGTTCCAATAAAATTGAATAAAGTGAATCTGCAAAACAATAAATGCACTCGAGAAACACTAAATGTCGTATCTAACAATAACCGACTGAAAACAATTCCGCTGTAAGAATTTACAAAGGAAACAACAATTATATCCTGACACACAGAACACGTGTGTTCTGTCCGCCGGTAGAAATAATAATGATTAAAATGGCGGACTCCTGTAGGCGCATATGTTTGTGGGTAGATGTACCCGTATGTACGTGTATTCGTGCGCGGGAGTCATTATCGATTTTCTTTTGTATGGATTCGAAAAGCGACAGGCTACAAGTACCGTATCTACTCGCTTATTGTCGATCGATTCTACCGGCTGTAGTTTATTTATAGAAATAAAAATCGTTTAGTGAAAACAGCGTACAGTATGAAATTAATATAGTCTACAGCATCTACAATAGGGTACACTGTGTTACATAGGGTACAAGGGCACACACTAGTCTACAACATCTACAATTGAATATATACCACCAATATTGTTTAACATAGGCAGTTGTGGCTTGTGTAGACCATATATACTATGTAGACTAGTCTACAGAATGCCTACCAGGGAATCTGCCATGATTTCTTGCCATATATGAGTTTAGTTCACCTTATACGTGTCATGGCAAAAGGTAACACGTTTTGTTTGGACATATTTAACCCCCATGTAAACAAACAAGGATAAATCACATTTTGGATGGTGACTTCCCACATATTTTCTGTGGTGAATGAACTTCTGTGTTTTCCAGACATACCCCCATCGAAAACGGCGGTACAATTCGTGAAATCAAGCGCGCTAAACGTTGTCCAGTGGTGTTCCGAAACAAATTGTGTTCTATTTCACATTGCTTGACGATTAGTCTGGGGGGAAATTACTCAGAATCCGACACCTCATGTTAATTTTCCTTTATTAGTGGTTTTGTATTCGTCTTGGATCCCACTTTCCGAAAAATCCGGGTGCCATTTTTTTCGGACACTTTCAAGGTCATTCAAAATCAAGGTCAAAATCATGGTATTTATGCCCAGCAACAGAGGAATTAGTTCATTTGAATTGTCAATATAGTCGGTGGTATGCATCACAATAATTAATAAGAGTGCCGTACGTCACAAAATACACCCGTCGAAGATGGGCCAGACAGCGAAGATGCAGTAATGTGAAGCTGTTACCAAGGCAAGAAACATTAATGAGAATTTGAAAATCTATAGCATTATTTCTTCCTCTTGTTGTGATAAACAGGTATACTAATTTAGGTAGCGATGTGCATAGTAGAACTTATATAGAATTGGATAGAACAATTTAGAAAAAATGACTAAGTTAAAAATGTGATATTTTTGTTAAACAAAATAAATTCGGCATAAAAGCACCAAGGTGAACATCTACAATATGTGTAGAAGACGTGTGTATAGTTTCAGATCGAATGATGGAACTGTTTCAGAGGAGTTGTGTACATAAACTATGTACCCTATATAGAATTGTATACAAAAATGTAGAAACAATGGCTAAGTTAAAAAGGTGATATTTTTGTTAAAAAATATATTTTCGGCATAAAAACACCAAGGTTCACATCTTCAATATGTGTAGAAGACGTGTGTATAGTTAGTTTCAGATCGATCGACTGAACGGTTTCAGAGGAGTTAAGTACACAAACTCTGTACCCTACATAGAATTGTATACACAAATGTAGAAAAAATGGCTAAGTTAAAAAGGTGATCATTTTGTTGAAAAATATTTTTTCGGCATAAAAGCACCAAGGTGCACATCTTCAATATGTGTAGAAGACGTGTGTATAGTTTCAGATCGATCGACTGAACGGTTTCAGAGGAGTTTTGAAACTCTGTCAAACGTCAGAAGAGGTGAAAGTGACTGCTGGCTTGAACAGAAAAAGGTGGCCGAGTTCGCCACTTCACGTGCCATATAGGATATTGTAATGAGATAGTGTTAACATATATGTTATACATGTATTCCATCATATTTACGAATCGATTATCTTTGAATCAAATGATGATCATATATAGAACGGCTCCTTAAGATGGATGACAAGGAATCACCACTTACATATAGAGATGTAAAATATACAGAAGACAGGCAACTGCATTTTTTAATATATATATATATATATATATATATACATATTCAAAGCAGTTGGTCATCCTTCAACTCCCTGTATTTTTCGTTTCAGATAGTGCCACCTTAGTGGAATCATCACAACTGGTCAAATCGTCAACGCCTCTAGGACAGAGAATATATCTAAGAATGGGTACATTTTTCAAGAGAATGGCTGTTCTGTCAGCATGTCTGATGGTAGCTTATGTGGTCCTGCTCAGTATACAGTATGTCCAGCTTCACGCCAGCAATGACAGCCTGGCAACAACGGGAGCTACTGGTCATTTGGGATCTAGAAGCCATATTGACATAGGTACGCGTAGTGCGTGGCACACTCGTGGGAACAGCCAAGTAAACATCTATAATTATTCAGAGAAGCCATTTGACAATTTTAAGTGTGTTAACCTGCATGCGATGAATGTGACCACGCCGATTTGTATATACAATGTCACTGACGACATTTTTGTGTCGGGATCTATAAAGGCTCGTGGAATATTTGAGAAGGAACACGTAGAAACCATGTCCATCATCTTGGAGGACAATCCAGAAATGGAACTACTGGACATTGGCTGCAACATCGGTGTCTACACGCTATTCGCCGCCAAGTTTGGAAGGAAAGTCGTCGCCGTGGACGCCAACAGAAACAACCTGCAGCGCCTGGGAAAGTCGCTTAAACTTGGAGATTTATCAGGGAAGACGACTCTCGTTTGGAATGGAATATCCGACGGCTACGAAATGCTAACAATGTCAATGCCTAAGAACAATAATGGGGCGGGTATGTTATTGCCGGCGAAATCAACGGATGAGAAGAAAGTGTCCATTGATTTTCTCATAAACACTATTACAATTGAAGACATCATGCCATTGGTGAAAAACAAAACTATATTTATGAAAATGGATATTGAAGGATTTGAACATCGACTTCTGAGAGCTGTTAGGCATTTCTTTGACTATGTTGACATCCCGTACATACAGATGGAGTTTATGTTCTACAACAGTAGACCAGCAGAAGCAGTGGAAATCATAACATTTTTCAGACAACGGGGATATACGCCTTTTCAATGTAACAAAGAAATGGACATGGACAAGTTCAAACGGTGGCCAAAAGATATTCTGTGGGTGAGGAAGTCGCATCTTAACAAGCCACACTGTAAACTATAGTTATTCTTCGTTAACCTATTTTCTGCTTAACACCCCTAGCCATGTGATTTTGTACTTGAGAAAGTCGAAAGTTGGCCAAATGTTCAAAGCAAATGCGGAATACATTTTTCTAACATTCGATGTCTTTTACTGAAAATGTCACAGTTTCTGTAGTTTTCATGACAAATAAAACAAAATCACATGGCTTGTCTCATATGGGGTATTTCGCTTGAAATATTGTTTTTCTTTTCATATTTCCGTTAGAAAGTATATGTTGCTACCACTCGTTTGAACCGGTTCAGTGAGACTGTTCAAATGAGTGGTAACAACAACATATACATGTACTTGAATACTAAACCCTTAGACCCCTTATGGCTACACACAACAATTGCTGTTGCTTTTATATCTTGTCTTATTTCTCAATAAAAACATGGTACGGACAGCCGGAGATACGCACAATAACTCAAGTGGCAAGTTACATATTACCCATATCTGGGTTTACCTTCCTTATCAGATAATTAATTTATATCAGGAACGTACTGTCTGTTTCATGCTTTGACAGCACTTCAGAATCATGTTCAATGGAAATGATTCTGAGGTGATATCAAAGCATGTTGTTAAGTATTATAAAGTGCTGTCAAAGCATGTTTTTGATGATAAAAATTGAAAATAGAAAATAAACAGCAGACAACACAAAATTAAGATAGCGATGTAAGGGTTAAGAGAAATATTTTTATTTTTCGTATGTCTCAGCATGTAATGTGTTAAATACACATTAACATTTCCTGAACTTTTAAACAGAACATAGTGTTTATGTGTTTTAAGATTGTTGTCACCGTGATAGATAAGTACGAGTAGCAAGATCATATGTTTGCATTATTTTTTGTTGGATTAAATATTTTAAGGGAAAGAATGCTAGAAGAAATAAGTTAGTCTAGCAGTAAACCATTCCATTTTCTATTGTGTATTTCTTTTTTTTGTCCTTTAATATGTTATTCTCTTTGCTACATGTACATGTACAAATACAATGATATGATTATACATACAGTTCATTAAACATAGTACAGCTGTTCTGTCAGTTCAACAGAAACATGAATACTGTCAAGGTCATTACCAAGGTCAGGAATGATCGAGAAAAATTGTCTCCCCTATTATCATATGAACCAAGTATACTTCAATTGTTATGACGTTATGGCCAATATAGCTTGATCTGACGAACGAAAAGTGGTAACAATGCAGTTAAAGTGTAAGGGATAGGCCAGAGTAGATAAGTACACGTAGTCACTTAATCACTTATAATGTACACTATATTACATGGGGAACACACAGGAATACATGATACATTGATATGCGAACATCACTGTACTGTGCATGATACTATGCAATTACTACAAGGTTGTAAGCCAATCGACTGTTATACTTTAACGCAACTTAAAAGCTATAGACGAATAAACTCGGTATGTGGTATCTCAATGGTCCCGTAGTGGACAATAGTATGAATGCACAAGTACTTTGATGATCGCTAATCAAAGTAAAATAACATACAAGTATAACATGACAGAACGAACATTGGAGGACAAATGACAATCATCTGAGCTACCCCAGTGCTGGCGTATCTCAATAGATAGTGGTAACCTCTGAGTATCAAGGTCCCAAGGTCTGCCTCACCCGCAATATGAGGTCTAGTCACCAATATGGCTATTATCCAACTTCAAGTGGATTAATCCATAAACAATATATGTAGTCTTACTACAATCCCTTAGCCATGATATGCCATGATAGGAGTATTACCATACACTATCAAAGTATACATATGTATTGCCTATGCAATATATTTCCAAAGTATGAATGTCAAAGTCAAAGCCGGATGTGGTTACATCACATGATAGTCAATAACGATAATGTTCCGGAAGCTGGTACCGGAAGTAAAGTTCCCAAGGTAGTATTATTTCCGGAAATGGTGGACCAGAGGCAAAGTTCCTATGGTATCACTCGACTGTAGCAACCCGGATGTGGTAGACCGGATGTAAAGTATCCATGGTGAATCAATGGGTTGTAATACCGGAAGTGGTAGACCGGATGTAAAGTTCCGATATAATACAAAAATGGCGATTATCACGATGGCTAAGACGCCGGGAAAAGTTTCACTTAGGTGACATTCAACTCGGTGGTAGTATAATGATATGATATGTGTGTATGGCGTTTCACTTCACTAAAACTATGGCTGTGACTGTCTGCTGAACGCGATGTAGCTATCACACACTGCTCTATACAGGCCTGTACCCGGAGCTGCTACACACACTGCGCCAGACAGACGTACGGACACTCGGACGACCTGACACTCTGCACTGACTGGGGTCTGCCCTCAACGAGTGGACCAAAACGTCCAATGTTGCCCGCTGGAGCGATATCAAGAGGCTACAAAAATGAAATGAGTCTCAAATTACTGGACGAATACGCACAGACAGACAGACAGAATGCACAACGGACTAGAACGGGAATCGAACAACGGCAAATCACAGCTGAAATAAAATGTTGTAGGTACATACCAAAATCCTCCGTGTCACTGGTGAATACAGTACTATCTTTCTGTTACCAGAAAATATGTGTCCCACCAACACATAGCGAGATATCGCTTATATACGCACCAGTGAAACCATGCACGGAATAATGAATATGCCTACCCCTCGTTCGACATCTCACATAAATATTACAAAACCATGGCTTTTGCCATTTCACCCGTGGGTTATATTTGGCATAAATATATGTTCCCACGCCATAAATTCAACCAAACCAGTGTACAGCCCTCGCGGAATAAATACCATCCAACATGGTATATCCCACACTACCATAAATCTGCACACTATAGACCCAGATCTCATAATCCGAAATCTACTCGACTGGTCTCGACAATGCGAAGGTCGCTTTTTGGCCCCGCCAAACACCTCCATATCGGTCCTACGGCTATACACTGAAATGAGAGTGTAGCACATACTAAACTCAAATATCGTGGTCATTTACGGAAATATCACGACACAAAGCATCACCAGTATGGGATCTGATATATCCGTGTTGGCCAGTACCAGGCTATGCTGAAACACTAACCCGTAGCATACATAACAGGGCAGACCATGGTATGGTCTGCGCTATATACTGGCTTCACCTACAGAAGGTCCCTTATATGGTGAACAACTGACACGCGGACAAACTCGGCTGGCACGGACAGTGGACATCCGTAATACTAAAAGGGGTATTTTCCTTAGCGAAACCAGCACACGCAGTCAACGAGTTCTCTACCACACACATGCATAGTCTGTGGCAAATATGGCGTGACATCAGTAAAACATTGCTCATAAAATAGACGTGTATTTAAATCCGCAAAAAGGACACGCATAAACGTATTTCCACCAATACAACATAAGCCCCGTTATTACACGCACATTGTACATGGGAAATGTACATGCTAAATCACAGGTATGTAAAAATCACAGGTGTGTGAAATCACAGGTATGTGGAATCACAGGTATGTGAAATCAATAATACGCACAACAATACAAAACAGTACCACACATCTCAAATATACAATTATACGGCATCCGGAATGTACAAAAATGCACGTGTCACGCGACAAATACATCATAGTCTGTATAATTAACCTAAGAATACATGTCTACATGTAACATTGAGTTTTTAAACTAAATATAGGAGTCTATATAGGGCATATGGGCTATGAGATTGGTATAGGTCGGAGAAGAAAATGTCCAAAAGTGGGGGACGGGTGTCAAATAAGTGGTCCGGGCTCATATATTTACATTCGTTGGTTCTTATACCAAATGATTGTGTCTACGTATTTTGTTCTATAAGGTCACTCCATTTTGAATGAAAAGTATCTAGTTTATTCTTAATAGTGGCAATAGTTTCTTCTATTTGTATTGCTTGCTTCATATATGTGTTAAAGCGGCCTATCGATGGCTGCGTTTCATCGTATTTGCACCTATAAATTAAATACTTTGCTAGAAGAATGAGGAAGCTTATAATCATTGTTTTATTTTTGCATTCGACCTTCACGTTACAAAATGATATGTTTTCATATGTTAAATTACTATTGTAGTCTAGTCTACTTGTTTGTAATAGTATGTTGATATCCGACCAAAACGATTGTATGACAGTGCATTCCCAAAACATATGCTTATTAGAATCCACATTCATGACAGAATTCACATAAGTTTGAAGGTTTTAATTTGCATTTGAATAAAAAGCCATTGTTTGGAATTATTCTCATTAAATATTTGTACTGAAACGTACGAAGTTTTGTGCTTATTGTGCTTTTATATGACAGTGAAAAAATACCTTTCCATTCGATATCTTGTTTATTTAACTCACTTTCCCATTTAATTATATGTTTTTGCTGTGTTAATTTCATGTTTTCAATCTGTATATTGTATAACATTTTATTAATATGTTTTGATGATAAACATTGATTTATTTTGTATTTCTGTGTTTCATTATCCAATGGCACGGTTTTCATTTCTATTTTCCATTCGTTTTTAATACATTGTATTACCTAATAATTTGTAATATCTCAAGAAATCTCCATTATTTATGTCATATATAGTTTTCATATCGTTGAAGCTGTAAAAGTATTTTATTCTAAAATCATATATGTGTTTTAAATACATTATACCTCTATCATACCAGTCTTTATAGGAGAAGGTTATATTTCTTTCATTTTTTATGTTTGAGTTATGCCATAATATTTCATATGATATGTTGGTATATGGATGCTTATAATTGATTTTGCACCAAGATGATAACATATTGTTTAGAAACGAATATTGTTTTGCAAGGTATTTTGTGTCATTTGAATTTAGATAGCTTTTAAATAGTACATTGCCACCATATTTACTTAGTTCCTTATTATATGCTTTTTTTAATTGATTCTGATTACCTTTTAAGCGTTTTATCCATGAACATTTTAGTGAATTGATGAATGCATGTATGTTAATCATTTTCAAACCACAGTTTTCATAGTTTTGTATTATAGTTGTTCGTGCTATTTGATCGGATTTACCATCCCAGAGAAATTTGTACATTATGTCATTAATCTGTTTGATTGTTTCTTCAGCCGGGTTCTCTAGGACTGTCAGTGGGTATATTAGTTTTGGTAACTTTTAAGGTCTTTAATACAGTTATCTTGCCAATTAATGTCAAGTTCCATTTTTGCCAGTTTGTTAAACAGTTTTGAAATGACTTAATTTGTATGCCACCGGGTTTCGAAGAAACGGGTGGCATATAGTGTTTGGACCGTCCGTCCGTCCGTCCGTCCGTCCGTCCGTCCGTCCGTCCGTCCGTCCGTCCCGTCCGTCCGTCACACTTTTCGGTTAACCACTTTGTCACAGTTTCTCAAATATGCTGCAGGTGGCATCCGCGTTCGACAGACGCATTTCTTGTTGGTAATAAATTTAGTTCATGTAGCTGTGTTTTATTGTTTGTGAATATTATTCCAAGTGTCGATGCATGGTCGTTTGACCACGTATATCGATTGCTATTACACCATTGACTTGGGTTATCCCTAAGTTCCCCAATCTTTAATGCTGTACATTTTGATTTATTAAGTTTTAGACCTGATATTATTGAAAAGTGTCTAGTGTGTGTATTAGTTCTTTAAATGAATTTTAAGATCCATCAAGCGTGAAGCTTGCATCATCTGCGAATAGTGTTTGCTTTATTTCATTTTCACCTAAAGATAAACCTTTTATTTCTACATTTGCATCTATTTGTCTCGATAAAATCTCTATACAAATAATAAAAATGTATGCTGATAGCGGACAACCCTGTCTAACACCTTTTTTAACACTGAAAAAGTTGGACAAATTGCCATTATTCGAAACACAACTTTTTGCATCGTTATATAATAGCGATATCCATTGTATTAATGAATTGCCAAAGTTAAGATTGTTGAGGCATTTAATTATAAATCCATGGTCTAGGCTATCAAAAGCTTTCCGGAAATCTGCAAATAAGATTAAACCTGGTGTATTGTTTTCATTAGCTTCATTTATTATTTCTATAAGTGTCCGTACGTTTTCTCCTATATATCTACCTTTCATAAACCCCGTTTGATTCATGTTGAGTATTGTGTTTAATATCTTTTTTATTCTGTTACCTATAACTTTTGTCGCGATTTTATAGTCTACATTCAATAGCGAAATTGGCCTCCAATTATCAATTGAGAGGGTGTTTTTATCTTTATTTGGCAGTAACGTAATGATCCCTTGTTTTTGTAATTCATTTAGAGATCCATTTTCGTATGAATAATTTATCGATTTTATATAGTGCTCTTTTATATCATTCCAATATAGCTTATAAAATTCAGCAGTTATACCATCTGATCCTGGACTTTTTGAATTGTTCATTTCTTTTATTGCTGCTACACATTCATACTCGTTTATGTAGCCTTCACAAGACTGTTTTTCATTTTCGCTTAGTTTGTGATCAATGAAGTTGAAAAATGTATCATTGTTGTGATTTATATTAGTATCTTGTTCATAAATATGCATATAGTAATGTTCAACATGATTAAGAATATCTGTTTGGTTATTTTCCATTGTTCCATTTATCAGCAGTTGTTTAACTGATTTTTGTTCACATCTATTTTTTTCCAAGTTTGCAAAATATTTCGTATTCTTTTCAGACCCTTCGACCCATTCAGCCTTCGATCGTAATAGTATTCCCTTTATTTTCTCATTAGTCATTTCAGTAAGTTTGTTTTTTTCGACATTTAATTCATCTAATGTATGTAGATTGTTTGGATCATGTGATAAATTTTCTTCTAACCTTTTTATATTGAGTACTATTTCTTTTTCATTTGCTCTCTCTTTTTTTTTCATTATACTTGAATATTTTATTGATTCATTTCTTATTGTTCCTTTTATTAGTTCCCACATAGTATTTGGATTACATCTCGTATTTTCATTTATTGTTTCCTGAATTGATAGTTTAATCTTTTGTTTGTATTCTTCTTGTAGCAATATACTATTATTTAGTTTGAAATATCCTGGTCCTCTTACTATTTCGTTCAAATTTAACTTTAGCGTTACTGCTGAATGGTCAGACAAAAACCCAGGTACTATTTCACAGTGTGTTACTGCATTTAGTAAATTAGATGATATTAGGAAGTAATCCAGTCTACAGAATATTGGTGGTCTATGATTAGAATGCCAAGTGAAACGCTTACTGTCTGCATGTCGCAGTGTAAATATGTCATATAAATCATTATCGTTTACTATGTCATTTACTTTTGTTGAACATCCTTTATTTGTATCTTTTCTTCCATTTATTTTATCTAAATTAAAATCAAGAACGTTATTAAAATCGCCTCCCAAAACTAGGGTTTCACTATTATTCTCAATAACTAAATGTTCCAGTGTTGTAAAAAATGCTATATCTTCAGTATTGGGCCCATAAATGTTTATTAATTCAAATGTTGTATTGGATGTACATATTTTTAGCAACTGCAGTCGTCCTGGAATTACATCTTTGTATTCTATAATATCATATGAAGTGTTTAAATTAAGTAGGATTCCGATTCCTGTACTATTGGAGCTGTTAACAGAAAGAAATATTTCATTTTTCCATTCGTTTTTCCATTGGTCTATACATCCATGTGTACAATGAAGCTCTTGTAGAAAGCATATTGCAATTTTTTTTTGTTTCAACCACGAAAATAGTTTTGTACGTTTGATTTTATCCCCAAGCCCGTTTACATTGAAGCTACATAAGTGTGTGTCCATTGGTTGTATTGTTTATATGTTTGCATTCACAAACTACATGATTACTATACACAATATTGTATTGGCATATAACGAATAGTGGCCGTTTCACATATAGGATGGTTAGTTTTATATTCATATAGGCTAGGATATAGTATATAGGGAAGAGGTCGGTATGGGTAATGTGTAGTAATAATTGAAATAGGTTGCATTCGGATTGAGGAAAATGCATTTACTACTCAAAGGTCAAAATTAAATAATATATATGTTTCATCAGTAGTGAGGGATGTCAATGTTTAAACAAATATAGCAAAAAAATCAGACTGCGCATGCCTCAATCAGGGCACACATGTGTGCATACCGATCAGGGCCTACACTGTCCGTCCACTCTATATATTCCAGGAAAAACGGTTGTGTCTAGCGACTCGTATATGTTACATATATTTTAAGATGTGAATAACTGCTAATTGAGAAGCACAGTCGTCAATAATTAACTACATATGTATGTATGTGCCCTAAACTTATTGATTTCCAAATCCAATGTAACATTTCTACCGTTATCGTGTAAAAACAATCTTAGCTGAGACCAACATTGCTGACTTTTTTGGCATTCCCAAAATAAGTCCTTGTTTGTTTCTGGTGCCATACTGCATAAATCGTATAAATTAGAAATTACAATTCCGCATTTATATAAATTTATATAAATAATCGTTCGTGGCAATAATTTTCATCAAGCATTTGTACTGGAAATTCCTAAGTTTTGAACTTATACTGTGTATTTACCATTTTCCAATCCATCATATTACATACAATGACAAGATCATGTTCGGATATTGCGTATACATGTATCACATCACCCTTCAGAAGAAGATAACTACATGTAGTATTTGAAACCAGCACTATTTTTCTGTAAAGTGTGTCCTTAATCTACATGTATTGTGGTGAATTAAGGACCAGTTGTACACATGATCATTATTTGATTGAAACATACTTGTTTTGTAAATGTGATGAGATGTATGTAATATATATATATGAACATTCTCTTGTCACTGTATCACGGTGCATGGTGTTGCCATCTCGGTCATCTTGGTATGTGCACACCAGCAAACAGTTTCACCCCTTGCAGCGTTTGGCAAATATATGTAACAGATTAACTAATACATTTTAGTATGATATATTCCAAAGATAATTATTTACAACGTGCTATCAATTATCTCATGCCAAAGTGTACACCATGTTTGATACATGGATTATTATTTTTGGCATTTCCAAAATCTACAATGGCCATGTTACACTGTGGTCACATCAGGTCACTCCACTCACATAATTTTACAACAACAGGTTTGACAGGTTTACTACATCTGTGTAATTTCATTAAATACGTTTACAAAACTTACAATATGTTTCACAAATTAACCAACTTTTGACACGAAATGGTGTAAATTTTGTAAACGTATTTCATGAAATTACGCAGATGCCCGAAGGTACACAATCACATGGTGTGTCTCATATATTCTGCTAGCAACACATGTATGATAGCAGCACAATTTTTTTTTTTTTAAAACAATATTCGTTATTGCATTCAATGCAGTATACATTGCTAAATACTCTCTGTACAGGTGAGATAACCTATATTACTGCACTCTTGTTAGATGCATGTGTTTATAAAAATGGATAATTTATCGTCAGAAATCAGACTGGGAATTGACTTGGGCTACATATAATGGATAGGATGTTGTAAAAAATTCTTCTTCTTTGAGCATATTGCACTAAATGTGATTAGTTTATCTGTCATATTTGTTCCGTCTGTGTCAAACTCTACAAGAGGTGAAACTGGTTGACAGCTTGTCCATGCTAAGATGGCTCAAATGGAAACTCGATGCACAGTATAGAATGCACTAAGAAGAACATGGTCGGATACACATTATACAAGTATTCAATCACCTTTTCAAAGGTATTGTCTGTAAAACAAATCATGATATTCTATATTAGTCCTTAATATCAGGCTGTGTATATTCACATGCAGAGATCAGAATATGTACTTTTCATACATACAAGTTAACTTTTGTCATTTATAAATTTTATAATTGGAGGGCAATGGTAACCATGTGTTATGATACATTGTCTAATTAATGCTAACTATGAATTGAGCTCACGTGACCATTTTTGTGAATTACTGTGCATTTAGCGTGTAAAATGCCGTTTTAGATTCGGAGAAGTATTTTGCATTTGGAGAATCGTAAGTCCGGGTTTGAGGTTCAATTTGGAGTTTTATCTATGAAGTACAATAATTACTCAATCCTGGATTGTAAGAAAACAAGCGATTGCAATTGGTGGCTATTCTTTAAATCTGTGTTTACCCTTAACATGCTGAATTAATGTTTGTCGTCTGCTGTTTATTTTTTTATTTTTTTCATAGCAATTAAATTTGTTTATTCACTTAATGGTGTTTAGCGAGCTGTTAACAGCTAAGGTTCTTTAAAGCAAGGTTAAGGTTTGTATTGCACATGTACAGATGGGGGTGGCAGGGGGATGGGTTGGTGTGGGTAGGAAATTCCAAAATCAGAACCAAATATTTACAAAAAAAAGAGAGTAAATATTCAGTCCTTAAGTTGGAATAACCCTGATCTGGTGCCATATCCTCACCACAGTCTTTTAGCCCCAGCCCCGAAAAGTAATAGGATTGGTATTAATCCTACTACTTTTATAATTGGCAGAATTAAACACTGCATCTGCTCGGAAAACTTTTTCAATATATATACGGATATGGATACCTTTTATCTTTGTAATCAGTTTCACAAAAATTGTCATATACAGCGGCATACAGAGTATGTAATATGAATTCAACCCTTACAATGCTGAATTTTTTTTTTGTCTGCTGTTATTTTCTATTTGCAATTTTTCTCATCAAAAACATGATTTGACAGCATTTTTTATTCTAATGTGCTGCTAAACTATGTTTTTATTGAGAAAGAACTCAACATAAAGCAACAGCAGACGACAAGTTTTGTTTCCCGCGTTCTAAGGGTTAAATCTAACCATGTGACAATATTGGCTGCACGCTCACAAACGGAACCATACGACATTCAAAACAGTGTAGCCCCAGTAGCCGATTTCACCAACATTGCAAAGTATACTTTTCTAGCAAAGTATACTTTGAGGGAGTAATCATTTATTTTTTCTGAAATACATTATTTCATATAGAACTAACGACCGCATATATTTGATGATTAAAAGTATGCAGAATTATTATACTGAATTATTATACTGAATGTATTACATTATCACAGCCAAAATGGCTGTGATAATGTAATACATTCTTCTTTTATTTTCGTTTGAATAGCCTGTAGACAATCCTATTATTATTTTATAACAAGCAACAAACATGTAAAACATACATTTTGTAAGTCGAGAAGTAAGTTGTCCATTAATATCAATGTTAGCGATACATAATTATGTGCATGTAGTGTGAGCTATGATCAGACTGCACAGATGTGCAGGCTGATCAGAGCCTATTCTGGTTATGTTTTCATATCTACAGTCTGTATTGGATCATATTATGATGCTCTCTGGATATTCGATGATCAACTTAATTCTGCATCATGAAAGACAGTCATTGTGGACATTAATCAGAATACACGGACGTGTAGTCTGGTCGTAGTCTACTCAGTGAATTTCTTACGTTTTTTTTTAAATTGATATCAGGCGTGGTGTTTGCTCTGTATAACAAACAGTGTATAATAAACATTTGCATGTATATATTGTTGCTCATGATATTTATCAACCTTTTTAATACGAAATGTGACATTATAAGTTATTGTGATTCTACACAGGCTATATGGTGAAATATTGCCCGTCTGGAGGAGGTATGTTCACCCGAGGCGATGTGATTCTACACGGGCTATATGGTGTAATATTGCCCGTCTGGAGGTATGTTCACCCGAGGCGATAGACGGGCAATATTACACCATATAGCCTGTGTAGAATCACAATAACGTATTTGTCATACCGCAGATCCTGTATTTGGCCGTATAAACATATCTCTTCTTTTGATCTTGTTCATTTTGTTTTTTTATTAAACGAACACAACTAAATATGGAGTAAGAAATCCATCGAAAACGACTTTATGACAGTTTTTTTATATCGTATAATTTAATTTATATTCCACTGCTCTATCGATCTGCTCTCCCTTTGGCGCCTCTAGAATAATGCGACTGGTTCTTAAACATTCGCTGTCATTCGCACGCCGCGTTTCGTGCGTGGAACCCATACACACTGGTTGGGCCGAACGCTTGGTCGACAGATGCAACGAATATCCGTAAGTTTTGGAACGCGCGGTAGTAGGATAAAATGGCCGAAAAGGAAGCAGTTTTTGTCGCGCCCGCTTGCGGAAAGCGCGATATAGTCGGCCGTTTGGCGTACGTACGTACGTACGTGTGTCCGGTTAAAGTTTTTGGTTAAGTTGTTTGGTTAAGTTTTTCGGTTAATGTTTTTGGTTAAGTTCTTTGGTTAAAGTTTTTGGTTAAGTTTTTTGGTTAAGTTGTTTGGTTAAGTTTTTTGGTTAAAGTTTTTTGGTTAAGTTCTTTGGTTAAAGTTTTTGGTTAAGTTTTTCGGTTAAGTTTTTTGGTTTAAAGTTTTTCGTTAAAGTTTTTCGTTATACTATATCTCTGCAACTGCTTTGCCCATTACCTTGAAACTTCACATGGGTGTTTATCATCATCTATATTTTCATTCTACCCCCCTCCCGTGCGGCCCCTGTGCCCAATGTCAAGGTCAAATTACTTTGAAGTTTTTGGTTAAGTTTTTTTGGTTAAAGTTTTTGGTTAAAGTTTTTGGTTAAGTTTTTTGGTTAAGTTTTTTGGTTAAAGTTTTTCGTTATACTATATCTCTGCAACTGCTTTGCCCATTACCTTGAAACTTCATATGGGTGTTTATCATCATCTATATTTTCATTCTATCTCCCGTGCGGCCCCTGTGCCCAATGTCAAGGTCAAATTACTTTTAAGGTTTTGGTTAAGTTTTTTGGTTAAAGTTTTTGGTTAAAGTTTTTGGTTCAGTTTTTTGGTTAAGTTTTTTGGTTAAAGTTTTTCGTTATACTATATCTCTGCAACTGCTTTGCCCATTACCTTGAAACTTCACATGGGTGTTTATCATCATCTATATTTTCATTCTACCCCCCTCCCGTGTGGCCCCTGTGCCCAATGTCAAGGTCAAATTACTTTGAAGTTTTTGGTTAAGTCTTTTGGTTAAATTCAAAACAAAGTTTGGGTTGTCAACAACAAAACGTGGAATTTTGTTTCAAAGTAGCACAAAATGGCCCTGTATGCCCATTTATCGTACACATATGTGACCCCCGGCATTGGAAATCATTGAATACATGTAGAGAAATACAATTTGAGACACCTGCCGACACAACAACACATTGCATGCAGAATATTGACATTTTTTTACTGCAACGATGGGCAATGCCGATTGACATGCAACGCATATGCTGCCGATGCAGTATTAATTGAACGAATAATATGTCTTTCGGCAAAAATCTACAGTATATTTTCGAGCATATTTCGCAGACAAAGGGTCTCTCCATCTGTGGAAGAAAAATAATAACATATAAATGCTTCAGGGAAAGCATACGATGTGGATTCATACCATTGTAACCGCCGCGAATACAACAAAGAATGTATCTAATTTGTCAAACTCGGCCAGGTATAATTGTTTGTTATCTACGCGTCGATCACTGGATGCTGTAGTGCTGGATGAACACGTAAGACATATGCCGAAAGACATATTATTCGTTCAATTGATCGACAGCATATGCGTTGCATGTCAATCGGCATTGCCCATCGTTGCAGTAAAAAAAATGTCAATATTCTGCATGCAATGTGTTGTTGAGTCGGCAGGTGTCTCAAATTGTATTTCTCTACATGTATTCAATGATTTCCAATGCCGGGGGTCAGATATGTGTACGATAAATGGGCATACAGGGCCATTTTGTGCTACTTTGAAACAAAATTCCACGTTTTGTTGTTGACAACCCAAACTTTGTTTTGCATTTCTTCATCAATTTCACTTATACAGCTTATAAGACCAATCATGAGGCTGAATTCGTTTATATATCATAAATATAAATATAAATACAACGCTTACCTAAAAAATTGCTTCCTTTTCGGCCATTTTATCTGACTACCGCGCGTTCCAAAACGTACGGATATTCGTTGCATCTGTCGACCAAGCGTTCGGCCTAACCAGTGTGCCATAGTTTGTGACCTAAATATAGCCGTGTCACGAAGCCAAGTGTCTTGTTTTGATGAGCAAAGAATATTTATGGGAAAATAAACAATAAAGACTGGTTTTGAGTGTACAATTTGTTACTTTTATTGATCAATTCGGGGTTTTATTGTGCTTAGTGAGGAATACACTTCGCAATCGCTAGACGCTTTCAAAATGTGTCTTCATTGGACGCGAGGCGCCGGAGGGGAATCGCAATTCTCTATGTTCGACGGCCTTGGCAGGTCATATAATATATATGACCAGGCAAGCTAGCCAATCAAAAGCCGAGAAAATTATTTGCGGTATGACAAAGTATAATATTAATATATTCATATTCCTTAAACTGAATTGTGTATCCTAGGATAAGAAACTCAAGCGAACGGACTGATTTGTCAATTCCACATTTTCGGAATATGTTGGATATATTTGTCCAAAATTCATTCAGATACCTACATGTAATACGTTTGTTTTTTATTACAGTGCTTTTTTCAGGTAAACAGGTTTGTATTCGTTGCTAGAATTATATGTAATGCTTTGTATTTAAATTGTTTAACGAAGAAGCAAAATTCTATGAAACCCTTTACACATCAAGTAATACAGAACTGGATTCACAATTATATATCGACTCAGTTGATTTAGAAAACAAACTTGACGAGACAGCTGCAAACAGCTGCGAAGAGATAATAACGATTGAAGAATGCAAAATTGAAATTAATGAAATGAAACTGAATACAATCCCTGGACTTGATGGCTTGCCAGTTGAATTTTATTCAAAATGTTGGCATAAGATTGGATATTCAATCGCATCATCATTAAATGAAGGATTTCATAAAGGGGAATTGTCTTGTACTCAAAAACGAAGTGTCTTATCATTACTATATAAAAAGGGAAATCCAGAAAATATTGAAAATGTGAGACCAATATCTCTCTTAAATGTTGACGGCTGGAAATCACAGAGTTGTAATCTATCCCGCGGAGTCAGACAGGGATGTCACCTGTCTGCACTTTTGTTCATAATTGTAGCTGAAATTTTAGCTATACAAATTAGAAATAATGTCAACATAAATGGTATTTCGGTGAAAACGAACACTGAGTAAACAAATAAAAATCACATAGCTGACTATACAACGCTTTTCTTAAAAAATGCAAAAGACGTAGAACATGCCATAAAAACGGTTAATGAATTTGGGAAATTGTCTGGGTTAAAATTTAACAAAGATAAAACGATAGATCTTTGGGTAGGAAAATCTAAACATAACATGCATAAAACCGTTTTCGATATAGCATTCACAAGCACCACTGTTAAAGCTCTAGGTGTACACTTCGGCAACAATAAAGAAGAATGCGAGCTTCTCAACTGGACTGATAAGATAAAACAATGTGAGCAAATGATTACCTCGTGGAGTAAAAGGAAACTAACATTTTACGGTAAAATATTAGTAATACAATCGTTACTTTTATCTAAACTGACGTACCTGATACACACTATTTTTACACCAAAGTCCATTATCAGTAAACTAAACTCACTTATTTACAAGTTCTTATGGAATGGCAAAAAAGACAAAATTAAACGTTCAAACGTCATAGGGAAAAAGCTTGAGGGCGGCTTAGAAATTACTGACATTGATACTTGCGCAAATAATATGAAATTATAATGGATCAAATCATTGAACATTATAGACAATGCCAACTGGAAAATTATACCAGCATTTTTCCTTAACCAATATGGTAAAAACTTTCTTATATTTAACATGAATCTAGACACAATTAAATCTCTTCCAAACGTACATAATAGCATGCCCGGATTCTACAAACAACTTATTGAAATATATGTATACTGAAAAACCGGAGCGCTTCCACGATATTCGAAAGCAAATTATTTGGGGTAACAAATATATTAAACATAAAGGTAAGACTAGTTTTTATACGACCGTATTTTTCTATACAATTCTATATACGGTACAGAGTTTGTGTACACAACTCCTCCGAAACAGTTCAGTCGATCGTTCTGAAACAATACACACGTCTTCTACACATATTGAAGATGTGCACCTTGGTGTTTTTATGCCGAAAAGATATTTTAACAAGAATATCACCTTTTTAACTTAGCCACTTTTTCTACATTTGTCTATACAATTATATATACGGCACAGAGTTTGTGTAATCACCTTTTTAACTTAGCCATTTTTTCTACATTTTTCTATACAATTCTATATACGGTACAGAGTATGTGTACACAACTCCTCCGAAACCGTTCAGTCGATCGTTCTGACACTATACACACGTCTTCTACACATATTGAAGATGTGCACCTTGGTGTTTTTATGCCGAAATTTATTTTTTTTAACAAAAATATCACCTTTTTAACTTAGCCATTTTTTCTACATTTTTCTATACAATTCTATATACGGTACAGAGTTTGTGTACACAACTCCTCCGAAATCGTTCTGTGGATCGTTCTGAAACTATACACACGTCTTCTACACATATTGAAGATGTGCACCTTCGTGCTTTTATGCCGAAAAAATATTTGTTAACAAAAATATCACCTTTTTAACTTAGCCATTTTTTCTATATTATTGTATCCAATTCCCTATCATTTCTACTTTACACTACTTTCTATCTCTGCCTAAATTAGTAGTGACAGCTTCACATTTCTGCATCTTCGCTGTCTGGCCCATATTCGACGGGCGTATTTTGTGACTTGCGGCACTCTTGTTAAGCATTGGATAGAAGCAGACTTGATTTTCGTCAACGATATACTTTCTAATACAGGACAAATTGATAATACAAATATACTCTTACGATTGAAAAAGAAACACAACTGGACATCAGAAATCAGCATAATTACACAGTCAATTCCAAGAACTTGGAAGACTACTGTAATGACCACTGATTCAATTAGAACAAAAAATAAAACAAGCCTATCTATGAGTCGCATAAATAACAAGCCCTTTGAAAACATAACAAACAAAGACATGTATAATATATTATTGAAAGAAAAGGTTGAAAAACCATATATTCATAAATTCTGGGAGAATTCCTTTAACCGCAAACTACCATGGAGATCATTTTATTTTGTAGTAAACAATACATTAATTGACAACCGCGTCAAACAATTTAAGTACAAAGCTATTCACAGAATACTAGCAACACATGAGAATCTGTTTACATGGAAAATATAAAATAGTCAAAATTGTACATACTGTAATGGAAAAGAAACATAAATTATCACTTTTTAATTACATGTAAATATTTGAATGAATTTTGGACAAAGATATCAGATGTTTTTAGCAAAATCGGAAATAACAAATCTTTCCAATCACTAGAATTTCTAATCATAGGATATAAAGTTCAACTTAAAGAATATGAATTTATTAATATCATACTTAGCCAAATAGCATACTGCTTTTATAAATCACGTTTTATTGATGATAAAATGTTGCAAGGATCGAATATGTTAAAATGATGTATTACGATGTACTGATTGTCTCAAAAGTCATGGATAATCGTTTACAAAAATATGATACATTCAATAAATTCTTAAATAATTTGAAAGAGTTACTGTAATGATCAACACATACCCTGCCGCATACATGTATATATATCCTATAATAATAACTACATTCCCATTAACTATGCTAGCTATAAGTATTGGACACTAAATAGTCTCCACCTAGCCCGAACAAGCCCGATCCAGGTCTAATTGCTGTTCCTCAGATCGGTAATAACATATACATACTTGTAAATATATTAACTGTTTTCTGTCTGTCAATTATATAAGAAAAACCTAGTCACATAGCTGATAGAAGTGACTCTTGAGATAATATACACATATTATTAAACAGTCTGATTTTGATCCACACTGCTCATCATATTATTTTTTTGTTGTGGACATTTATAACCCAATAGTATATGTACATATATAACAATACTATTAAATACTATATATACAGTGCAACCCCTCTAAACCGGACACTCGGAAAAAAATTGATATGTTACATGTGTTTTGCTGTTATGTATCTCTGATTACAATGACTGCAAAACACTAGAATGTGCCACAAAGCACTAACATGTCTGATTTACAGTGGAACGGACATCCCAAGGTGTCCGGGTTTGGAGAGGTTCCACTGTACGTGTAAATTTACAAAATAAATATTTTTGAATGGGCATAAGAATACACGTATACATTGCCCAATTTTACTTCGAACAGACAGCTCATATCTTCAGTCTGTCCACAGTTCAATCGGTTATATCTCTGAAAAAACAATAACTCACGACATCTATTCAAATAAATGTGAAACAATGAGCGTTGACTCCGACCAGAACGCACATCCGTGCGATCAAAATCTGAGTCCACACAGCTTGTCATTATAATATTAACTGCTGCATCAGAATGTTTTGCAAATTAATATCAATAGCCTTTTGAATTTGACAATAATTGTATGTATTGTGAGATCCAATAGTGTGAATCCTACCAGATCGGGCATAACCACGGTCTGATCGGCTCCACGCTATAGGTAGCTGACTTTGTTATACATGTTTGTTAGTTATAGATACAAAAAACATATATATATAAATAAACGGGTTGTCCACTGACGATTCAAAAAGAAAAACAAATTGTATAAGCGCGGTTATCAATTACTACTTTGTTTAGGATATAATAAAAAGACCCCCATGAAATGTTCTGCTGAAATTGTTGTTCCCAGTATTTATGGATATATGGTATTTCTAGTTTTGTCTTCAATCAGTAATATATAATATAGTTCTTTGTTCGTGATGTTTTCAAATGGTTTATTATTTATGTAAACCGTAGTCAAGCTAGTTTTAACTTTTGTCCGAATGGACTCTGTGGTTGTCAAAGTAGTCTTCCAGGCTCTTGGTATTGACTCTTTAATAGTGTTAATTTCCGAGATCCAGTTTTGCTTATTGTTCAAGTGGGAAAGAATACGAGTGGTATCAATTTTTCCTGACTTAGAAATTATATCGTTAATGAAAATCAAGTCTGCGTCTATCCAGCGTTTGAAAATTAAGCATTTACCGTTATGTTTTATATATTTGTTACCCCAAATTATTTGTTTACGGATATCATAAAAATGTTTTGGGCTTTCTTTATTCAACGCAATACAAAAATCGCCCAAATTCCAATAAGATGAATGTAAAATGCAGGAATACTGAGGTGTACATTAGGTAACGAGAATGCAGGTATCAATTTCCAATTAGCGTTATCAATGGATTTCAGTGATTTAATCCACTTTAATTTCATATTATTCGCATATGTTTCGATATCAATCATTTCTAAACCTTCAGACATTTGGATGGTAGCAATGTACCAAAGTGCTATTTCCATCCGTGTTCTAATGGTTATAGTCTTGCATCGCATTCGTCCGCTATCTCTGGTGTATGAACAAGGTCAACATGAATATTACAGGTGCACCTATACAATTGTACAGGTACACCTGTAAAATATGCAGATGGACCCATAAATGTACAGGTGCACCTGTAAAATGTGCAGATGGACATGTAAATGTATAGGTGCACGTGCATATTTTACAGGTGGACCTGCACAATTTTATAGGTGCACCTGCAATTTTAGTTTGTAATTTAGTTCGTACACCATAGTCGTAAACAGGTGTCATATTCTGTACACCAGAAATGATTATCGTGTGACCTCTCATCACACTGCTTGTAGGAGGGAGAGCATCAATACCAGCACTGGCACTGATATAGCTTTCTACCCTGAGCTGATCGAAATTCTCAGTAGTTACAGATGACCTGACCACTGACCAAACACGTACCAAGTACTTCTCTGCTAGTGTTGCATCTTGCGCCCTATATTGTACTGGGTCGCAGGCCATAGTCGTGTTTTGGTCACCACTTTGCTTATGCAGTCATCTGCCGACACTATATGCGCCTTTATCACTATATTGGCATGTGGTGTCCCAAGCTGGCGACCGCTTGGTGCAGTGCAAGCATGTGCCGCTTCTCACCAGTGCCAAATTGCTGCCATATCTCGTTCAACCCCATTGCTTGGAGGTATGGTGTGTAGTGTAGTAGTAATGCAAACGTGTTGTTTCGTTAGACACTATGTCATGACAATTCGCTTGCACTGTTTCACACTAACATCACAATCCACATGTACCACCAATATGCATGTTATCTGCCTCCTGAATCCAGTTCAAAAGGTCTGGAATTGTTTCTCCATCAGCCGATTTGGCAGGAAGAACATCACCATGAGAGATGACGATGGTGGTAGCATTGTCATGAGCTAAATTACACACTATATCTCGAAACATCAGTTGAACATTCTGCTTGTTCTCCTCACACGCCCACAGTTTGTCAAGCTGCTGAGGGGTGGGTGTATCTTTGTTCATGTCAATGATGTCGATGCCTGTTGAGTCAGTACGCCTCATGCGCTCCCCCTCATTGACAGACATCTCAATGTAAGATTCAAGTGCAATATGGATGAACTTTGACTCACGGCATAGGCTAGTTATTGAGGCGATGATGGCGTTGATAACATCACTGAAAGTATGAAATTGTGCTAGCGCCACCTGTGACATTGAACATGCATAAAGGTGACAACAAAATGCATGACAAGAGTTGATGTTTGACTCCATTTGGTTGGGTCTAGTTCTGGCTCAATCTCGCCAATACGATTTGATTTGTTGACGTGAGCTTCAATGTCCGCCGTCGAAGAGGGAAGACACTGAAAACACATAAGGAGCGAGTATCTGCATGACTTCTATACACCGCTCCTTAGCGATGGCAATGTTCCTCTGCGCCTGTGATACGTTGGTCGGTAAATATGGGCAGCTTACATTTAGCTATGGTTGAACTAATTTTCTTCGTCTTCTCGACTAACCTCTCCCGCCTGTATGATCGGTATACACGCTTACCATTTTTACTTGAGCATGCGTGCAGACACCTCGGTCGACAGCCAGCTTTGTGACCCGATGATTGTGAAGTGGTACAGCTACACTGCACAGAAGTCAGTATGGATTTGTCTACTCTAGCACAAAATCCAACAGCATCGCCACGTTCTGGTTGACTGTGCGAGTGGTGCTCAGAGCATGCTAGAGACGACATTCGGTGTGCTTGTGTCTGGTTAGCATAAGTGCAGCAATAAACTAATAATGCAAGAATGTGAAAATGAAATAAATGAATGTGGTTAACATCCCAGCAACAGTCAAGGTAATATAGGGTGTGAGAATGGGGTATGTATTGCAGTATCCAACATGTTGAGTACAAGTCTAAGGATGAACTTGTATATAGGTAGGAGCGCACTAAGGACGAACGTATGTAAGTACGATTCTGCTAGGGCATGGGCCGAGTTGGCTTGGTGAAACTGCTTCGGACCCAATATATATTCGCATCAATTAGCTAATATGGACTCAAATCTTAGTGTACAGCTAGGGAACTAACACATAGCCTCTATCAATAAATGGTAACATGGTGTACACTATGGCATATTACAGGAACGACACGCACTAGTGTGATGGTCTGGGAACTAGATTTTAAGTTTTATCTTGAAAGCACACCGCCAATGGTACAATGGTGTCGGCTAATTATACGCACCTAAGGCTTTCCAAACAAATGTATATGTCATTAACATCACCATATTCAGTCCAAATTTCCTGAATATTCAACGCAGTTCAAATACGTCTGTGCAGGTAACATATCATGATGTTATGACGTCAGTAAGTGACGTAAATTGTGTGATGTATGCGTGTTTGCAACGTCACATTTGTTTCTGCTAATGCTGCGCAGCTGGTAGTGTAAACAAAATGGCGAACAGCATACTGGGTCAGCATACCAAAATCACAGGTTGAAGTAACATACCAAGGCCTATAATTACATTAACTATACCTAAAAGTATCAATAAGGGGAAAAAAGTAAGTTACACTTTTTTTGTTTACTCCCTGTTATAACACAATAGCAAGGTTCCTATGTCTTTTATGGGCCGTACTCGGACGGCCTCGAGACAACGGACTCTCACGAAACAGTCAACCGATTTATATCATTTCCACCAATTGCAGAAGTTATGCAAATGTTAGCCCTCCGCAATGATGTATTCTCCGATGCGTTATGTCAACGCGTTTTCGAGCAATGGATTATTTTGTTCCAACAACGTTCCGCATTTATCTCTAGTGAGAAGACATCGAGCACATTTATTTCTTTGACTTTCCCGGTGATGCGTCAGCTGGTACCGTTTCATAGCTTCGCTTACAAGGTAAACAGGTGACTGGCTGGTAACCAGTCAGTGTAACATGACGCTTACGCGTGACACTCCACGAATCTCAACTAATCACAAACTTAGCGATGAAGTCATCGGGAAAACACGTCAACAATATGGCTTCCCGAGAAATGATAGAAATGTTGGTGCGATTGAATTGTCTGTCGTGACGCATTGGACTGGTATAAACATGGTAAATGTAGGTTTGATCAAATGTTCGATTGGAAACAATGTTGTTTCGATGCAAACTGTTTCTTACCAGGCGCCCGGACGACGTAAAAGTGTAGTTTGAAGCAGTAGTATATAGGGAGTTAAAATGATACCACCAACCTACATAGTGCCCCTACGCTCCATCTACGGTCCCACACCCCTCGAATTTGTGCATGAACTGAATAAACAAAACGTGCGGACCACCTATAGAATACAGAGCCAAGTTATACAACTGTGTACTTATAAAGTGGGTCGTCCTTGTCAGAGTTGTCTCTCTTATACCATACAGTCGTTTTGTCAGATTAATTAATTAATAAGACAAAAAGTATATTTGCTAACACATAGGAAGTATGAATATATTAATTAATAATTTAAAACTGAACACCTCTATTATTATATAGGGGTATAATAATTAATTAATTAATTATTTAAAACTGAACACCCCTATTATTATATAGAAAATATAATAATTAATTAATTAATTAATTAATTAATAATTTAAAAAAAAGTATATTTGGTAACATATAGGAAGTATGAAAATATTAATTAAATAATTAATTAATAATTAAAAAAAAGTATATTTGCTAACATATAGGAAGTATAAAAATATGCCTGCGAGAAATTTCTTCGGACGAAGAAAAATGAGAAAAGTTATGGATGAGAAAAATATTCCGCCTCAACTGATTAGCGGTGTAGAAAAGCTTCATATAACTAGAGATCAACTGCGAAAACAAGCGGACGATCTCAACATACCATACAGTAAACGCCTAAGAGTTCCTGGGTTGACAAAACTAATAAAATTTCAAGGTAAAGAAACGAAAACTAGTATTTATTAAAACATTGAGTTAAACCACGGTTTAAACCAAGGCTTAAAACAAGATTTGAAAATGTTGCCACAAGTTGAAAAACTCAGAGCAGAAGTCTCATCGCTAGGGTTGACATACAATTAACACCTAAGAGTTCCAGGGTTGACAAAACTCTTGAACGAGGCTAAAAACACAGCTTTCACGACTAGGTTTACCAGGGCCTACAAGCGAGGTGCCTCAATAATATAGACAATGCTGATAAAGTTGGGCATATACTTCTGGAAGAGAGTGTTATGAGTCTGCGTGCCAACGCTATCGCGCAGAGAAAGACCCCACAGAAAGTGGTGTCGAAGCTGAACCGAAAGTTGGTGAACGCAATAGCCGACGAAGGTGAGAAGATATTAAGCAGCCACGACGAAAGCAAGGAACGGGTGGAGAAAGGTAGGAGAAACATAGAGCTTTCTTTTCGTAAGGGCAAAGACGGGACAATATCTGAAAGGATAGTTGACAAGTTGGCTCCGATGCTGACGAACAACTTCTATCTGAGATACTCTTTTTCTTACAAGCTAGCACATATAGAGGAGAAAGACAGTCGTGGTAGAGCGAAAACTATAATATTTCACAAACACCTCGGAGGTAGCCAATGGATGAGTTCTTACGAGGAGGTATGTACATGGGTGAAGAGACAAGAAGAAACTCGTATGAACCTGGATAAGGTAGACAGACCAAACACGAAATGGACGTTTGTCCGGTGGGTAGACGTATTCGTAAAACTAATTTTAGGTGATAGGAGGGAAGACACAGGGTTAGCCTCAACAGTAGCATCCGGAGGACCTCTTCCGGATTGGTTGAGGAACAAGAATGGTATGTACGCGTTAGATAAATACAACGACGATTTGTGTCTTTTCAGATGTCTTGCTATTCATTTGGAAGATGTTCGAGCGTACAGGTGTTGTGATAAGGCACGAAGCATGGCTAACGAGTATTTCGCGAAAAACAAGAAAACAGCGAGAGGACCGGTTCCTTTTGAGGACATGAAGAAAGTGGAGGAATGTTTCAGTGTAGGAATAGAAGTGTACGAGCCAACGGAAGAAGGAGTGTGGTATTTGAGAAAGACACCAGCACACTACGAGGAGGTAGGAGAGAAGAAGATGACAATAGGATTGTTCAAAAACCACGCGTTCCTCGTGACAAACATAAAGAATCTAACAAAAATCTACTGCTGATACGACTGCAGACAGACCAACGCCAGCAACATGAAGAGGCACGCAGCAACATGCATGAGGGGAGAGACCGTAGTTGTGTGCAAAGGTAAGATGATAGACAAACCAATGTCCGCGTTTGAAAAAGCCTTCTACCGAAGATCGCACGCCAGCAAAATGTCGATAGACTGGATAAAATCTTTAGAAGTCAATCACATACACACCGCCAGGTGACACGGAGGAGAAATGTGGGTTGCAGTGGCTCCGGTCGACGAATACTGCAGGGAGACAAATACCGTGTACCAATTCCACGGCTGTCACTGGCACGGATGTCCACTCCACACAAGACGCATGGGTAAAAAGTATAAAAAAATCTCTCGATAGGGACGCGGCAATAATCTCAGCCGGATACACACTCGTGGTTATTTGGGAGTGCGACAATAATTCATGAAATCATCCACAAGTAGAACAGACGGTCCCGGAGAGAGTGTTGTACACGCACCGAATAGTGTACGACTTTGAAGCTTACATAGACGTCAACGGACCTAGCGTACGAAGTTGCTCACGTTCCGATAAGTGTTTCAGTAGGCGACAGTCTCTCAGGAACGACAACACACATTTGCGACGGGCTCTGGTTCAACAGCCGTCACTCTCGCAGGTGCTTGTCGCTCCAGTTCCAATTCTTCCAATCGCGATTGGATTGGGGGTGCGTCTTGTATCATCATTTTATGCGCTTATAGTTTGTGGGCATATATGTCCAAATTGACAGTGTTTAGCCGTGGTCAACGCGGTTGTCAGCGGAGCTAAGTACATTCCAAACTTGTGATAAATTGAGCAGTAGGCTGTTCTAAGAGTTTGTCCTACAAAAGGGTCAGTCTCTAAATCACCAATCAACCCCGCGGGTGTCAGATATAGGGAGAATTGCACTGACAGCGGTAGCGTACAAATGAATAGCCGCCGCCCCAAGAGTTTTCGTCATCTCTGCCCCCAATTTAGACTCGTATCGCGCATACATTGTATCAACCTCTACATCTGACATCTTGTCAACCTGACAAACTGAGAGACGCCTCTCGCGTCGCGTTGTGTTTTCATTTTCTTTCATCCCACTGTTCCAATTATTCCAATCGCGATTGGATTGGGGATGCAGTTGGGTAGATACCGTATCGGCAGTCTTGTCATCTTTCAGGAAAGATACCGTATCGGCAGTCTTGTCATCTTTCAGGAAAGATACCGTGTTGGCAGTCGGAGCGACTGTTTCTTCCATTAGCTGATCGAGAAGTTCGTCACAGTTCATTATTTCAACAGTGTTGGGTGTACATTCAACAGTGTTGGGTGTACTATTCTGACTAGTCTTATAAGTTTAACATCAAACTGTTTGTAATTTTCTTAAAATTAATTATGAGTAACTAGTAATAATTCAGTAATATTTAGTAAATAATTCAGTAATTCAGTAATAATTCAGTAATAATTTAGAAATATTTACTAAATTATTTAGTAGATATTACTGAAATATTAGTAGATATTAGTAGATATTAGTAGATTATTCAGAGTAATTCAGTAATTCAGTAATTCAGTAATTCAGTAATTAATTGATAATTTCATAGTTTGTGGGTTGATCAGTCTTTAGCAGAAGCTTGGCGTGCTTAGATTCCGAAAGCATTTGTCGAACCTCCAGGCGCTCCTTGCGCGTTGGGATAACGTCGTTCTCTCGAAGACATTCATCGAATGAGTCTCGGTCCTTGCAGTGGAAGAGTGCGACCCATTTCGATTGCTCCCGCAGATCCTTGAGGACGGCGTTGTACTTCTGAGTGGAGATCCATACGCTTTGCCCGCATGGCGGCCCGAAAATGTGAGCTCGGAGAGCATGTCCTTCTTTTTGGTCATCGCCGCCTTGGCCGAGCAGTCTTCAATCACATATAGGGTGGGCTCGCCCTGAAAGATTTGGTATAAACCACGCAGCCAATCGTGAAGCCTATCACCGGGGTCAATAACGTATACCTCATGGTCGGTCCATATATACGGGCGCCGCTGATAAGTCTCGTTGTGCCGCACAGTGGGACACAGGAAGGATCACAATGTGTCGAAAGATATCGCGGTAGGGCCCCTCGAGCAAGTCGAGGATGAAAACCGTTTTTCCGCACCCTGTCTGCCCACATATTATGGCAGAGTGGGCATCAAAAACTTTATTTTTATTTAGATCTTTAGATTTAGTAGAGCGCTGAGACGTATCGACCATCTTCGATGTTGAGTTATGCGTCTGTGATTATATATAAGTACACGTTCAATGGCCCAGCTCCATCCGCCTCTTTGGTTATCTGGATCGTCACACCCTCGCTAGCGTTCTCAACTTGGCGTCCACTACCGTGCATTTGGTCGTCGTCGCTGACTCGCATGTCTAGCCATAACGCGTATTTGGTAGTCAGGAACTACACAAGGGAGACGTCCGAGAGTTGCAGGTCTTTGGCAACCGCGGCAACCTCTGGGGAGCGCTTAGAGCCGGCAGCAAACTGTTTTCTGACTTCGTCCCACTGCTGGTGCGCGCGAAGGCCCGCGCTGTAGAGTTGATTGGGGACTCCCTCGATCGTCACCTCTACCTTTGTGATTTTGGGGTTATAGAATGTGTCGGTTTTTCTAACCCCAAGAGCGAACCGACCCTCCTCGAACAGCATCAGTATTCCTTTTATCGAGCGGGCGGGTACGTTGACATTAATATTCCACAATGTGTCGCTTTTGTCTTTCGTCATCTTGCGGTGGCGAAGAACTCGGTCATAAAGTATGGCAACGCGCCCGGTGTACTGAGTTCTGATCAATCGCGCGAGTTCGGGCATCGTGACCATGTCGTACTCCAGCGACACATTGTCGATTGTATACTTCGATGCCATGTCGGTGGCTATGAGAGCTCGGCCGTAGTCGTTAAACGCTAGTTCGTATTCGAGGCGGTCCGCCAAAGTACTCTGATAGTAGGGCATGTGACTCTCCAGCAACTCAAAGTCGAGCGGGATGTAGAAGCGGTTGCCGTAAGCGGCCACGATCGCGTTGTCGCTCGCGACGTTATCTGCTTTGTTATCAGCCCCGATTCTAAGTCTGGTAACGTTCTTGTTTTTGCTGGTGTCAATACCCTGATAGACCGCATTTTCGCGCTCTTGCGCCGTCTTCCACAGGTCCTGGTAACAATGGTAGACGTCGCTGTCGTCGATCGACATCACCTCATTACCAGAAATCTTTATCATGGTTTTCTTGACGATGGCGCGTACCAGGTTCTGAACGACGGTTCGGTCCGCGTCTGTCGACGTCAGCGAAATAGTGAAAGCGATGCGAACAGTCCTCGACACAATGACGTCGCTAGCTCCGAGGTTGGGGAAGCGGACTAAGAGCTGCTGGTTCTGGTCGATCGTCGATGGGTTGTTCGTAATAACGACGCTCTATCTCGATGATGATGACATCGATGATGACATCGATGATGAAACGCCCGTCATATAGACTCCAGTTCCAATTAGTTAATTGGGGGAATAGGTGGCGCTACCAACACCGTTGCTCTAAGTCAGGAATTAGTCAAGTCAACTGTAGACGACTACTACAACAGTTTGGCAGAATAAGGTGCGGTCCCTTCTGTCGGCCGCGACTACTCCAAGTTCGAATTGGATCTGACAGTACGTTGCGACTACGATCAGCACCAAATGTCTGGCTCATCAACACAAGAACCGGAAAACCCCTAGCGCTGAGCACCGTTGCCGGAAAAAACCTGGGCGGTGGCCAAATCGTAAGGAGCGAACTAGGATTCGTAGATTGGAAGCCTGGTAATAAAATTATGCCGGCCCGCGTTGTAGAGGCCGTACAGTTTACCGACAAAAGGATGACGGAGACGGCCACCGCGATAGAAACTGTCGAGCTCAGCGAGGGTTCTGCACGAGGAGACGACACTCAGTGAGCGACTTCGCACTCTGTTCAGAGAGCAGGGCGTCACAATAGTAAGCATCCTCGTAGCTCTCGGCATGACTATATCAACCATAGGTATAACTATCGAGCTGCTCGTAGGTGGTGCGGCGGCTGCTGGCGCGGGTGCAGCCGCGCCATCCGGAGGAGCAAAGGAGTGGGCAAAAAAGCAGCTTAAAGCCCTCGCCAATCTCCTGGCTAAATATGCCGGAAAGGCGGCTGCCGAGCTGCCTGGGTTGATCGGGAGTGTCGTCTCCTTCTTGCTATCTATATTATCAAAAACGGTCGGATGGCTAGCCGAGAATGCTTGGGCTTTAATCGTGGCGATCGCCGGTCTTCTACTATTCTCCGCCCGAGAGTTCCTAAAACCAAAGCGCGAATAGTCCGATCGCTATGAGGGCGACGACGACTGCTAATTTCTCCTCCTCGTGGGTTGTAGTTTCCACTCCTGTTCCAATTATTCCAATTTCAACATTGTTGATGATTGGATTGGGGGAACTGGTGGAACCCAATTCGTGAATTGGGGGTTTTATGAAATCTTTTTCAAATTTATTTGAATTTCCAACCTCAACACTGTTGAACCCGATCATCTTGTGGGGGGGGGGGGGAATGATGGTATCCGCGTTCACGTTCCCGTTGTGGCCGATTTTTGCTTGGTGGTGGCGATTACGATCTGATTATTGTAACCGTCAACCGGGTCGTCTCATAGTATCATATTGCTCGGCGCCATATAAAGACCTATTACAAATACATAGTCTACTGGGGTGCTGGCATTCTGAAAAAACATCTTGATACCACCTGATCACATCCGGGAGGTCCTCGACATTTGCCAAGAACTGTTTTTGCGCGTCAAACGCCTTACCGTCTCCTATTATAGAACTGCGCGCTTGCGCCTGCACGCCGAGGATAGCCCAGACGTATGTGCGAATGGAGTCGTTGAGGTGGGTAACCACACCCCTGGTGAACCCCTCCCCCCTATCCAAAATGAATGTCCCCCAGCCGATATTGGCATGTTCGCTTTGTTGGATGTAGTCGACGTGACGTATGACAGATGGAAGGTATTTACAGCCGGCGAAATTACAGTGTACTGGTGGATCTGAAGACGCGCCGAATGTCATAGTGTTTGAATCGAAACTTCCCCCATTGCGGGTTACGATATTTTTGTTTAGAAATATATCACCTAACCCACCATTTTTAGTTTTTTTTTTACTTCTGTTTCCAGTCGGTATTTTTAGAAATCTGAAATTCGGCACATATTCTTTCGTAGGCTTTGTGGTCGCACGGTCTGTATAAAGGGTCCCATTTATACTCTTGGGGTGTGTTCATTTGCATCTCTTTGAGAATCCTCCTAATAGTGTAGTAGATGTGAAAAGTATAAACACTTTCGCAGAAAGCGCTCTCATTATGCTCCATGTGGTTTATGTAAGAGATACCATACCCGGTTGTGGCACACCACACAGCAACATTTAACTGGTTCTGCCAAAACTGCATCGGTGTTGCTTTCCACGCGTTTCTTGGTTAGTAATTTTGGGCAGCCTATAATTATCAAATATGTTTGAAAAAGTTGTATCAAATCCGGTGTCTTCGTTTACTCTTATTGTTTGGTTTATTAGCTTTCTAATTAAGTAGTGGATTCATACCGTTAAGTAGTACACATCTCCCCCAGCGTACTTTGCCTTTGAATTGAAGCTAAATGCCTTGGTATCCAACGACATTTTAATCGGAGTTTATTATGTTTGTTACTATCATTAATGTTCAAAAAGAGAGTTGTGATCTTCAGAAGTCAATCGACAACTGCTGTGGAAAACGGCGGGTAGGCCTCAGATGAATCACCTTCACGGTTGGGTGGGAGAATGTGGGGAAGAGCGAAGGGTTTGGCTATGTGAAGGATGGACGCCAAGTAGGGTTAAAGCTTCCTCCTGGACTGTGGAGTTTTAGACAGGTCAAAGATTTTGTTACCTCAGAGCTTGACGGTAGAGTCAACCTCACAGTATCGAAGGCTACCGGGCTCACAACAATGACCATCGGCCCAAACAGCCGGATAAGGATCTCCCCGACGTTGGGTGGTACTCGACTCGGTTTTAGAGAGACATACTCCGCAAATAAAGGATTGTTTGCCCCGGGTGAGTACGTCGGTGATAACCCGGTGGACTTCGCCTTCACGAAAACTCTCAGGGTGCACCTGGATCGTACAACACGGTAGACGGATCTCCCAGCACAATACTGAAAACCCTGCAAGCCAGTGATTGTTATTTTAGGGAGACTGTGACATTAGACTTCCCATGCCCCGAGATGAAAGTTTTGGAATCGGGACATATCCACGAATTTACGGTCTCTATTCTTGATGATCAAGCGAGAGAGATGAAGAACTATTACCCGATTTCGGTCGTCCTAGAAATTTCAAATTAATTCAAAGAATTAGACTCAAGTTCGTAATAGAATTTATAACAATTGAGTATATACGGACCAGGTAGTTCTTCCAATTCCAATCGCGATTGGGTGACAGATATAAATTCAAAGAATCCGAGTAACAACCCAATCGTGATTGGAGTGCCCGACGGATCCAACCCCACAGGTGATTTATTAACTACCGGAAAAACCAAGGCCCTGATCAATACAATTATACTGGAGGTCACATACGTGATTCACATGAGTATAGCACAGCTTAGAGTAGACGTCCTGACGGCGACTGCACAAGTTCGCGAAGAGGCACATACAGGACTTAAGGATCTCGGCAGAAAAATAATCCAAGTTATGCAGCACTTACTGAACTAGGTGGAAAAATAACCGAATTTCGGGAAGAGGCCCATACAGAGTTTATGGAAGTTTCCGATAAACTAAATCGAGTTCGTAAAGACGCTCACAAAGTCCTTGAGGATACCTCTGAAAAGGTTCGCTTTGAGGCCCATACAGCGATTGCGCAAGTTGGTGAAGGACTGGGTGCAGTGGTTGAGCAGGTACGTCTATTGCAACCAGAAAAACGTGTCATAACAGTTTGGGCTGAGAAGCGGGGCCCATTGAATGAGGGGATCTATGAATATTCGTTTGGTGCCAAAGCGAGCAATAGATATGGGGGATACGTCATGACAACTCCGGGGACGGTTCGACGAATGGCGGTCTGCTCGGTTAATTCTAAGGGTAAATCTATGGGCGCGGTCACCGTAAATCTCGTACTGGATGGTGAAGAACGGGCGCTTGGACTCATTAAACTCGTTGGACAGAATTCAGGGGTGGTTTTGTTCGCCGGTGACAATCCAATTAGACTTTTCGAAGGTAGTGTTATTAACTTTGTTACGAAAATCGCTGACCCAGCGAGTTCTTCCACTGTTCTAACATTGTTAATTGAAGTTGATTTATGACGAGTGAACATTTAATACCGTTGAACCTACAACCAAAACCGGCTGATCCTGTTTCAACACCCAATACCACCCAATGGATGTTGGACAGTTGGAATTGGGGGATATGACCCCGTCAAACTTCAGGTTGGAAAATATCGTCGAGATACAGCAGATTGTAAAAAAGAGGGGGAAACTCGGAGGGTGAATGCTAAAAAATATAGACGAGCTGCAAATATAGCGGAGGGGGTGAGCACCTTGTTATCGTCCGTTTCTATACTGGGTGGGGCCGGAACCGCTGCATTGTTATCTACAGTCGTGGCAATTCCTATTGCCGCGGGTTTGAGTGGTGTAGCCACTGGGGCAGGACTGCTGTGTATGGCGCTTAGAGTAGGGGACCACCCTTCCCAAGATTGAGAATACTGATTGGGATAGGGGGGGAGTTACAACTCCACCCCGCTCAGGAGCAGCATCAATACCATATATATGTTAGCAAATATACTTTTTTTTAATTATTAATTAATTAATTAATTAATTAATTATTTAATTAATTATTATGTTTTCTATATAATAATAGGGGGTGTTCAGTTTTAAATAATTAATTAATTAATTATTATACCCCTATATAATAATAGGGGTATTCAGTTTTAAATTATTAATTAATATTTTCATACTTCCTATATGTTAGCAAATATACTTTTTTTCTTATTAATTAATTAATCTGACCAAACGACAGTATGGTATAAGAGAGACAACTCTGAAAAGGACGACCCACTTTATAAGTACACAGTTGTCTAACTTGGCTCTGTATTCTATAGGTGGTCCGCACTTTTTGTTTATTCAGTTCATACACAAATTCGAGGGGTGTGGGACCGTAGATGGAGCGTAGGGGCACTATGTAGGTTGGTGGTATCATTGTAACTCCCTATATACTACTGAAGCAAATGGTTGCGCTGCCATATAGTAGTATATGCCTGAAAATGTTACCGAAGTATTACGACTTAAGATATATGCTGAATTTTATTGAACAAAATAATCTCTAGCTCGAAAACGTGTTGACATAGCGCATCGGAGAATATATCGTTGCGGAGGGCTAACATTTGCCTAACTTCTGCAATTGGCGGAAACTATATAAATCGGTTGACAGTTTCGTGAGAGTCCGTTGTCTCGAGGCCGTCCGAGTACGGACCATTGAAAACATAGGCACCTTGTATTGTGTTCTAACAGGGAGTAAACTAATTTTTCCCCACTTATTGATACTTTTAGATTTATAGTAATGTATTTATAGAACTTGGTCCGTTACTTCAACCTGTGAGCAAAATTGGTATTAAACTTGAAGCAGAACTATCCGGTGACATCCTGACAGGTCAGTTTCTTAGTTGAACAGTTAATTTAGTAAATAATTCAGCTATTCCATCAGCAGGGTCTGAGGACTTTACACATTCGTTAATAATAATCATAATCATCATCATAATCATCATCATCATTTTAGTAGTATAGCTTTATTTCCTCCAAATCTGAAGAGCAAGAACAAGGATGTACATGTAACGATAGTGCAGTTATAAATCATGTGAGAGTGCAAGCATATTAATAGTCTGTACATGTATATACACTGTATCGATTAAGACGAATGTCTATTGGCTAGAATTCGCACGAATTGGATTTTCCGGTATGTTTATATAAATAGGTTTACTTATTAAATGTCACTGAAAATCAGTGCAGTCCAGTGTATGCCACGGAATGCATTGTTTGCCAGGTGCAAATATTGTCAGCTGGCAGTTGCCGTGGCAATCAATGTAGACCTAGGTCTTCCCGCCCGGTTATGATAGTCGGCCACGAATGGATAATTTGCCCGGAGCACACATTGACAGTTAATGAACACTGTGGCGATCAATGTAATATGTCTGCCAGCAGTGCTGGTAGGCAACGGAATGCATTGTTTGAATGGTGCGCACATCGATAGTTGGCAGTGGAAATCAATGTAGACCGAGATCTGCCCGCACGATTGTGCTGGCAGGCCATTAATTGCATTGCCAGGTGCAAACCTCAACAACGGACGAAGGTGTACTCGACTGACCAGTATGAACCATGACTAAGTGTTATAGGTCGCATCATATATATGTATTGTTTGTCGCTTCATTTATGTCGCTTATATTTATGTTCAGTTGTTTGATGAAACGGACATATCAGGCTTAGAAGTCCACATTATGCGTCACTATACATTTAATCACACTACATTTAACCAAGTTCTCTCCTATATCGCAAATGCCATGCTTATGACATCTACAGTTCATTGATGCGCGAGTTGACCATTGTTTGTTGCATGCTTATATTGACAGTTTTAGCGACATGTGTAAGCAATGTAGACCAGAGTCAGCAAGCAAGGATGTGCATATTGACCATGGAGTAGATTGTTTGCTAAATACATGCATTGCCAATGGCAATGGTGACGTCGGCAGCAAAACGTGGAACAGACAGTAAATCAAATGATGATCGGGGGTAGAACTGGTAAATCGTATGGTTCAATTTTTGCTCGATGCTATATGAAAAATGGCATTGGGGTAATATGGGACAACTGTCCCATTTTACCCCAAAGTAACATGTGATATTAAAATTGAAAAATGATCGATCCCCGAGTCAGTGTCAACGAAGTGCTTATATATTTTGTGAAATAAAGGTCATTGTTCATATCGTAAACAATGCCAACTGCACTAAACTAGCCTTGTGCATTTATAGTCCACTAAGTCCACAAAACTGAGTCTTACATAATCATAATTTGCTCACGTTTAGTTTATTAGTGTACATGATACGAATCAATAATAATTACCTCGTTCAAATTATGCCGCCTCACAACTTTCTTTCCGTATATGGAAGGGACCAATTGTTATTACTGAAATATTAACTTTCAAAACCGGCGTACTGTACAACACCGATATTGGAGAATGTCTACATTGTCCAATATTACCTAACGTCCCATATTCCCCCAAATTATCCGTAAAAGGGCAGGTTTCGTGAAACAGACAGTAAGAACCAATTTGGGACATAGCTCACTTGTATAAAGAATGCGTTATTGAAGAAAGACCAGACAACATGACTAAATCGTCCGCTGCCGTAGTAGTATATAGGGAGTCAAAATGATACCACCTGCGGTGGTATCATTTATAACCCTCTATACTACCCCACCACCCCCGAAAAATCAAAAATTGGTTAACGAGGAAATTGTCTCCCGACAGCAAATTCATAAATTTGCAACCCCCTATAATACCCCCACGAGGAAATTTATGAATTTTTGAGAAAATAATTAATGCAATACCAATTCACGATTGGATGTGCCCACGAGTGATAGTTTATATTCCAACACCCCATTTTTCTCCTCCAATATAGCTAATTGATTTCGTAGATCAGCAACTAATTCTACAGCTATAGTCTACCACGTTCACCTTTAGCCACCTGACAGCGTAGTTGCTTATGTCTACAAAGAGTTTGGGCACTAACGAATTTACAAGGGCATCTGTGGCATTGAAATTGTGGGGGGGGGGGCACAAGGAAACTTTCTACGTCTCGCTAGATGCCTTCGTAGATAGTCTTTACGCGTAAACGTCTTACAACAAGTCTCACACTCCATTATATATGTATATGTATATGTTTATATTCAATTGGAAGTGAACAAAACTAAAAAAATTCACGACCAATTGAACAGATAAATTTCATAGGTTATACAAAAAGTATATTACAGAAAATATGATAACGCCAGAAATCGAAAGTTTGAGAAGAGAAGCCGAATCTCTAGGGATTACTTATAGTAAACGGTTGAGAGTTAGGGGGTTGACAAATCTGATAAACGCCACAAAGAATGAGGCGTTCATGAAGCGGTTTACCCGCGCCCACAAACGAGGAGCCTTTAAAGACCTCACACTAGCAGAGGAAGTTGGTAACAGAATTCAAAAAGAAAGTATTGCGGAGCTAAGGGCTAGTGTAATTAATTCTAAAGAATTACCTTCAAGCACAAATAATTTGTCTCAAATTAGACACACAGGTGCCCAAATACCAAATAAAAGATCTATAGTTCGCGCGATAGTGGAAAAAGGTGAAGAAATATTTGGGGCTCACGATGAAACGTTGGAAAAGGTAGAAAATGGAAGACGGGTAGTTACATTATCCTTTCGTAAAAACATTAACATTAACGAGTCTGAACGCATGTCCGATAAACTCGCTCCGTATATAACAACAAATTTTTATTTGAGATATTCATATTCTTACAAGCTAGAACATATGGAGGAAACTAAAAATGGAAAACCTATAACTCTAATATTTCACAAAAATCGCGGTGGTAGCGAACCACTATCATCAATGAAAACCGTTAAAAAATGGCTGTCAGATAAGGAGCAAACACGAATAATGTCCGATAAAATAGACAGACCAAATACAAAGTGGAAGTTTGTAAGATGGGTAGAGGTTTTCGTAAAGCTAATACAGGGCAGTAGGGGAATAGATTTGGGACTACAATCCAAAGAAGCAGCAGGAGGAGAACTTCCAGAATGGTTGAGGAATAGAAAAGGTATGTATTCTTTAGATAAGTATAATGACGATCTTTGTCTGTTCAGGTGTCTAGCTATGCACCTTGATAAAAAGATCAGACCTGACAGATGTACAGAAAAAGCGGAAGAACTTAGTAAGCAATACTTCGGTAGTAATGTTGTTTCACCAATTCCTTTTTCAGATCTAAAAAGTTAAAAAGTTAAGAGGTTTTTAAGGTAGGTATAGAAGTATATCAACCGACCAAATATGACGTATGGTGGTTGAAAAAGGTACCAGCACACTATAATGAAATAGGTAATAAACCAATGACAATAGGACTGTTTAATAATCACGCATTTCTGATAAAAAAACCTTAAAAACCTATCTAAAACTTACGCCTGCAATAATTGTAAACAGAGATTCACAAAATCGAGTAATATGAAGAGACACGGACCAACATGTATGAAAGGTGAGACAAAAATAGTATGTGATGGTAATTATTTAGAGCGCCCGCGTTCGTCGTTCGAGAAAGCGTTTTACCCAAAAAGTTCTAACAGTTATGGGGCGATCGATTGGATGTATTCTGTGGAAAAGCGGGAGGGAATTCACATTCATCACGAACAGTGCGGACACGGCGGTGAAAGATGGATTTTAGGAGCTCAAGTAGATGGATACTGCCAAGAAAACAATACCGTATATCAATATCACGGCTGTTACTGGCACGGGTGCGAGATTCATGCAAAGCATAGAAAAAAAGAACGCGCATCCACTATGAGAAGAGATACATTTATTAGAAGAAGCAAAGAATTCAACCTAGTAGTTATGTGGGAATGCGAATTCCAAAGAACGGGTAAAGATATAAAGATCGGTTGCGACACTACTCTTTATCCATATCAGATAGTATATGATTTTGAGGCGTATCTCAACCCAGAATTTAAAACGCTAGGTAATAGTTTAGAGTACGAAGCTGAGCACGTTCCGGTAAGCGTTAGTATAGGAGATAATTTCTCAGGAACAGTAACTCATATTTGTGATAAAGATCCTGCAAAACTTATAGAAAAAATAAAAAAATTTGTAGAAGATTTGAAAGTCAGGGGAAAAGCTATAAGAGAAGAAGTATGGTTGAGATATGGGTTTAATACAGAACATTTACGTACAAACCAAATCGCCAAGATCGAACAGTGGATAGAGCAAGTACCGGTTATAGGTTTTAACAGCAGTAAGTACGATATAAACTTAATACAGAAATATTTAGTAGGCGAATTGGCATCAACAACAAAGAAAGTAATGGTCGGAAAACGGGCAAACGCAACAATATTTCTATTTACTACCGGAGTTTAGATTTCTTGATGTAATACTTTACCTAGGACCGGGTGTAAGTTACGATAGTTGGATAAAAGCCTACGACTGCAAAGGACAGAAATCTTTCTTTCCTTACGAGTGGTTCGATTCTCCAGACAAACTTGATAACCCAGGACTGCCTGATATAGAGAATTGGTATTCCAAACTATCGGGGAAAATGTTACTAGATGAAACAGAATTAAGTAAATGTCGTAGAATTTTCGAAGAAAAGAATATGAAAACTTTCAGAGATTGGTTGAAATATTATAACGATTTAGATGTAGCACCGTTCCTAGAAGCGGTAGAAAAAATGTGTGAATTTTATAAACACAGAGGTGTGGATATTTTCAAAGATGCGGTAACACTACCGGGTGTGGCTATACAATATTTATTGAGAGGAACCATTAAAGAAAAAAAATCTATAAAGGTGGTTATACCGGAGGGGGCTCTATATGCACCAAAAGAAGGAACATACGAAATGATGAAAGACGCTCTAGTCGGGGGTCCATCAATCGTATTTACACGTTATGCAGAAGCCGGTGTTTCAAATATTAGATCTAATTCCTCAAATGAAATTAACAAACCTTGCAAGGCTATTTTGGGGAATGATGCAAACGCGTTATATTTATCTACGTTAAATAAAGATATGCCGTGTGGGAGAGAAACTATACACCATATAGATACCCCACATAATCCTAAATTTATTAAAAAGTTTTGTAAAAGAGTTTTATCTGGAGACTGGTTTGGGTTTGCGGAGGTGGATATAGAAGTTCCACACAACTTAAAAGATAAGTTTTCTGAAATGTCTCCACTTTTTATAAACAGAGAAGTAGATGTTGATGAGGTTCCAGAACACATGATAAAATATTTGGAAGATACTGGAAGAACTAGAGGAAATGGAAGAAAATTGGTGGGATCTATGTCGGCCACTAAAGTACTGCTGTACGCGCCACTATTGAAATGGTATTTAAAACACGGCCTAGAAATAACGGGAGTTCATCGTGTTATAGATTATATTAGTGGTAAACGCTTCGAATGGTTCGCAAAAGAAGCTACAGCCGCAAGACGAACAGGCGATGTAGAACCAAATAAGAAACCAGTAGCGGATATAATGAAATTATTAGGCAATTCGTGTTGTGGAAAAATGATAGAGGCAAAAGAGAGACATTTAAATACGACATATACACAAGACGAAACCTGTGTTGACAAAGCGTTAAGATCTGCATTCTTTGATGATTTGGAAGAGATAGGAGATGTGTACGAAATATCTTCCCGAAAACAAAACCCGGTGTGCAGTAAAGAGCCCCTTCCACTGTGGAATAGCGGTTTATCAACTAGCTAAATTGAGAATGTTGGAATTTTACTACGAATTTCTAGACAAATACGTAAAAGGAGAAGACTTTGAATTAATACAGATGGACACGGATAGTATGTATATAGGAGTTAGTGGAAAAACGATAGAGGAATTGATTAGACCTAACTTACTAGACGAGTTTGAAAAAGAAAAAAAGAAATGGTTGGCTTGGGATAAATGGAGCGAAAGAGAGCCAGGACTTTTCAAAATGGAATTCAGCGGAGATAGGGCGATAGCGTTATCTAGTAAGTGTTATTTCGTAGAAAAATTTTATTCCACTAAAGATAATTTGGAACAAATTAATAAAAACTCTGCGAAAGGAATGTCCAAGAGAGCTAACAATTTAAATTGGGATAGATATAAACGAGTACTAAGTGAAACTACAGAAGATGGAAAACACATTATAGATGTAGCACAAAATAGAGGATTTAAAATGAAAGATGGCGTTATGAAAACGTACTGTCAACAAAAATTAGGACTCTCGGCGTACTACGATAAAAGACGCGTGTTACCAGACGGAATACATACAGAACCTCTCTTGATTTAAGCAATCGGGGGCAGCTGGGTGTCAGAAGGTACCATAAGAAGTTCTTCGCGAACAAAACCGCGAGATGGACCATCAGCCAAATAATAGAGCATGGGCTCATCGGGTTTGGTAATAGAGCGATCCAGATGATATACATTCAGAGACCACACGGGATCAGTCGCGCGGCGGCTGCCACCTTCGAGCTCTCCCGGTTGATAGAGGTACCGGACGTCAACATCCGATGGAAGCGCAATCGGCGATTGCTGCTCCTCTAAACCAACGGGTCGTCCGCGCGAGACGGCAGAGGGCTTGCTCGTCACCTTTTTAGACTTGATGGCATCTACGGGCTTCTTACCTATCAATCTGGTCACCTCTCCGTTCAGTGCGGAGACCACGGCGGGCAGTCTGGCCACCCACTCGGTCGATCGCGAATGAGGGTCTACAAGTTCTTTAGCATATTGGTGTCCGAACAGCCTCTCAGCCAGGGTTCGATTGAAGCGCTCCACGATCCCCTGGTCCCGGTGGATGTTGACGCGGCCGCGTCTGATAGAAACTTTGTGCTTAGACAATAGATGAGAGACCGCGCCCATGAACTCGCGGCCGGGATCGACCTGGAGAAGATTCGGCCATTTGAGAGAACTCCTCTTATATATTCGGGAAAGAGCCTCGGCCACCTCCTTAGACTCTTTAGTGGCCAACGGCTCAGCCCCCTTATAACGACTCGCTACGTCAACGATTGTCAGTGCGTACTTGTACGTCTTACGACCGACGCGATCGTGAGGGAGAAACAGGAGATCCGCTTGGTGAACTTGGTTCGGCACCGGCACGTCGAATTTTGGGCGCGGAATATTGTGAGGCGCGGGTAAATAGATCTGCCAGATGGCCTGCTTCTTTAGCCATTCCTTGACAGCGTTTTCTGAAACCTTGGTCGCCGCCGCGAGGTTCTTGATGGCCGCGAGTCCCTTCCAGTAGCCACGTGGGCTATAGTAGTGATTCGACAGCTTGCGCGTTAGTTTGGTATCAAGTTTGCGCGTGTTCATCGTATGCGAAGTATTCTAATATATCGGACAATCTCCAACATGCCCTCGCCAGTTCGTCCGGTAACTGCGTCGTTAATAATAAACCTTTGTTGAAAGTACAATCGCGATTGGTTAAGTTCTTAAGGAACTCGGAGGAATCTAATTCATCCCTCAACTCCCAATCGAGATTGGATGAAGGAGTCCAATCCCCAGTATTGGTGGAGGATTCTAACATCCACTTTGCGAAAAGGGTGGCCGCTTTTTCATCCTCGCGCCACGTCTCGAGAGAATCTCGGGCCAGACGAATCATACTCTTTGCACCAGCTATACGATGTTTTTGGGCAGTGTAGCCTACATCGATCATAGCGTAATAAAGTTCGTCAACTAACATCGTTCTATATATATATTTTTATAAAATAAATTGTTTTAATTAATTAATTATTTTTTAAAAAATTATTTTATATAGTAGCCGACGAGACCCGCCACACCCATTCCCACGACGATGAACGCGATCTCGCGGTCTTTTTGGGGCTCTGACGGTACATAGAAATCTGAAAGTTGGGGCTCGCGATCCATTGGATCGAGACTTTTGTGCGGATATGCCAGCGCGTACTCGCGGTTGGCTTCTTCAACGTTCTGAAAAGTTTGCGCGGCGTGATTTTCGCGGCGAAGCTCTTCATTGACCCAGTCCAGATGGGCGGTTCGTTTTTTCGACCACGCTTCCTTTGCGCTATTGAGTTGTTCTACAGCTAAATCGTGACGCTTACGCTCCTCATCCACGTTCGAGCTTTTCATTTTAGAGAATATAAAGTTGCTACCGCTGAACGCCAATGCGTTTACAAGCGCACCACCTACTATTACTGCGATTGAAGCCATTTATTTCCATATATTAACTGGTAGAATTCCAGCTTTAACTAGATAATCTCGGGTCCAAACTGCGGCCGCTACATCTAAGGTCGCGAGCCCTACGTCTCTCACAGTAAAGTCCAATTTGGGAGCGGATCCTCCTAGGGCCATCTTTGATAGTCGAGCATACCCGATACTGAAACCTGATATCACCACGGCGTGATAAAGCGCATTCACTAACATTTTACCATCTTGTTCAGCCATTGTTATAATTATTGCATATAAAAGGGGTCGCGATCAATGTTTAAATGGGGCGCATCCAAATTCAACATTGTTGATGATTGGTGTTTCATATCTTTCTTCTGAACACTGGCTGGTTGTTTTTTCGATAATAGGGGGTATTTCCACACGCACAGGGCACCAACAACTGCCAGACCACCACCAACAACCCAACTCCAATTCACGAATTTGGGTGACAAATTCAAAGAATTTGGGTGTGCTTCCAATTCGTGAATTGGGGGTGTTGTTGTACTCAACTCTGTCTTCAGATGTTTTGCTGTCTCCGTCCCCATCAATTCACTAATTGGCTGCAACCCCAATCTCGATTGGAGTTTAGCCTCTCGAAGCTCGGTGAGTATTTTATCTTGTTTAACTTTTCGGGTGGCAGCCGCCGCCCGCCCAGCTGCCTGTCTTTTGGGATTTTTTATATGCGGTATGTCATCCAGTGGCGGAGTAACACTCGGGTTCGATTGGGTTGGAGCAATCGGGTTCAACTCCGTCACTCTCGCTGGTGTGTCTTGTGTCATCATTTTCAAAATTATATTTTGTATTAGAGCTTATAGTTCGTGGGCATATATGTCCAAATTGACAGTGTTTACCCGTGGTCAACGCGGTTGTCAGCGGAGCTAAGTACATTCCAAACTTGTGATAAATTGAGCAGCAGGCTGTTCTAAGAGTGTGACCTATAAAAGGGTCAGTCTCTAGATCGTCAATCAACCCCGCGGTGTTTGGTATAGGGAGAAGTATACTAACGGCGGTTGCATACAAATGAATAGCCGCCGATCCGAGAGTTTTTGTCATCTCCGCACCTAACCTAGATTCGTATCGCACATACATTTTATCGATCTCCGCATCTGACATCTTATCCACCTGAAAAACTGAGAGACGCCTACCGAGATAATGCTCCGATTGTCCCCCAGCAACCAGCGCAGCTAGCCGCTCTCGTCGCGCCGCATTTTCATTTTCATTCGGAGTCGTTGCACTCAACCCAATACCAACTGCCGTTGGAGTTTAACTACAATTCGTGAATTGGGGGTGCTCTGTCGGATAATTATCTTTCAGGATGTTGGCAGTCGGAATTGAGGTTTCTTCTATTAGCTGATCGAGAAGTTCGTCGCAGTTCATTTTTCTTAAAATTAATTTAACTATTCTAACAAGTCTCATCACTTTAACATATTTATTTCTTAATTTTTTCAAAATTATTAAAATAATAAAAGCGCACCACCCGATACTTATGATCACCATTATGCTCGCAACAAAGCTCGCAGCGGAGCACCAAATTGTTAACATTGTTAACCATTGTTCAGCATTTGTTCAACATTTGTTAAGCATTTGTTCAGCATTGTTCAGCATTGTTCAGTAATTGCTAATTAATTTTAAGAAAATTATAAAATTACTCGGCAATTACTAACGAGCGTTAAGTAATTGCTAATTTTCTTAAAATTACTTTGTAATAAATTAATTGATAACTTCGTAAGCAGTTGGTTGATCAGTCTTTAGCAAAAGCTTGGCGTGCTTAGTTTCCGAAAGCATCTGTCGAACCTCCAGGCGCTCTCGCGTTGGGTTATAACGTCATTCTCTCGAAGACAGTCGTCGAATGAGTCTCGATCCTTGCAGTGAAAGAGGGCGACCCATTTCGTTTGCTCGCGCAGATCCTTGAGGACGGCGTTGTACTTTTGAGTGGATATCCATACGCTTTGCCTAGCATGGCAGCCAGAAAATGCGAGCTCGGAGAGCATGTCCTTCTTTTTGGTCATCGCCGCCTTGGCTGAGCAATCATCAATCACGTATAGGGTGGGCTCACCCTGGAATGTTTGGTATAAACCACGCAGCCAATCGTGAAGCCTATCACCGGGGTCAATAACGTATACCTCAGGGTCGGTCCATATACCACGGGCACCGCCTGGCTGTTATAAGTGATCGTTGTGCCGCACAGTGGGGACACAGGATCACAATATGACGAAAGGCATCGCGGTAGGAGCCCTCGAGCAAGTCTAGGATGAAAACCGTTTTTCCACATCCTGTCTGCCCACATATTATGGCAGAGTGGGCATCTCCAATCGTGAATTGGTATTGATTGCTAATTTTCTTAATTAATTCTTTAGAATTATCAAATTTATTAATTAATAAATCGTTAGATGATTTTTTTTATTAAATCAGTAGAGTGCTGAGACGTATCGACCATCTTCGATGTTGAGTTGTGCGTCTGTAATTATGTATAAGTACACGTTCAATGGCCCGGCTCCGTCCGCCTCTTTGGTTATCTGGATCGTCACACCCTCGCTAGCGTTCACAACTTGGCGTCCGCTGCCGTGTATTTGGTCGTCGTCGCTGGCTCGCATGTCTAGCCATAACGCGTATTTGGTATTCAGGAACTCCGCGAGGGAGACGGCCGAGAGATGCAGGTCTTTGGCAACTGCTGCAACCTCCGGAGAGCGCTTAGAGCCGGCAGCAAACTGCTTTCATACTTCGTCCCACTGCTGGTGCGCGCGAAGACCCGCGCTGTAGAGTTGATTGGGTACTCCCTCGATCGTCACCTCTACCTTCGTGATTTTGGGGTTATAGAATTTGTCGGTTTTTCGAGCACCGAGCGTGAACCGAGCATCCTCGAACAACATCAGTATACCTTTCATCGAGCGGGCGGGGACGTTGAAATTAATATTCCACAATGTGTCGCTTTTGTCTTTCTTCATCTTGCGGTGGCGAAGAACTCGGTCGTAAAGTATGGCAACGCGCCCGGCGTACTGGGTTCTGATCAATCGCGCGAGTTCGGGCCTCGTGACCATGTCATACTCCAGCGAAACATTGTCGATCGTATACGTCGATAACATGTCGGTGGTTATGAGAACTCGGCCGTAGTCGTTGAACGTTAGTTCGTATTCGAGGCGGTCAGCCAAAGCACTCTCATAGTAGGGCATGTGACTCTCCAGCAACTCAAAGTCGAGCGTGATGTAGAAGCGGTTGCCGTAAGCGCCCGCGACCGCGTTGTCACTCGCGTTGTTATCTGCCTTGTTAGCAGCCCCGATTCTAAGTTTGGTTACGTTCTTATTTTTGCTGGTGTCAATACCCTGATAGACAGCGTTTTCGCGCTCTTGTGCCGTCTTCCACAGGTCCTGATAGCAATGGTAGACGTCGCTGTCGTCGATCAACATCACCTCATTACCAGAAATCTTTATCATAGTCTTCTTGACTATGGCGCGACCCAGGTTCTGAACGACGGTTCGGTCCTCGTCCGTCGACGTCAGCGAAATAGTGAAAGCGAGGCGAACAGTACCCGGCACCATGACGTCGTGAGTTCCGAGGTTGGGGAAGCGGACTAAGAGCTGCTGGTTCTGGTCGATCGTCGATGGGTTGTTCGTAATAACGACACTCTGTCTCACGCCTTTTGCCCCGAGGGGCTCACGCAGTCTGCGGTATGGATTGAGTTTGCGACCGTATTGACTCGAAGACATAATTAATTTTATTGAAACTATTAAACCCGTATGGTTTTGTCTTTAATACATAATTAATAATTTTGAAAAAATTAAAATGGATGATTACGATATTAACATGGATGAAATCGGCAGAGAAGATTACTACGATGATTATAACGATTACGCCGATGATTATGGTGATACGCCCTTCATAGAGACTCCAGTTCCAATCCAATCGCAATTGGGGGAAATAGGTGGCGCTACCAGCAGCGTTGGTCAAAGTCAGGAATTACTTGAGGGAGCTGTAAACGACTACTACAACAATTTGGCAGAAAAAGATCTGGTCCCATCTGTCGGTCGAGACTACTCCAAGTTTGAATTGGATATGCGTGGTAGGTTGCGACTAAAAGCATCAGATAACCCGATCGTCAACATGAAGACCGACCGGAAAACCCCTAGCAATGGGCACCATTACTGGAAAACGGGGCGGTGGCGAAATCATAAGGAACGAACTAGGATTTCCAGATTGGAAGCGTGGTAAACCAATTATGCCGGCCCGCGCTGTAGCGGCCCTACAGTCTACCGACGAAACGATGGCGAAGACGGCCGCCGCGATAGAAATGGTCGAGCTCAGCGAGGTCCCTCAAATAGCCACCGACGTTATTAACACGATGGAGACCACGTTCAGCGTCCAATCGCAATTGGGGAAAATACTCAACGATGACCCACCGTTACCTCTTCGCGAACTCCGTGGACTCGATAAGGCTCTACAAATGGTCCGGGGCGAACTGGTCCTTAATTACCTCTCCAAACTCACGGCGCTGGATGAACATTATCGCGCTAGAAGAAAAGAAAACTGGAAGAAGCCGGAAGGTGACGATAGAGAATCTACCGACGCGGATCGCCGAACGACTGCGGTCTTTGCGGGACGAAAGAGAAGCTCGCTTGGAGGCCGCCTCGGCTAACCGTGAGGCTCTCCGCACACAAATAAGTCGGATCCGTGAAACAATATCGAGGGTTCTGCACGAGGACACGACACTCGGTGAGCGTCTTCGCACTCTGTTCAGAGAGCAGGGCGTCACGATAGCAAGCATCCTCGCAGCTGTCGGCATGACTATATCAACCATAGTTCTAGCTTTCACTGGTGGTGCGGCGCCACCACCCGCGCCACCACCAGTACCCGCGCCAGCACCCGCGCCATCCGGTGGAGCCAAGGAGTGGGTAAAAAAACAACTAAAAGCCCTGGCCAATCTTCTAGCTAAATTAGCTGGAAAGGCGGCTGCCGCACTACCTGGACTGATCGGAAGTATCGTTTCTTACTTGTTATCTATATTATCCAAATAAAAACGGTCGGATTTGGCTCGCCAAATAATTACTTGGGCTTTTAATCGTGGCAATCGCCGGTCTCCTACTATTCTCTGCCACCAATCGAGATTGGAAGTTCCTACAAAAAACCGCGAGTAGTCCTATCACCACGAGGGCGACGACGAGCCCTAATTTCTCCTCCTCGTGTGTTGTGCTTCCAATTTCACCCAATTTGCGATTGATTGGTGTTTCTCCAATCGCGATTGGTCTGTTGACGATTGGGGGTGTGGGTGAAACAACGGGTTCAAATGAACTTGATGGGGTGGCCAATTCATGAATTGGGGGTTTTATGAAATCTTTTTCAAATTTATTTGAATTTACAACATCAACACTGTTGAACCCGATCATGTTGGGGGTGCGCTTGATGATATCCGTGTTCACGTTACCGTTGTGGCCGATTTTTTGATTGGCGGTGGCGATTACGATCTGATAATTGTAACCGTCAACCGGGTCGTCTCGTAGTATCATATTGCTCGGCGCCATATAAAGACCTATTCCAAATACATAGTCTACTGGAGTGCTGGCATTCTGCAAAACGTCTTGATAATTCTGGATCGCCTTCTCCAGGTCCACCCTAGCTGAGATGGCGTCCTCTACAAGTGCCAAGAATTGTTTTTGTGCATCAAACGCTGTTCCCGTGCCCAGTATAGAACTGCGAGTTTGCTTCTGTGCGCCGAGGATGGCCCAGACGTACGTGCGAATGGAGTCGTTGACGCGAGTAACCCCGGCCTGCGTGAACCCTAGACCCATATCTAACATAAATGTACCCCACGCGTTCTGAACCTCAGCAGCCTGCTGTATGTAATCGACGTGAGCCGTTTCGGAGGTAACATTTTACAAGAAAACACGCCGCAGTGCCGACCTCCAGACACTTCCGGTCCGGCCCAATGTCAGCCAATCGGGCGTTTGGGTTTCAAAATTCCCGGCGTTCCGACTGACGATGTGGTCACCGGAGTGATCGTGTCTAAAATCAGTCTGCGTCCAATTCCCGGACTGGCTCAGAATGAGAACGTCCCCGAGGCCAGGAAATGCTTTCTGTCTCCAGTCCGCGTCTTTTGAAATGTTAAATTCGTTACACAGTCTTTCAAACGCCATACGGTCGTATGCGTTGGAAATGGGATCCCAGGCGTCGTCTTGAGGTAGTGAAATACCTAGTTCTTTGAGAATCCTCCTAATAGTATAATACGCGTGAAAGTTGTAGACACTTCGGAGCATGACATTCTTGGATGTCAGATGGTCTTTATGTGAAACTCCACACCCGGCTGTTGCGCACCACACAGCGAAATTTATTTGGTTCTGCCAAAACTGCATCGGTGTTGCTTTCCACCCGTTTACCGCCTCCATCGTAGTAATCTTGGGCAGCCTATATTGTTCAAAGATGTTAGGGAAATTGGTGGCAAAGCCACTGTCCTCTAACCGTTACGGTTGGGTGTACAAGGCGGTTAACAACGTCTTTTTGTGTGTATTTACCTCCGACCGCGTACTTTGCATTAGAGTTAAAGCTAAATGCTTTGGTATCCATTGAAAGATATTATTATGTTTGCTACTATCACTAATGTTCAAAAAGAGAGTTGTGAACTTCAAAAATCAATCGACAACTGCTGCGGAAAACGTCGGGTGGGCCTCAGATCAATCACGTTCACGGTCGGGTGGAAAAACATTGAAATGCACAAGTATATCTCCGGAATAGAACAGCCAGAGGCTATCTTTTCCGGAGATGGTATAGATCTAGAGACCGCCGATAGTCCTGCAGAAGTAGAGAGACGCCTTCGGGAAGCAGCTGTCGCATTACTTCCTGGCCTTTGGGGGTTTCGGAGATGTCCAAGCTTTAATCGCAACGAATATGCCTGGTAGTGGCACTCTCGCAGTCTCAAAAGCCACGGGGCTTGCGACATTGTCCGCTGATAAAAAAAATAAAGATCACTCCGAGGTTGGCCTCAATGTTAGGATTTAAATTTGCACCACCTTACAACGAGGAAGAAGGGCGAACGCCAGGGTTCCCGGCGAAATTTGTCTTCCCCGTGGGTGATCACCGCGGCGATACCCCAGTAAACTTCGCCTTCACGAAAACTCTCAGGGTGCACCTGGATCGGGTGAACACATCGTACAACACGGTAGACGGAGATCCCAGCACATTACTGAAAACTGTGCCCGCCAGCGATTGTTTCTATGGCGAGACTGTTACCTTAGACTTCCCACACCCCGAGATGAAAGTTTTGGAATCGGACATATCCACGATTTGAAGATTTCTATTCTTGATGATAAAGGGCGAGAGTTGAAGAACGATTACCCGATTTCGGTCGTCCTAGAAATTTCAAATTAATTTTAAGAAAATTAGAATTAAACGCATGTTCGTAATATATATTATCAACATTATGAGCATATACGGACCAGGTAGTTCTTCCGATTGGGTGACAAATTCAAATAATTTGGAACCGGCAGAAGGGGGATTCATCCCGACAGAGGGCGACTTTTTAATTTTTAAACATACCCAAAAAACAAAGGCCTTGATCAATAGAACTATATCGAGGGCCACGGACGAGATTCACAAGAGTCTACTGTCACAACTTAGAGAATATGCCCTGGCTGTGAATACACAAAGTCGTGAAGAAACGCATACGGAACTAAACGAACTAGGTAAAAAAATAACCAAATTTCGAAAAGAGGCCCGGTTGGGGATTGATAAAGCCCGAGAAGACCGCCAGGCGGACATTACGGAGGTTTATGATGCGTTGCGCTTAGAAGACTCTCTCAGCAAAGAAGCTACACTTACTGAATTAGACGGGAAAATAATCGATTTTCGAAAAGAGACCCGGTTGGGTATTGAGGGAGTCCGAGAAGACCACCAGGCGGACCTTACGGAGGCTTATGAGGTGTTGCGCTCAGAGGACTCTCTCATCAGAGAAGCGGCACTTACTGAACTAGACAAAAAAATAACCAAATTTCGAAAAGAGACCCGGTCGGGTATTGATAAAGTCCGAGAAGACCACCAGATGAACCTTGCGGAGGCCATTGTGGAGGCTTATGATGCGTTGCGCTTAGAAGGCTCTCTCAGCAGAGAAGCGACACTTACCGAACTAGACGGGAAAATAGCCGAATTTCTGAAAGAGACCAGGTCGGGGGTTGAGGGGGTCCGAGAAGACCACAAGGAGGCCATTGCGGAGGCATATGGGGCGTTACGCTCAGAGGACTCTCTCAACAGAGAAGCGGCACTTACTGACCTATACGAAAAAATAACCGAATTTCGAAAGGAGGCCCGGTTGGGTATTCATAAAGTCCGAGAAGACCACCAGGCGGCCCTTGCGAAGGCTTATGAGGTGTTGCGCTCAGAGGACTCTCTCATCAGAGAAGCGGCGGTTGCCGAACTAGACGGAAAAATAACCAAATTTCGAAAAGATGCCCGGTCGGGTGTTGAAAAAGCACTAGAAGGCCACCAGGCGACCATTACGGAGGCTTATGGTGCGTTGCGGTTAGAGGACTCTCTCAGCAGAGAAGCGGTACTTACCGAACTAGATGGAAAAATAACCGAAGTTTCCGATAAAGTAAATCGAGTTCGTACAGCAGCGACCAAAGCTCTTGAGGAGGCCTCTTATAAGATTCGTACTGAGACCCATATCTCTCTCGAGGGGCTTACCGGAATAGTGCAAACAATGAAAACGCCAAAACGTGTCATAACAGTTTGGGCTGAGAAGCGGGGCCCATTGGTTGAGGGGCACTATGAATATTCGTTCGGTGCCAAAGCGAGTAATAAATATGGGGGATACACTATGACAGCTGCAGGTGAAGTTATCCAAATGTCGGTCTGCTCGGTTAATGGTAGTGGTAAACCTGTGGGCGCGGTAGCGATAAATCTTGTAGTAGATGGGGATCGGTGACCCAGAGAGTTCTTCCACTATTGTCTCATTGTTAATTGAACTTATTGTGTAAATACTAATATATTGAACTAAATTTGTAAAATTTAAATATGAACGAATCACCGCTTCCAATTGTCAATACCGATCCATCAACACTGTATCCAACTCTCAATACCACTACATCAACACTGTATCCAATTAACGAAAGAAGTTCAGATTTTAGGTTGAATAATATCGTCGCTATGCAGGATATTTTGGTTAGAGAATGTGCAAATAGAAAAAGACACGCTAACAAATATAAGCGCGTGGCGAACATGGCTGAAGCATCTAGTACGGTTCTGGCAAGTTTATCTGTAATGAGTGGTGCGGGGACTGCTGCAACGCTATCTACAATTGTAACGGTTCCACTTGCAGGGGTTTTGAGTGGAATTACCGTTTTATCTGGAATACTTTGTATGGTAATTAGGGCGGCGGGTGGAAAACTCGAGAAAAAAAGTAGAAAACATGATAGAATATCCGTTCTCGCTAAGTCTAAGAAAAATAGCATCGACGTTATGGTGTCCAAAGCGTTGGCCGATAAGAAAATATCAAATTTCAAGTTTGAATCCGTGGTGGAAGAAATGGGGAGATATGAAGAATTAAAAAATGATATAAGAATCAAGGCGCACGCCACCATGCCCAAAATTGAGTGTACTGATTGGGATAAATTTAGGGTAAAACTTGGAAATAAAGTCGGAGGAAATGTTACAGCACCATTATAAAATAATTTTTAAAAAATAATTAATTTTCTTATATTGGTGCAGTAAACAAATTTACATACCTATACAACATGTGTTTTTCACTGAGAATTACACCGTAATCACTATTGGTTGTACAGGTGTATCACAATGACAATGTACACAGTCGAGGATTACACTGTAATCGACTGTGTAAATTATTGATACACTCGGCTATCAATTTACATAACCCGTGTAATTGAAACTGTCTGTTTACCTCGGCTATCAATTTACATAACCCGTGTAATTGAAACACTCGGCTATAAATAACTGTCTGTTTCAATAACCCGTGTAATTAACTTAAATTAATTACTATGTAATAATAGGGTTATTTTGTTAATTTTGTAAAAAAAATTAATAATTTAAAGCTGAACACCCCAACCATCCCATGTTTTCTTTCGCCAATAGGTATTAATAAATAATTATAATTTGCACACCATTTGTATGTTGTATAGGAAACTGATGAGTATATATACGTTTGTTGACCTTACAACAATTGGTCTCATCTCGTGTGTGCCATGTTGTTGATCCGGTATGACGTCCGTCTCGTCTGTTTAATGGTAGCAGTTTATAAATATGTGTGTATTTGGCGATGTAATTGCGTAGCTCAAAGGTGCCGGCCTAAAAGATTTCTGCCTAAGAGCTTTGCAATTTCGGAAACCAAATTCACACATAGGCTCGCCTTACTTCGCTGGTTTCTCTTAATTAGAGGAATTGGCAATGGGGTTCAAGGCGACCCGTAAAACTAAACTGTGAGCCAACAGATGCGTGGGCTTAAGAAAGGTCCCAACACCCCAGTGGCTGGGTGCCGGCTAGAAATCCGCCCAGTCGCTGGGGGTGTTGTGCACGAGTGGAGGCTTTTGCTATTTTTTTTTAATTTTTACAAATTATTAATATCTTTATAAGCGATATCGTAGAAATGTATATTCGTAAACGAATCGTTGGGTTTTAACAATTTTATATAATACACCTTAGTTTCATATCCGATACGCATTATCCGTCTTAATGTTTGTATTTGCCTCTTGTATAGTTGACATAATTGCCGGTATAATATTGTAAATGCAACGTTTTTATCGGAGCGTAATAAATTACGCTGGTATTTCATGTATTCGATATCGCCTAGTGTTCTCATTTTATAGAATTTATATATAGGATTATAACCCCCGTATTCTTCGTAAAGTTCTTCAACACAGGCATTAAAAACTTTCAATTCCAATTGTATTGTATTATCCATTTTCTCTAATAGTTGTTTTTTTTTCTGTTCAATTTCCAATTTCTAATAATAATTTTCCAATTTCTTCATTAAAAGTGATATCGTAGAAACGCATATTCGTAAACGAATCTTTGATTTTAAACTGTTTTATAAAATTAGTTTGATAATGTTTCGGTAGTGCTTCTCCGATCCTATTTACTCGCTTCATTACATAAATTTGATCCTTATACCGGCGACATAATTGCCGGTTTAATATTGTAAATGCAACGTTTTTATCGCAGCGTAATAAATTACGCTGATATTTCATGTATTCGATACCACATAGTGTTGTCATTTTACAGTGTTTTAATATTGTAGAAACAGCGTAACATTCTTCATCAAAGTCATTACAAAATTCCAATTCATTGCGTATTTTATTATCCATTTTGTTATAATATTTTATTATAACCTATTCAATTTATCTGTTCAATTGGACGTGAAAAAAACATGAGGTATTTATGACACCAATATAATTGGAGGAGAAAAATGGGGTGTTGGAATATAAACTATCACTCGTGGGCACATCCAATCGTGAATTGGTATTGCATTAATTATTTTCTCAAAAATTCATAAATTTCCTCGTGGGGGTATTATAGGGGGTTGCAAATTTATGAATTTGCTGTCGGGAGACAATTTCCTCGTTAACCAATTTTTGATTTTTCGGGGGTGGTGGGGGTAGTATAGAGGGTTATAAATGATACCACCGCAGGTGGTATCATTTTGACTCCCTATATACTACTGCCGTTGATTACAGACGCAAAATTGCATGACCAGCAACGATTGGAATTGTTTTGTCAGAAATGTGTATCAACACCGGTTGCGGAGATATTTTCATAATTTATCGTTTTCGATAGGTTTTGTATTATTGTTTAGTAAGCTAGTCCAGTTGAATTATGCCTTTATTTGAAGGGTTAACATATGGCGATAAAAATGTTGTCATTTTAGATATCGGAGCAGCATACACGAAGTGAGTAATTATGGACCAATTTTAACCTATTTTCGACAGATATTAGTAACCGATAAGGGTTGACGTTACACCATTATTTATATTAGCATAGTCAGTGCTACTAAAATCACTCAGTTCATCATATTCAAGTCAATACTCATTGTAAATATCTTTTGGCCCCCCGTGGGTGGGATAATAGTCTGTGCTGCCTGTAACCTAGTAGTAGTAGCCCCAATTCTCATTGATTCGTGCCCCTAGAAAACATGTAGAAAACAAGTGAATAAGCATATTCTAAGAATAGTGTTAATTGAAAATTATTTTAAAATGGTATTTTAAGTTGTTTCCCTCAGTTTTCTAAGTTACAGTTACATACAATTGTTATTTACCACCTATTTTGTGATTTTTCTACATACTTCCTTAATCTGAAGAGTGTCTGTTTACAAATGATGCATACAGTGTGATATATGTTGATTTCTAGGTGAATCTGGACTTCATCATATTTAAAATTGATTCATCTAGGCAGCAACACTTTTTTATTGTACGAGTGATCAAGGAATGTCACTCAAATGTGCAAAAAGCTATATGGCACGAACCTGAGAAGTTTCAAGATCAATTAGGTGACTTTGGTGGATTATTTCTAGGGACTCTAAGACTTGCATAAACAACAATTTTGGTGAATTCCTTATGTGCACTCATAGTCAAGTGTTTGAACTTTATGTTGATGTATACATTTTCAGGAATTAATCAGAATATAACACACAATATGAATGTATGTGCTTAGGGGCACGAATCCATGAGAATAGGGACTAGTTAGTATGTAGCAGGGTTCAATTTTGGAGGCGACTTGGGCGAAGTCGTCGCTTTTTTTTCCGCCCAAGTCGCCCTATGTGTCCGGCAAGGAGAAGTGCACTTCGCCTGAAAAAATGTCGCAAAATATCAGAAATTCTAAAAAAATCTGGAACCAAATTTGTTCAGGTAATCTCCATTTCCCACCCTGTGACCTAAATCTCGCTAATTTCAGGCCTGCCAAACTGTTTACAATACTATTTCAAATTTGTTTTACGACACCCGATTGTTTGACCAAATGTCCATCCCATCATTATGTGATTCACTAAAATCATGCCTACCCGCTGTGATAATAAGTCACAGGTCGATAGTTTCAATAATCCCCTACATTGTAGCCAAACATTGCTTCTGGCTACTGTAATTGTCAATTCAAAACACGTGTTATTCTCGTGGCGAAGTTATTTATACAGTACAGCCAATCGCTGGTAAGTAAAGCATAAAGGCAGCCTTTAGTGGCATGATTGACTGGTTACTGTTGCGAAAGATGTCGGCAATAGATCTATCAGCGATTGATCATGAACCCGGTATAGTTAACTCCCTCCAAATACTCTCGACCAGACAAACAAACACATGCAAACACGCGTTTTAGCGGGTGCCAGATGCGAGTCGTTTCTGGGTCGGGCTAGTAAAAATTATAAGCTGGGTCGCCCAGTGGCGAACAAATTTCGTAGTTGTCTACACACATTTTTGTCAGCTTATGACGCTTTGTGGGATACCATTTCTGAAATAAAAACAGCATCCAATCGTTAGCTATGATTGCGGGTACACAGCGGCCCAAGATTGCAACTTTCTTTTTCGCCGAAAAGTGTGAAAGAATTAAATACAAAATTTATATATTCTAATGAAATCCTTTGATGCCGAAAACAAGTATTGTGTATTACATTACTAACTGTTTATTTCAACCAAATATGGCTAACTCTATTGTCAGAAAACATGAAAAAGTCTGTAAATATCACAGACAATTTTGGAGATTTCGTACCTACGTAGTGTCGTCCTTTTGCAACTTTTTCCAATCGATGTTAACGTAACCCGATTTTTATGATAATTCAGTTTGGTATGAACTATATATACATAATTTATGCACATCCAAGTTCATAAACGATATTTATGTACACAGTTAAAGAGGTTCAAATGGGTGGTAACAACATATACTTTTTTGAGATGAAATAAAGATTTTTTTTCTTCAAATTCTACAATCTATTTTAAAATTCTACAATCTACTCCATTTGCTTCCCAGCCCCCCACCCCCCCACCCCAATGTTTATTTTTTATTTCTCAATGAAAGTATACGTTGTTAACGCTCACTTAAACCGTCTCAACAAGTTGATGCCTCTACCCCTCTAATATATATGCTGTTGAAAACATAGAGTTAATGTATACAGTTACGCGATAACTATAAGTACGGTAAGAGAAAAAATCAGGGAAAATATGATTTTGATCACTTCTCCCTAATTTCCCCTCACTTCTCCCTATTTTCCCCTCACTTCCATCCCTTTTTCTCACTTCCTCCCTATTCTCCCCAACCCTCTTTCCCTAATTTTTCCCCTATTTTTCTCCCACTCTCCCTATTTCCCCTCATTCTTTTCCTATTTTCCCTCACTCTTTTCCCCTATTCCCTCAATCCCTAATCTCACTTTCTAATCACTATTTTCCCCTCACTTTCCCTATCACTTCTTCCCTATCCCTCATATTTCCCTCACTTTCTCCTATTTTCCCTCACTTCTCCCTAATTTTTCCCCTCACTTCTCTTTTTCCTCATTCTCCCTCCCCACTTCTCCCTATTTTCCCCTCACATTCTCCCTTTAATTTTCTCCCTATTTTCCCCTCACTTCTCCCTATTTTCCCCTCACTTTCTCCTATTTCCCCTCACTCATATCCCTGTTTTGCCTGGAGGGAGAAGTCACTTCTCCCTAATTTCCCCTCACTTCTCCCTATTTTCCCCTCACTTCTCCCTATTTTCCCCTCACTTCTCCCTGTTTTGCCTGGAGGGAGAAGTCACTTCTCCCTAATTTCCCCTCACTTCTCCCTATTTTCCCCTCACTTCTCCCTATTTTCCCCTCACTTCTCCCTGTTTTGCCTGGAGGGAGAAGTCACTTCTCCCTAATTTCCCCTCATCCCTATTCTCTACTTTTCCCCTCCCATTTTCTTCTCCCTATTTTCCCCTCACTTCTCCCTAATTTCCCCTCACTTCTCCCTATTTTCCCTCACTTCTCCTGTTTTGCCTGGAGGGAGAAGTCACTTCTCCCTAATTTCCCCTCACTTCTCCCTATTTTCCCCTCACTATTTTCCCCTCACTTCTCCCTGTTTTGCCTGGAGGGAGAAGTCACTTCTCCCTAATTTCCCCTCACTTCTCCCTATTTTCCCCTCACTTCTCCCTATTTTCCCCTCACTTCTCCCTGTTTTGCCTGGAGGGAGAAGTGACTTCTCCCTAAAGTTTTGGCCTAGGTTGAACCCTGTGTAGTTAGGAGTAGGAGGACCCGTCTTCGCAGTCGACCAGTCTTCGTGGTAATCCAACGTTATAATCCATTTATCCACCAGTACTTATTCAACATTCATCATTTTCTGTTTTTATTTGTTCGATCCAACTTCAAGCAACTGTGTGATAAAACTGATTTGAAACCATCTCTTCAGACCCGTCTTTGACAGCAGACGAAATACATTGTTTGAGTGGCATACATGTATATATTAAGTGCATATTCTGGCAATCGATTTCGAGCTGCATGTCCGAAATGCACAGCTGTGTATACTTAAATACTAATGTTTATTATGTTTTGTATTTTATGCAGGCAGTATATGGATTAGTTTATATTTTATTTTCCACCCTAAAGCATTGCACTGCCATGGATTACATCATGCAATGCTGTTTGTAGCCAAATTCACAGTTACCTGGATGTGACATGTGTAAATAAGTGAGGGTCGTAAAGTCACGTGATGATATTTCAGCAGAAAGACAATTGGCGCTACACACAAGAGGTCCATAAAATAGGATATGAAAAATAAAACATATTGCTTGTGACACTATTGAAAAATACCACATGCACTGGTCCCCATACTCTAATCTGAACATTCTGCAGAGAAATTTTAATCAAACGTTGTTGTTGGGCCGATTAAAATTTCTCTGATGAATATTCAGACTAACTACATCGTTGGTTTTTCCATGGATTGGCATTTTATTTTAATGAGAAATAAAAAAAAAAGTAATTATTTTTTCCAAGAGAAAAATAGTGTTGAATTTGGCTAATACCTATGCATACTCACATAGATGATAGTACTAGCTACAATAATTTGCCTCCGATATGTTATCTATCGCAAGAGGTATGGAGCGGGTAGCAATTTTGTTTTTAATGTAGTACCTGTCCTGCACATTTAACCCTTTCAACCCTAAATAACTGGAATGGACTGTGATATGTTAATTTTCCGACCAATAAAATCATCACAAAATGATTTTCAGACTAGTCATATTATCATATTATAAAAAGGGGGGTGTTCCTTGTTCTAAAAAATATGAAAATTACTTGCAGAAAGTGCAGATCCTGATGAGACGGCTCGTCACGAGCCGGCTAATTTGGATCTACACTAGCTCATTTGGATCAACACTGTTTGCAAACACCGCTTAGAGGTCTAGTGTTGAAAGGGCTAAATGCAAAATAACCTATTTGGAAATACCAGTGACAAGCTGGACATGGATTGAATGTTTTGTGCTTCAGATGTGGTGTGGCTGGAGAAATGTGCCCTAGGTGTATTATACCGTCACAGCTTAGGGACGAGAAAACTGGCAAGGTTTGTAGCTTGTTGACTGTAGTTTGTATTTAATCTGCTCGATTCTAAATATATTTTTAAGCTATTAAATTTTGAAACATTTGTATACGCCCGTTTGAAAAATGAGGATATAATTATTATGTATTCATCTTGTACGGGCGGGCACAACTTGCCTATGCAATAACTAGTGATCTCCCCTTGGCAGCCATTTTTATGCCTCCGCCACCGAATGGTGAGGATGGAATATAGTGTTACCGGCGTCCGTCCGTCTGTCCCTAAACCTTAATGCTCGGGTAAATGTCTTATAATTTCTGTTTCCTTGCATGGATCTGCTTGATATTGTATACACACATTGCTCTAATGGTCCTCTACCACCCTGTGACAAATCCACGATCGTCCTACCCCCGCTAAGCCCAGGGTCAAGGTCACATACTTTGTGCGTTCGAAACCTTAACACTCGGGTAAATGTCTTGTGTAATGTCAGTCTGAAAACTTTAAGAGTTAATGCCCGCTGCTAGGAAATACTATACTTGGCAAAAACTGCACCATAGAAAACCAAAATGTTGGAAAAAGCAAACAAATTGAACAAAGAAAGAATGCAAACAACCCGAGTATAGTCCAGTTAATTTTAACCGCTATCTTAATTTTTTGTCGTCTGCTGTTTATTTTCAACATTCCATTTTTATCATCAAAAACATGCTTCGACAGCACTTTAGAATAATTTACAACATGCTTTGACAGCACTTAAGAATCATTTCCATTGGAAATGATTCTGAAGTGCTGTCAAACATGTTTTTATTGAGAAATAAGGCAAGATATAAAACCAACAGCAGACGCCAATTGTTGTGTGTAGCGGTCTAAGGGTTAATCTTAAAGTGGCTGTCTCAGATGGTACAATGTACCTCCAAATAAGCAATAAATACCCCACTTCCCAACCTCATCTGAGACTTAAGTGTCTCAGATGGTACAGTACACTCAGCGCGAATTGTGCCTCTTCCCAATAAGCCTCCAAATAAGCATTTCACAAAAACTCTTGAGATATATCAATGGATATTGTATGAATACGTTCGCAACTTGTTTTTGGTCATAAACATGCGTTTGTGGGTTAATTATCTCATTTGCATATTAAGTCGAGGAAATTCCATGCTGAGTTTAACTTTGCAGTATCTGGAAAAACCCACTAGTAGTTACGCAATTCTTTCTCCGATCTATCGAAAAACCCGCGAGCAGTGAGTTAATTCCTCACGTTACCGCTGAAGATAAGACAAAAAGATAAACTTCTTTGAAATGCTTCAAAAGCTTTATTACAAGATATGGTCAGCATTTAACACTTCCCTATAATTGCCATATAACACACGATGTAGACACATGGCCATAAAACAATAATCAAATTTAAAAATGCGAGAACTGTATGTTATCGGTGACGTAGTGGGTGACACATTGTCAGGGATTCTGCTGGCGATCGCCACTTTCGCAATTGGCGGATTCCCTGATTGTCAAGACAAATCAAGGCACGTGGCTACTACGTGTGAGCATATCAGTGGGAAATATGAATTCTATATTTAGCAAAACTAGAGTTCGGGGAATTGGGGAGTTGACCCGAGCATCTATCGGAAAATCGATCGGGCTTTGAAACACGCACCTGCTGTTTCTTTATCAACAAATATTGACATTTTCATCGACTACAAACCTGACCTGGTGCCAAGTCCATACCACACCAAACTCACTTGGCCCTTTCCCCTAAAATAGGATTACGAATAATCGTAATACTCACATAAGGGGTATAACCAGATTCAACTGTCGCATACAAAATGCCAAAGACGTATGTGAGGGCCAAACCAGGTCTCCAGTCGGCATTCCAGTAAAGATGAACCCCGATCGTTAAATTACCCATCTGATTCTCCCACCTGCAGTCACAGTGTATACTTTTGTTGACAAATAATTTTATTATATGGAAACAAGAGTGCCGAAGGTCACAAAATATGCCAGTCGAGGCAAGGCCAGTCAACAAGGAGAGATACATCACTGAAAACCAATAGGCTTCTTCGTCTTGCTGTGATAAACATGTATACTGAATTTGGTTACGATCAGTCAAGTAGAACTCGAGTTATTGCATGGACAAGGATACAGTCCGAAAATTAAAAATGGCTGCCAAGGGGAGATAAGTTTTCAAAATCAATAGGCTTCTTCATCTTGCAGTGATAAACATGTATACTGAATTTGGTTACGATCAGTCAAGTTGAACTGGAGTTATTGCATGGACAAGGACACAGAGTGCGAAAATGAAAAATGGCCGCCAAGGGGAAATTTTTTAATATATTCAATAGGGTTCTTCGTCTTGACATGATAAACGTGCATACTGAATGTGGTTACGATCCATCAAGTACAAATTGAGTTATTGCATGGACAAGGATACAGAGTGCGAAAATTAAAAATGGCCGCCAAGGGGAGCTATCGTAAGTTTTTTAAAATCAATAGGCTTCGTCATCTTGCAATTCAAAATCGATAGGCTTCTTCATCTTGCTGTGATAAACATGTATACCAAATTTAGTTACGATCGGTCAAGTAGAACGAGAGTTATTGCGTGGACAATGATACAAAGTTCGAAAATTAACTAGAAATGTGGCCTGTTGGCAGCCACAGAAAACGAGACACATTTGAAAACACAGAGAGCCAGAGAAGCGTGGATTTGTCACAGCATGAAAGCATACCATCAGAGAAATGGGTGTGTGAAATATCACGCAGATCCATACAAGGAAACCGACATTATAAACGCACCAAGTATGTGACCTTAACACCGGGCTTAACGGGGGTGGGGCGATCATGGATTTTTCACTGGGCGGTAGAGGAACATTAGAGCAATGTGTGCGTGATATATCAAGCAGATCCGTGCAAGGTAACAGAGTGGTTTACACTACTATAATTCCAGCACAAAAATATTTACACAATTCCCTAACATTTGATTGGCCGTAGCAAGTCTCTGTCAAAAATTTATATCCCAGTAAACTCCCACGCTGAACTACTTTACGTAACCGGTGAGGCGCAGTTAAAATAATTCTTAAGAAAACGGAAAATAAACACATTTTCTTGATGAATTTATTTCAAATGCTGGAATTATAAGGCGAGGCCTTAAAAAATAACAATTTTCGGAAAAACAATCTTTTTTTTTTTGATTTTTTTTCGAAAATTGTAATTTTTTATCGCTTCGTCCAGTATTCCCGCGACTTTTCCAAGTTAGTTTATACCCCGATAAATTCCACAAAAAGGCCATTCATTCCTATATTAAAGTTTTTAGTTTACACTACAAGTCAGATTGGATTCAACCTTCTATAGCCCACCGACGCGACCCCTGTGCTCAAGGTGAACATTACATCACATTCAACATACATCAGTGTTATTGTATCCTCCGGACTCCGTCGGGGGATACTATGGATTTGACAGCGCGCCGCGTCCGCGGTCCGCGTCCGCGGTCCGCGTACGCGTCCGCCGCAGACACTACTTGTCGGAGCATAACTCGAACACCCTTTGGAATATTTTCATGAAACTTCACACATGCATAGACCACGACCCGAAGGTGTGTCGCGCACAAGAATGACAACTCTTGCATAGCTAATTTTTTAGTTATCTCCCTTTTTTGTTTCTCGCACTGATTTCGTGTCCGGAGCATAACTCCACCACCCTTTCGAATATTTTCATGAAACTTCACACATGCATAGACCACGACCCGAAGGTGTGTCGCGCACAAGAATGACAACTCTTGCATAGCTAATGTTTTAGTTATCTCCCTTTTTTGTTTCGCGCACTGATTGACCATAACTCGACCACCCTTTGGAATATTTTTATGAAACTTAACACATTCAATTAGACCACGAACCGAAGGTGTGTCGTGCACAAGAATGACAACTCTTGCATAGCTAATTTTTTAGTTATCTCCCTTTTTTGTTTTCGCTCACTGATTTCCTGTCCGGAGCATAACTCGACCACCCTTTGGAATATTTTCATGAAACTTCACACATGCATAGACCACGACCCGGAGGTGTGTCGCGCACAAGAATGACAACTCTTGCGTAGCTAATTTTTCAGTTATCTCCCTTTTTTGTTTTGCGCACTCTACAAACTGGACAATAATGCATGAAGACCTGTTTTCTCGTCTGCTCTGTACACCTTTTCTCGTGTGCTCTGTACACCTTACCTGTAGAGAGAACAATAGAAACTGGGAGAACCATGTGCTAGCATGGGCTAGCATGTGCAGATGTCCAGTGCTTGACCACTGTTGACCAGGTAATTTATACAGGTAAATTACTACATTGGGTACTGTGTTGAAAATATTGTGGCATTATGTGGACCTCTGCAGATATATGTAGATAAATATAGGACTATTAAAAAAAAAAATCGTGGTCTCCAATAGCAAGCATTATTAATATTTAAACTTTTTTTTTATTCTTTTTTTTATTTTTTTTTTCATTTTTTTTTTCAAATTCTTTTTCAATTTTTGTCTAGTAGCATAAGGTCGTAAGTGCTATATACAGACTATTATCATATAATAAAACAATTATTGACTAGTGAGCCATAGAATATAATCTGATATTCTATGGTTCACTAGTCAATAATTGTATAATATGTTCGGGCCAGTGAAAATTGCTTTCGGGCCCAGGCTCGAGGTCAAGGCGGGACAAGGCGAGGCATCTGATTCCGCGGAATTCTTGTTTACTTATCTCCCTTTGTTGTTTCGTGCTCTGATTTTGTATCCAGAGCATAACTCGAACACGCATATACGCATTGCTCTAATGGTCCTCTACCGCCCTGTGCCAAATCCACGTTCGTTCTGCCCCGTCAAGCCCAGGGTCAAGGTCACATACTTAGTGCTTCAAAAAACATTAACGCTTGGTAAATATCTTATACTTTCTGTTTTCTTTCATGGATCATGGATCATCTTCATATTTCATATACGCATTGCTCTAATGGTCCTCTACCGCCCTGTGCCAAATCCACGTTCGTCCTGCCCCACCAATCCCAGGGTCAAGGTCACATACTTGGTGCTTCAAAAACTTTAACGCTCAGGTAAATATCTTATAATTTTTATTTCCATTCACGGATCAACTTCATATTTCATATACGCGTTGCTCTAATGGTCGTCTACCGCCCTGTGCCAAATCCACGTTCGTCCTGCCCCCGCCAAGCCCAGGGTCAAGGTCACATACTTAGTGCTTCAAAAACTTTAACGCTCGGGTAAATATCTTATAATTTCTGTTTTCTTTCATGGATCATCTTCATATTTCATATACGCATTGCTCTAATGGTCCTCTACCGCCCTGTGCCAAATCCACGTTCGTCCTGCCCCTGCCGCCAATCCCAGGGTCAAGGTCACATACTTGGTGCTTCAAAAACTTTAATGCTCAGGTAAATATCTTATAATTTTTCTTTCCATTCACGGATCAACTTCATATTTCATATATGCGTTGCTCTAATGGTCCTCTACCGCCCTGTGCCAAATCCACGTTCGTCCCGCCCCCGCCAAGCCCAGGGTTAACATCATATACTTAGTGCTTCAAAAACTTTAACGCTCAGGTAAATATCTTATAATTTCTGTTTTCTTTCACGGATCAGCTTCATATTTCATATATGCATTGCTCTAATGGTCCTCTACCGCCCTGTGCCAAATCCACCTTTGTCCTGCCCCCGCCAAGCCCAGGGTCAAGGTCACATACTTGGTGCTTCAAAAACTTTAACGCTCAGGTAAAAGAAAATTTTGACTTGCAATTTGGCCTCATTTATTATCAAAGCGATATGTGGGACATCCGTGTTCTATGAACACATTTTCTAGTTTATTAAACTTCACACATGCATAGAAGACGACCCAAAGGTGTGTCGCACGTAAGAATGACAACTCTTGCGTCGTTAATTTCTTAGTTATCTCCCTTTGTTGTTTCGTGCACTGATTTCGTGTCTGGAGCATAACTCGAACACCCTTTGGAATATTTTCATGAAACTTCACACATGCATAGACCATGACCCTAAAGGTGTGTCCCGCAAGAATGACAACTCTTGCATCACTAATTCTTTAGTTATCTCCCTTTGTTTTTCCATCACTGATTTTGTCTCCGGAGCATAACTCGAACACCCTTTTTTTTCAAACTACTTGTGTATCTGGGGAGGGGGATACACATGCGCTTGTCGACAAGCGTCCATTTCTAGTTGATTTCTTGTTCTGTCTAGCCAAGTGAATTTGGTGTGGTATGGACCTGGCACCAGGTCACGTTCTTCTAATGTCAGGGCTGATTATATATTTATTTCAATGTACATTTAAGTATTCCGTTCTGATTTTGGGATTTTCTCCCCAACAGGATCAAACCCGTTGGCCCGGCTTTAAAAGACTTTAGCTGTTAATAGGCCATTAAACACACGATTATTCGTAATCCTATTTCAGGGGAAGGGGCCAAGTGGCTTTTGTGTGGTATGGACCTGGCACCAGGTCAGGTTATTCTGATTTCAGAGCTGAATATATTATTTTTTTTATGTAAATATTCCGTTCTGATATACCAATAAAACAAATCAATCTTGTTTTACAGGTACGGAAGCTCTGGCTGTTTACTACAGTGGAGGAACTGTACAACAACTTAAAGGATTTCCTATTTATTCTCTACTTCAGGTACACCTCATATGAGACATGCCATGTGATTTTGTATCTTCGGACATCTGCGTAATTTCGTTAAATACGTTTACAAAATTTACAATATTTTTCATAAATAACGTCAAAAGTTTACAACATTTTCAGAGTGCGCGTACTCTGAAAATTTTGTCAACTTTTGACGCCATTTGCAGATAATATTGTTAACGTATTTCATGAAATTACGCAGATGTCTGAAGGTACAAAATCACATGGCGTGTCTTAATCTTACCTTAACCGTTTGATCCTGAAGGCCCGCTATAGCGGTTTATGCAAACTGTGCGGATCCAGATGAGCCGGCTCATAACGAGCCGTCTCATCAGGATCTGTACTTTCTGTAATTTTCATAATTTTGAGAGCAAAAACACCCCCTTTTCATATAAAATGGACTACCGGTAGTCTGAAAACCGTTTTGTGACTGTTGGATTGGTTGCAAAATTAACATATCTAACTCCATTCGAGTTACTTAGGGGTGAAAGGATAACCAATTTTATGCCAGATACATGTATTCACTGGTATCAACCACAGGTTCTTGAAGAAGGTGTTTTATGAGTTATTTCGGTATATCAGGGCCCGGTTGTTCAAAACACCAGTTAGCTTAACGGACTGTTAAATCCTTAACAGACTGTTAAATCCTTAACTGAATGGTTAAAATCTCTGTTAAAACAGAGATTTTAACCATTCAGTTAAGGATTTAACAGTCAGTTAAGCTAACAGATGTTTTGAACAACTGGGCCCTGGTCGTTTGGTGCATTGTTACCAACATACAATTTACGTCGCCTCCCACGAATTACACATATAACTAGATGTACAGAGGTGTGAAACAGAGATTCTACCCGCGCACGTATTTAACAAATAAAACCATTATCTGTTAACCGTTAACAATAAACACTTGTTTAGATTAATGTATTGGACATGAACTGCCAATGGAAGTAAAACACTTATATATTGTCTGAAAAACGTCAAATATTCTCGGATAGATGGTCTAGCTCTCAAAACGGTGAAATTTGGTTGACACTGTTTTTACAACTTTACAGCGCTTCGTTCATTGACTGACACACATGTCGTTGTGGATTTTGACACATCACGGGAAATGGCTATCCAATCAAATGGCTCGCCGTGTGTAATCTCTACTTTGAGGGCTCGCCAGAAAATCTCGCAATTGTATTTGATGTCTTAAATGTAGGAACAGATAAATGCAGTTCATGTATTCTATTGGCAACAGCAGATTGATATACGTCTCGTGAATCGATAGAATCCAAATTTGGAGTTTGTGGTTGAAAATTGATAATATAATCGGTCTAAAGGAACGCATGTTGGAAATGTTATTGCCAAATATTGAAAAAGCTTTCATTCCTTTTTTCTTTGTGGGTATTTTAACCGTATAAAAGGTGTCCAAAAGTTTGCAACTGTGAATGTGTAGATAATTTACGATTGCTGTCGTGTGTAATGATTGAGCATTATTAGTTGCACAAAAATATGTAAATTACCTAAAACCAACGAAATCCACCCAAATCTACCCAAAATACCTACCCATATAAAACACCAACATACTACTAAACACCTGTGGTGTCAACATGTAAAAAAAATTTTTTTTCAGTTTTCTTCTTTTCCAATGAAAGTATATGTTGTGACTAATGTTGTGACTACTCATTTGAACCATCTCGTTGAGATGGTTCAAATGAGTAGTCACAACATATACTTTCATTGGAAAAGAAGAAAACTGAAAACAAATATTTTTACATGTGAGGATGAGTGGTAACAACATATACTTTTCGGGAGCAACAAAAAAAATATTTAGGATTTTCCTATGAGTATCCTCAGCATGATTTGAGTTAAACTCATGAGGCCAGCTGTGTTACAGGCACCTGCTGGTGAACCCCAAAGACCGACGGATTGTCGTATGTGAGTCCATTCTCTGTCCAGCCAAGTTCCGGGAGACCCTAGCCAAGGTTCTATTTCAACATTTTGAGGTAAGCAGAGCTGTTGTTCTGTATCACGTCCATCATAGGGTAGCAATTGGTTGTCCAGTTAGCGCAATCGGTAACGAGCGCGCGTCTCACCAATGCGACCCCGGATTCAATCCTCGTCAGGGGCAGTATGTGAGATGGTGGTCGCCAGATCGGACAAGTGGGTTTTTTCCGGGTACTCCGGTTTCCTCCCACCTTAATGACCGCCCTTACGCCTTCATCTGTGCCAACAAAAGCATTTGATAAGTGCTCTCGCGCTTGTTTGTAATCGTTGTATTTAACGATTTGCAATTAACCCTTTCAGCCCTAACTTGGCTAAGTGTGTCTGAAATGGATTGTTTTATGTTAGTTTGAGACTGTTCCATTATGCAGAAATGAGGGTCATTTGCTAAAAATATCCATAAATGGTGCAGATCTTGATGAACCAGTTCATTACAAACCGGCTCATCTTTGCAAATAGTATGAAGTGGGTCTCTAGTGTTGAACGGATTAAGAAATATTCTCTGTAAAAATTGGGATATAATGCTATAATGTGGTCTAGTGGTTCGGGACTTCAATACCAGAGGTTGTGGGTTCAATCCCCACCTTTGGAAAGAAAAATGTACTCTTATGTATCCAAAGTCAAGAGTATGATACCCCCATATTTCAAATCCAATGCGTACTTTACTTTTACAAATGTATTATTTATTTTCTTCCTTATTATTATTAGGGGAACAAATGATAAAAGATAAAACAAATTTAAGAATTCACTTATCTGAGCTTTAAAAAAACAAACACTGTTTGCTTTTTGCAGATCAACTAAGTAAATTTGTACTCCCACTTTTGATAATCAATGCGTATTCTGCTAAAATAAGTGCGTAAAATACGCCAATACACACCTTATCTGGAGCTCTGATTGCAGGTTGGATCTGTAATGTTTGCGCCAGGCCCACTGACCACGATGTTGACGCTGGGCACCAACTCCGGGCTCGTCCTGGACGTGGGCTACACAGAGGCCCTCGCTGTGGCCGTGTATGAGGGCATTCCCATCCTCAAGTCCATCCATGCCTTGCCACTCGCCGGTAAAGCCATCCACAGGTACATATTTTCATAAATCGCGTTGACTAAAAATTCACAGCTTATGCAGAATTAACCCATTCACCCCCAAGTAACTGGAATGGATTTTGATACATTAATTGTGCAACGACAAAATGATTTTCAGACTAGTCCATTTATGAAAAGGGTGCGTTTTTGTTCTCAAAAATGTGAAAATTACTTGCAAAACGTACAGATCCTGATGAGCCGGCTCGTGATGAGCTACACTTTTTGCCAATACCACTATACAGGCATGTGGTGTCGAAAGGGTTAAATTCTTGAGCTGTTAATTTTCTGTCAACTTCAGGTGGTATTTAATATGTTTAACATTGCAGTTTTTATCCAAACGCGTAGCTAAAATGGTATATATCAATTCAAAAGTCCTGGCCTTTATACCACTGGCCGGTAAAGCCATCCACATGTATAGAGATTTTGTGCCCATCTCTGGAATTGTCTCTCATGTTGTCTTGCCAGGTTTCGCCGATATTGATTGAGAGACTTAAAGGAGGCCCTGTGATTTCTTGTCGTAGGATTGTTTTTCGCCGATATTGATTGAGAGACTTAAACGAAACCCTGTGGTTACTTGTGTGGGTGGTGGTTGGGCTAATGAGACGGCGTAAATTAACGGTATGGGTTCCTCCTTAGGAATCACGATTTGCCTGGTTTGGCCCTCGGGTACGTTTTTATCTTTGGCTCTTTAGTTACCTGGGAGTTGAATTGGGTTATTGCCCATTATAAAAATAATAAGATTATTACATATCCTACTGCTTTTGGGAGGGGCCAAATGATTCTGGTGTGGCGAGGACCTGGCATCAGATCAGGATTATTCTGATTTCAGGGCTGAATATATAGTTTTGTTATTGTAAATATTCAGTTCTGATTTTGGGATTTTCCCCCCATTTGTACATGTACTTGAACATGTACATGTACTTGTACAGGTAATATATGGGATTTAGTACTAAACCCATTGACCCGGCCTTATATATCCTTTAATAGCTGTTGATAGGCCGTTAAACCCAAACAAACAAAAACTTGTCTTAGGATTGAGAGACTTAAACGAGGCCCTGTGGTTACTTGTCGTATGATTGTTTCGCTGATACTGATTCAGAAAAAAAAATCTGTAATATTTTGTAATTACCAGAAATAAAATGTTAAAATAAAAATAGTTTTCGTAATTCACGATGAAAACTGGCAGAACTCGTGCAGAATTGAATTTTGTATTGAGGTAATATATTATCTCTGTAACGGTAAGACAGATTGACTTCAAACTTCATCAGGGTTCAAGCTAGGCCAAAAATCTAGGGAGAAGTGACTTCTCCCTCCTGGCAAAATAGGGAGAAGTGAGGCAAAATTAGGGAGAAGTGATACAAATCATAATTTCACTGAACATTTCTCTTACGGTTATCGCGTAACTGTAAACTCTATGTTTTCAAAGCATCAAACTGTTCTTGTATATAGACCTTAAATGACCTTAGCTGTTGATATGTCATTAAACACCAATATTTGATCAATCATATTTGGAGAAAGGGGTTATTTAGTTCATTTGGTATTAGAAATGTGCTCATTTCCAATTGAGTGTACCATAGAACACTGCCTGCACATTATTCGGTACATACACTTCTGTTGGACATAGAGTATATTTCTATTACTATCATGTAAGAAGAATAAACACAATAATAATATGAAACAAAACTTTATTTTAAGGTTTTTTTTCTTCATTTTTCTGCAAGTATCGTATTAAATGTAAAACAATGTATTTGACATAATCAACATGCTAAAAAAAAAAGGTTTTTATTATCTCACTTTGAAAGTATATGTTGTTACCACCCATTTGAACCATTCACAGTTCAAATGAGTGGTAAAAACATTCCTACAAGCAGTATTTAAGGGCATGCGTCGATGCGTCACGGACATCCAAGAGACAATGAGGTTGCGCTCATTTGACTATATTTAGATTTCTTACTATTAAAATCGGGCATCAATTATCACACTACACGACTTTCAAACAAGGAATTATATTGTTTTCATTGAAGAAACCGCCAATTAATTAATACGGCCCTCGATGTTAAGGCCTGATTCATCAAGCGCGATTAATTTAGCATGTAACAGCTCGACACCCTGTGGTGTACACAGCCCAGGTCACATGTCTACAGTTATCACGTGATCCGCAATCCGCATAAATTTAACAGGTCGTCCAATAGAAAAATCGATACCGCAACCTTCACATCACGTGTTACAGCATGGGCCCAGCTGCGCGATTAGCTTTACATACAACGGAGAACCAGCCATGTGCGTGTGCAGTCTACACAAGATTTGTGTGCGTGATTTGTGTAAACAAACTATGACACTGCCCCCAATACAAAGTTTACGAACCCATTCCATTTCATTGCATATTTCTGCGAATGTAAAACTATCATCTGTATACAGAATGATCCAAGATATTTATGAGATTATGACGGGATATTGAGGGTAAAACCAGACTGGTCACAAAAGAGCGTTTTTCCCGATTTTCTCGCGTCAATAACAAAGAAACCCCGCGGGCAAATACACACCAGGGGTCATCAAACAATCGATGCGATCCAATTTTACACGCCTATTTGGTGGGATTAGCGCATTTATGACGTGCACTCGCCCCTAGGGTCTGAAATTCATATTAAAAAAATAATAAATCAAGAAAATTCCAGGGCGACTTGACTTCCCCCTACGGGAAAAATAAGGCGACTTGGCCAGAAAAAAAGCGACCACTTCGCCCATGTCGCCCTCAAACATGAACCCTGTTCATATACTTCCTTATTATCATCCAATTTTCATTCCATAACACACCCATGTAGCCTTCATGTCCAAGGTCAAGGTGAAATTACTTTGAAAATTACTTTGCGTTAATTTTGTTTTCAATATTGGTGTAAAAGTTGTATCTGTCGGTCCAGGCGGCGGCCGGGTGCATACGTGAGCCCCTGCTCACTTTCTCTAGCTTTTCGAAAACTGTTTTCGTAAATGGCTTTCATTGTTCATGAAAAATTGTGAGCCCCTGCGTGGTATTCTCCACCACGATAGTTAAATGTTAGCCATGTCTGCCTATCCATTCCTTCTGTAAGAAATCTATCATATTTTCAATCCACGGCGACTCGACATGAAGGTCGCAGCCACGTCGTCAAGGCATATAATTATATTTTGAAACTTTTCATATTCTGAAATCCTGAGCAAAATTACAAATTTATTTATTTCTTGTTTGATATTGTGCTTCATATGTGGCTGTATGGGTTTTGCAACCAATGTAGATCCAGATCAGACTTTGCATTCGCACAGTTTGATCAGGATCAGCACCATTGACCATTCCATTAATGTCGTGCTTCTAACCAGCAATATAGATCACTATCAGGCTACAGGAGTGTGTGATTTGATCAGGAGCTACACTGGTCACAAATGCCATAAACCCCATTTCTCCAGTCATGACCGCATATTTCAGTCGTATAAAGCAAATGCTGATGGATGACGGAACATTGAAAATGAGCATTAACTCAGAGAAGCCAGTATCGGATAATCCAGGTAGGTACACTAACGCCTACGCTAATCTGGCCATTTTTGTCAAAATACTTGATACTGTGCTTGAAACCAAGCAGCTTGATTGGCTGAGCCTGAGCTGTGAGCTCAGGCTCAGACAATCAAATTGCTTGATTGCAGCTTCGCGTTGCCAATATGTGTTCAGAAACATTTATAATCGAGGCAAGATTACACATGTGGTTGTGTACATTCACACGAACATGCCCTGTATTGCAAATACATGTTCAAGTATTTTATCTACGCACAGAACAGGATACAGGAATATCAGCTATTTCTCTATTTTTCATAAAACCTTCAAATCTAATCTCTTCTTTTTTCACTGTTGCCAATGCACCATTTATCTCCATGTTAATCCGAGACAAGCCATGTGATTTTGTACCTAAACAGGCGTGTGAAATCTCATGAAAAACATTTACAAAATTTACGATATTTCCCGTAAATGGTGTCCTAAGATTACAAAATCCTCGCAGCAAATGCGGAATATTTGCTATGAAAATTTCTATAACTTTCGACAGTTTCTGTAAATAATTTTCTGACACTAAAAATTGCACATGTTCAGTAAAAAAATTGCATGGCTTGTCTCTGTGGGTGACAGGTGGGAGCATACGATGGGTAATTTAATGATCGGGGTCTACTTGACGGATTGTAACCAAATTGTGTATACAATTTCCGATGACTTATCTCCCCTAGACGGCCGGGGCGGGATCAACTGATCCTGAGAATAGTGCTGCAGTAGCCATTGCTTGTCGTAAAAGGTGACTAAACTGGCTTAACGATTGGGTTCATACTTTCCGGAACCCACTATACCGGATTTGGCCCTCATGTACATTTTTGACTTTCTTGTATGTGAGAGTTGAGTCAGGCTATGCCCCATATATAAAAGTAAGATTAGCGCTAATCTTATTACTTTTAGGGGATGGGATAAATGATGCTGGTGTGGCGAGGGCCTGGCACCAGATCAGGTTGTTCCGTCTGCGTGTAGACTCCCTGAGGCTTGTACCTCTATGTCAGAAAAGCGGACGTTAAACCCTATTCACTCACTCACTCCCCTAGACGGCCATTTTTATTTTTCGCACTGTATCCTTGTCCATGCAATAACTCAAGTTCTACTTCACCGATCGTAACCAAATTTGGTATACATGTTTATCACGGCAATACGAAGAAGCCTATTGATTTTGAAAATTTCCCAATGACTTATCTCCCCTTGGCGGCCATTTTTAGCTTGACTATTCGAAGAATAAGTAGAGCTTATGTTGTCACCCGGCGTCGGCGTCACCGTCACACCTTGGTTACGGTTTTTAGTCAACCTTGTATATGGAATACTACTGGCCCTACACCCACCATACTTTGACAACTTCATCTCCTAGTGATGTACATCAACAACCCCTGACCTATATTTGACCTTGACCTACATTTAACCTTGAATTACTTAGTTAATTCCCCTTGGTTAAGGTTTTTAGTCAACCTTGGTTAAGGTTTTTAGTCAAGCTTTCTACATGGAATACTATTGAGCATACAGACACCATACTTGGACAATCTTTTCTCATAGCGATGTACATCAATAATCCCTGATCTATATTTGACCTTGACCCACATTTCCTCTTGAATTACTTAGTTAATTCCCCTTGGTTAAGGTTTTTAGTCAAGCTTGTATATGGAATACTACTGGCCCTTCACCCACCATACTTGGACAACTTCATCTCCTAGTGATGTACATCGACAACCCCTGATATATATTTCACCTTGACCTATATTTCCTCTTGAATTACTTACTTAATTCCCCCTGGTTAAGGTTTTTAGTCAACCTTGGTTAAGCTTTTTACTCAAGCTTGTACATGGAATACTATTGTGCATACAAACACCATACTTGGACAACCTTTTCTCATAGGGATGTACATCAATAACCCCTGATCTATATTTGACCTTCACCTACATTTCCTCTTGAATTACTTAGTTAATTCTCTTCGGTTAAGGTTTTTAGTCAAGCTTGTAGATGGAATACTCCTGGCCCTACACCAACCATACTTGGACAACTTCATCTCCTAGTGATGTACATCAACAACCCCTGACCTATAGTTCACCTTGACCTACATTTAACCTTGAATTAATTAGTTAATTCTCCTTGGTTAAGGTTTTTAGTCAACCTTGTTAATGTTTTTAGTCAAGCTTGTATATGGAATACTATTGTGCATACATACACTATACTTGGATAACTTTTTCTCATAGGGATGTACATCAATAACCCCTGACCTATATTTTACCTTCACCTACATTTAACCTTGAATTACTTGGTTAATCTTTATAGTCAAGCTTGTATATGGAATACTCCTGGGCCTACATCAACCATACTTGGACAACTTCATCTCCTAGTGATGTACATCAATAATCCCTGACCTATATTTGACCTTGACCTACTTTTATCCTTGGATTACTTAGTTATTTCCCCTTTGTTAAGGTTTTTAGTCAACCTTGTATATGGAATACTCCTGGGCCTACAGCAACCATACTTGGAAAACTTCATCTCCTAGTGATGTACATCAATAACCCCTGACCTATATCTGTCATTGACCTACATTTAACCTTGAATTACTTACTTAATTTCCCTTGGTTAAGTTTTTTAGTCAACCTTGGTTAAGGTTTTTATGCAGGCCGCAGCCACCTTGTTTGTCAAGCTATGTGTACATCGACAACCCTCGTAGTCGAGCTATGCTGTTCTCCTACAGCTCTTGTTAAATTTTGCACTCTGTATCCTTGTCCACGCAATAACTCGAGTTCTACTTCACCGATCGTAACCAAATTTGGTATACATGTTTATCACGGCAAGACGAAGAAGCCTATTGTCATTAATGTTTCTTGCCTTGGTGACAGCTTCACATTTCTGCATCTTCGCTGTCTGGCCCATCTTCGACGGGCGTATTTTGTGACTTACAGCACTCTTGTTTTCGATGTAAATGTTCCGTTCTGATTTTGGGATTTTCCCCCCAATGCAATGGGTTGAATACGAGATCGAACCCAGTGGGGGGCAGGTGGGAGAATGTGATAACGGTATTTTAACGATAATGGTAATTTAACGATCGGCATTCATCCTTACAGGAATTCCGACTGGAGACCCGGTTTGGCCCTCACATACATTTTTGGCATTTTTTATGTGACAGTTGAATCTGGTTATGCCCCTTATGTGAGTATTACGATTATTTGTAATCCTTTTAAGGGAAGGGGCCAAGTGACTGGTGTGGTATGGACCTGGCACCAGGTCAGGTTATTCTAATTTCAGGGCTTAATATATTGTTTCTTGATGTAAATATTCCATTCTGGTTTTGGGATTTTCCCCCCAATGCAGCAGGTTCAAATGGGATCAAACCCGTTTGCCCGGCTTTACATGACCTTAGCCGTTGATAGGCCGTTAAACACCAATAAACAAACAAACAAACGGGATCGAACCCATTGGCCCGGCCTTAAATGACCTTAGCTGTCGATAGGCCATTAAACACCAACAAACAAACTCTTCTGTTCCTACCTCAGGGATTCCGCTGGGGAAAATATCGCCACTTCAAAACAAAAAAATCCAAAACTATTTTTTTTTATTTTTTTTTTTTCGAAAATAATTTTTTATCGCCATTTGTTTATTTTTATCGCTTATTGCGCAAGTGGCGATCGCCAGCGGAATCCCTATCCATAACAGTGGAGCGGTGGACAAATATTATGCTCTGTCAAAACAAATCTACATCATGCTTATCATTATGTTCTTGTTGTATATCCCTCTTTTTGGCCATGTTCAAACCAGATTTTATTGTTGTTTTTCTTTTTTCAGATTGCTTAACAGATGACATTTTAGAAGATATTAAAGGTTATTACTTTTCTTATACTCCTATGTGATAGCAATTTGTGCAACATGCTGTGATTTTGAATTTTTCTGTCCCTGTTCATTGGACCATATTCAATATTGTATGGCACATGGCAGTCATCACCCTTTGCTCTATTCTGATTGGCGGAGTTTGTGACCAGGATAATTAATTACTGCTAAACAGGGAATACATTTAACCCGTTGAACCCGAAAGCCCGTTATAGCGATCTGCACTTTTCATTACGCAAACACGCAAACACGTCTTATTTGGAATTAATAAATCACTGAACTACTTTCGGCAAGGGAGATAATCAATATCACGCGAACTATTTTCATACGAGCCAAGCGGATTGTTCTGTTTATGATTAGGATATATAGTTTTAAACTATCTCCTGTGATATATAATGATACATTACTTTGTTATGTTATGGGTACTAATACATGTTGTTTCAATAGCGTATCTCTGTAACGATATTGTTGTAGATGGAGTTGCAAATAATTTAATAATTATTACGTTCAAATGGTGGTGTAATACTGATAGCACTTCTGTATAACTGTGATTGTCATAAATGGCGCAACAGTCGTGAGGTTAAGGTCGCCGATTTCAATGATTTAATTACCGATTCCCGAAAGGGTCGGGGGTTCAAACCTCGACGTGGTATAAAAAAAAATTCTCCATATATATTATTTTTGTGATTTTAATATTTTTTAATATTTTCACAATTTTATGATTTTAATAAAAATACCTATAAATTGATAGAAACTTACCAACAATTAAAGTGTCTGTCTTTAAGTTTGTTACTGATGTTTTAAGTTTAAGTAATATATACACAGACAGTTTGTTAGTTTTTTTAAGTTTGAGGTACTGTCTATACTGTCTATACCATATAATGTTTTACTGTCCCAAAATCTATTTTTTTTGGCTGTCACAATTAATTAATTTTCGGACAGCAAACATTTTTTTATGAATTTGAAATAATTATTGTCCTCCATCTGCTCACAACACTGTTCGAACTGCGCCTGTGGCTACCACGATCAGAATTCACTGGCCGCAAACACAGTAGCCATCGGCGTCTATTTATTAAATTATTATTTTGTATTTAATTTGAATTCCGCGTGAACGCTGCATTTTGTGTCAACACCATTTACAGAAAATATTGGTGATTTTCTAAACGAATATCGGAGAAATGCGGCTATATATTTTGTAAATTTTCAACACCATTTACGGAAAAAAGATTACTGATTTATTAAAACAATATCGGCACAACTAAATACGGTGATAGAATTTTTGTCAACTTTTCAACACCATTTCCGGAAAATATTACTGATTTTCTAAAAACAATATCGGCGAAGGTGTACTGAACTACTCTTTATTTTAAATAACCAGCCGTCTAATAGATCTGTGTATAATCGAGAGTATATCGTTAATTGTCATGTTGTCTCAGACAGTGAGGTGTTGCGGCACACATCAAAACGACACGTCAATTTCAAAACATTGCCTAAGGGTCACAGCTGTGTGGTGTCATCAGATCAACACCTCGTCACACACAACTACGCATTATCGATTTTTTCCCCACACAAAGCGACGTGTATTTACAACTAGATCTGTGTAATGTGTCGGGTGTAGCCAAAGACCATACATAAATTCGTAATTAGTCACAGATGTAGCCTTAAAATATAATCGATTTCCTTAAATTACGTCCGCATGTTGACAGATATTTCAGAGCAGACGTCATCGTAATTTGCCGTTATTTATTGCCAAAATTAACCATATATTCTGTAAATGGCGTTGAAAGTTGACAATAAATTAAGACCAGATCAGTACGTCAAATCGCTATCGACGACAACTGACGATCCGATGATGAGAGAGTAATACCGTTTAAGCGTATCCAATGTTAAATATACATCGTTATTTTTTTATGACTTTCGTAGTTTTTACCGAGAAATTCAAACCGTTTCCAATTATTGGGGAACATAATATCATGATTAGCACATCGTTTCACTAAGCGGGGGCTACTCAGGAAATGGGATCACACGGTCTATTGTTTACACTAGATTAATGGCGGCCTCCATGAGGTCTCAGGTAAATCTTATTTTTCAATAATACGACTGTGGTTTCTTCCTTTTAGTGATAACCATGTTCCAGCCGTTAACACTTATTTAGCAACATTACTGAATATGTAGTTAGTCTGAACATTCTGCAGAGAAATCTGAATTGGACGGAATCGAGCGTTGTTTAAACTTAGTCCGGTTCATATTCACAGGTCAAAATATGAACTGAAAATGGCGCTTTGTGTGACAGAAATCCGTACGCGGACGAATAAAAAAATATTTTGTTATAAATATCACATACAGCGAAACAGCGGTAGCATCTACTGTTTTAATAATATGCATACATATTGTAATTAATGTTTAATAGTGATATACTTATGAATAATATACGATACTATGGTTTATACTCCAGCACTATGTTTTTAGGCTGTGTGATTTGCCTCAATATAAACTGGATTAATTAATACTTATATTCATGCGCTTCATGACAACATCATTACATTTAAAATATACAAATATTACTTAAAGGTTAAAGGGGTACCGATATGATACATTTTAATAATATAAATATTGAAAATACACATTACAATCGCTTACAACATAAGTTATTGATTGAAAATAGTCACTGCATCGTGACCTATTTGACCGCATTACCTATTGCGCCAACCTCATCAAACCCGCTGTTTACATAGGTAACCGGGGGTTTGGTGAGGTAGGCTCGCTAATACAATGTTTGCGTAATGTTACAAATAATTTTTATATTTTTTAGAACAAAAACACCCCTTTTAACACATGTTCTAGTCTGAAAATCATTTGTGACAATTGGATAGGTTGCAAAATTAACATATCAAATTCCATTCCAGTTACTTAGGGGTTAAAGGGTTAAAGGAACTGTGTATCTCTGATGACACCTTGAAAGATGCATTTCACAAAACAGCTGACATATACCGTTGCCTATTGTTACATGACTGCCGTTGTTCGACACCGCTCACAGCCGTGTTCAAACGTATAGCGCGTGACCACGGGTGTGGACAATGCTCATTCCGGGGCCAAGCCAACACCTACGTAATACATGCGTCTCATGATGTTACTAGAACGCGCCATTACATCATCAGACCAGTTCACAATGGTCGCACTGAAATTTTGAAATTGATGCGGTTGCATCACGTGATGTGTACTGTAGCCCCGGAACATGTATGTGTAAATGACCTGTTTGAATGGAGCAGATTATGAAAGTACCGAAAGTACTGCATATATGCTCAAATTACACGATATTTCCAACGGAAATGTAACAATAACGTTCGACCATGTCCAGCCGTGGGTAAACGTTTGCCGTGCCTCTCGGGAACTGTTTGAAACCCAAGGCTTTAGTAGGCTTTGGGTTTCAAACAGTTCCCGAGTGCCACGGCAACGGCTTACCCATGACTGGACATGGTCGAACCTTATATTGTGTGAAAATAGTTGCTACTATGTCATAAATGTGACTTATTACACGATGTGTAACATATTTCAGTCCGCTGCTGTTTCACCACCAACTTGAAGAGAGCAAAGAAGATTCATGACGTCCGGTCGGGTGGCGACCAACAGAATGTGAGTACTTTACTGTATCTCAACCATCCATTATGTATTTTGGATTTGAAGCCAGACTGCCATGCCTTATGTATAAACAGTTAACTCCCCTCATTTCAGAATTGAAATTTACTTTTGATATGCACTGTGTAATGCAATTTAAGCCGTCAATTACTGTCAGCAATATAAAATGAGCACCATGTAGATTAGTGTGGAAAATGGGTATTTGTAAAATTTGTAAAATGTTATTTTATTTCACTGACGCCTTCAGTAAATGGATACGGTTTTATACTTTTATATTAGCAGGAGGAATGTAGATGGATTAATGTACATCGTATACGGTACTTTATGTAAATTTTAATTCCCGCCCACCCAGTCCATGACTGAGCGAATCATCTACATTTGGCATCTACAAACCCCGGTATATGCCCTATACAAACGGGAACACAATAATATGCATTCTCTCTCTAAGTGGCCCCTTCTCCATAACACCAGATGCCCAATTGAAAATCAGGAGTAACTTCCCACAGAACTACTTGTGAGACATCCTTGACATTAGAATTGGCTGAATTGACGGTTTGACTTCATTTTGCATAGTTTAATCCTTTCAACACCACATGTCTGTATAGTGGTATTGGCAAATAGTGTAGATCCAGCTGAGCCAGTTCGTGATGAGCCGTCTTATCAGGATCTGCACTCCGCCAGTTCTAATGCCGATGATACTCCAAAAGTAGTTCTGATGGAAATAATCGTGATCTTTCAAGTTCGATAACTTTTCTATAAGATTGGTCTGTGGGTACGACACTATGGGAACACATTTTCAGTAGTTTAGCCTCGTTGTTCCCCACCATGTCCTGGCCTAGGGATGGCGGGGATTGCAACTGACTTGTGTGGACGGCAGGTGGGAGCATATGAAGGGTAATTTAACGATGGGGTTCAACTTTACCAGAATCCCGATATCCCTGGTTTGGCCCTCGGGTAAATTTTTATAAGCCCGTTGGACTACTATCAGCTAAGTAGCATCCACTTCAGATTTCACAATGAGGCCATGCCAACTTTTTTCTCTGTTAAGCGTCCACCCTGATGTTCAAAACCTACTTGCATATCCGGTAAAAACAAACAAGGCCTTGAAAAAAAAATTATGTAAAAACTTCCTCAACCTTTTTAACCCTTTCAAAACACTCTTATTAAACTTATTAAATTCATGAACGGATTTAAAACTTAGACCAGTCCCAAATCAATTTTCATATTACTTCAGCAGTAAATAGTATAAAATAGCATACATAGTTTGTTTGTTTTTGTCGCGTCTGCTTTAGCAGAGGCACGACTATAGTCGGCGCTTTTTCCGTCCGCGTCGTCGTCGTCTGCGTCGTCTGCTTTTTTTGTAAGGCAAATGCGTTAAAGTTATTGTTTTTTTCAAATGCCTCTGCAGGCGCGATACCGCTTCCGTGGCGGAATTCTTGTTTCATAGAACCACTCTCAAAACCTAACCGCACGCGGACACTTAACAGAGGAAGAATTTTGTATGGCCTGATTGTGAAATCTGAAATGGATGCTACTTAGCTGATAGTACAGTCAAACTTGTATTAAGCGACCACCCAAGAGAGACACCAAAAATGGTCTCTTAACACAAAAACGAAAAAAAATGGAAATCCGGGTACTAGTATGTCAGATTATATGATTTAATATTCGGAATCAGGAAATCGCGAATATTAAACATTACCATAGAAATAAATACAGTGCGACCACGTTAGTACACGCTTCACTATAACACGATTTCGGTTAGTGTACGGTTGTGCCTTGGCTCCCGATTTTTTTTCCTATTTGTATATCAAAATCGTGTTAAATTTGTAACACGACTATTGTCAGAAATCGTGTTAAATTTGCAATTCTTTCCCAAATTAGACCCAAAATGGACGATTTTTTTTTTTTATGGACGCATAGCCTCCTTTTATCTCACCGATGTGAATGTGCAGCTGATCACGTTTGCACATTTCGTAAATTAATCCGAGCAAACTGGGAATAAGATCAGTAAGACCAGTAACAACAAAGCAGTGCTAATTGTTATGTGCTCGATTTCATTTTTCCGGCATGCGTTCGCGCTCACCATTGGTGGAATATTAATTAGGTGTAAAGGCTGACCAATCGGAGATCGCGTATCAGTCGCGCAGATTAACTCGACCCAGATTAACTAAATTGTTACAGCACTGCCCACGCCCCCGGCGCATGTACACAAATGTGTACGTGACAACTGGCCTTGTTTCGCTGCGTCATAATTGAGCCAGTGCATGAGATAATCAACTTTATTATATAACTGAGATTTTCGCCGAGAATGATTTGACTTTTTTCTGCAAATATATCGAAAAGTTGATAACATTTTCAGAGCAAATGCGTAATAATTACTAATTTAATATTCGTCAACATTCGATATCGTTTACAGAAAATGTACACTATTATCAGATTCATCTTCGTCGAAAATCTCGCGTGATAAGCCTGATTACCTCATGAACTGGCGCAATATTATAACACTATGGCAAAACATGTCTATACAGGTCTGTACTCAAACCCACAGGTGGAATAGTCGGACGTATGACACAAAGAAAATGACCATTACAAAAATATCCATTACCCCACCCACTTGATCTCATTCTATTATTAACGTCATGTACAGTACGATACCAGGTGGGTGGGATAATGGGATTTTTTTTTTTTTTAATAGGCATTTATTTTGGTGTCATAGGTCCGAGTCTTCCACCTGTGCTCACCATATGAGTAAACACAGATTGCAACGCACGAGCTTGTCCGTGACGTTGCAGCTGATGGAACAGGATATCGGTCATTGGGTCATTGTGTCATCATTACTACACTTTTTTCTACACGCGTTTACAATAATGGATTGCACGGACCTGCGTAGATCTACATTCTACATGAACATGATGAATAAATAAAACATGACGTTAACAATTCTTGGATTCAATATATTTATTACATACGAAGATAACAGTGAAAACTTATGGCATATTATAGGCATTGGCGACGTCGTTCATTCGCAGTCACAGTGTACAGTGTACATGTATTTTTTGTTGACATTATGATGCGTCTTGGACGAGAACGGATATAGCACGGTTCGGATAAGCAACACGGGAGGTTGTATGTCGCCGGACTTCCGTGTACTAACGGGGTCGCACTGTACATTAGAATACTACCGGTAATGTTTACTGTGCACTTTTCTGAATTATTCAGGCTTTATTTCATCAAAATTTATGAAAGAATTTGTATGTTATTGCGAAATAAAATCGCCCAGCTGAAATCGCATCAGTTAATTCCCTTTAGTAATCACAACAGAGCCAGTTCGAGCGTAAACTATGGTTTCTATAGTTGAACTATAGTTCAACTAAACAAACGCGAATGCAGACTGGTTCGACCAGAGTGACATCATACATCTACCATAGTTCGACTAGCCAAAAGACGCCTGTTCCTCCAGTTTCAAGATGGCAGTGAATAGGTAAAAAGTTCTAGAGAGGGGAAATTTCATGGAAATTATCTACTAGACATGCGCAATGCATCTACTATAGTTCAACTATAATAAAAAACCCGAACTCGCTCTAAGGAAACAAGCGCATCAGAACGAGGTTTCAGGTCAATAATCATAAACAATGCAACATTCGCACTTTGACAGTGACAGTGGATTTGTTTCCTTTGTCACACGCTTGAGTTTAATTTCACCTGGAGAAAGTGACATCCTGTCAATTAATGGTTTAATACACTGTCATTATATAGGCCAAATGGTCGGTGGGAATTGAAAGTGGTCGCATAAGACAAAAGTCACTTAATGCACGTGGTCGCTTGTGCAAGTTTGACTGTAGTTAACTACTTCCTTGATGCAGGTCTTATGCCAAAATGTTTGTATAGTGGGTTTTTGGTTCATTAAATATATATAATGAAAGATTTTGCAAGGGAGACTGGTAGTGTTGTGTTAGTTACGCTTGTTTGTACTGCACCTTGTTGAATGGACAGAACACCCTGTGTAATCAATCACTCCATCAATCAATAAATTGATCATGTTGATCAGAGCTCCAGATAAGTTTTGTGTCTAAACAGTATTATACCCCCAGCTTTCAAATTCAATGCATATTTTACAAATGTATTATTGATTTTCTTATTAAATAGGGAACAAATGATAAAAAAATAAAATAATTTTTTTTCTCACTTATTTGAGCTGCAAAAAGCAAACACAAACTTATTGCAGCTCTACTAAGTAAGTTTCAACTTTATTACAGTATTTTCACTACCCAATTTGAAAATCAGTGCGTATTTTCACATTGCTTGAGGAATGTATACTCCCACTTTTGATAATCAATGCGTATTCTGCTAAAATAGTGTTGTAAAATACGCCAATAAACACCTTATCTGGAGCTCTGATGTTGATATTTCCAGTTACCAGCCCCACCCCCGGGTGTCCAGTATCCACTAGACGGGGGCAGTGTGATGTATGTCGATGGTAAAGTTCGGTAGGTAGTCTCGACCCATGGTTGTAAAACCGTCTGAGCATGTTCTCCAAGCAAAAGGTCTTTGAACCAATTCCCACAATTAAAGGGTCCCAGTAATGTGCGGAAAGTGATGAAACAATATAGGAATGAATGGCCTTTTTGTGGAATTTATCGGGGTATAAACTTGGAAAAGTTGCGGGAATACTGGACGAAGGCCGGAAGGCCTCGTCCAGTATTCCCGCGACTTTTCCAAGTTTATATCCCCGATAAATTCCACAAAAAGGCCATTCATTCCTTATAATTCCAGCATTTGAAATAAATTCATAAAGAAAGTGTGTTTATTTTCCGTTTTCTTAAGAATTATTTTAACTGCGCCTCACGGTTATGGAAAGTAGTTTGGCGTGGGAGTTTACTGGGATATACATATAAATTTTGGACAGAGACTTGCTACGGGCCAATCAAATGTTAGGGAATTGTGTAAATATTTTTGTGCTGGAATTATTATATTACAAATGTATGTATTACGAATATACTAAATTATGTCAATCCAAATTATCTCCCCTGTTTGTTGTTACCTTTTTTGACAACATATTTTAAATATAATGCCTGTTTTGGGGTATTCGATTGAATAAAATACTGCGATTGATTGATTGATATATGTTATTTAATATCTGTACATGAACTGAAAAAACATTTATTAGAAATTTGAAATATAATCGGAGACACAATGCCTTTAAATATTAAGTGATACAACATTGGTGTAATGACACAATGTATACAAGTTATTTTCAATGAAAATCATGTCATATTTGCTCATTCTGTATCATAGAACATTACCAGAAGAATAGAATACTACACTACTGTCTTTTGATATCAAATTTATCAGACTCGGCTCGGAAATGGTAGGAATTCCGAACCTCGGAATTCCTACACGTTTCCTAGCCTTTCCTGATAAACCTGATATCAAATGAGACTAGCCTGGTATTGTCTATATTCTACAGGGAGCACAGCTGTGAGGTGATGTTTGAACAAGACAATGACCAACAGTCCATCCCCACGCTGATACTGGATTCCATTATACAGGTACGATAGCCAACTTGTACAGATACTTAATCATAGTATTTTGATCCCACTGGTCAGTCAGATACTTAATCCTAGTATACACACAACACTGGTCAGTCAGATACTTCATCATAGTATTTCCATCCCACTGGTCAGGCAGATACTTAATCCTAGTATTTCGATCCCACTGGTCAGTCAGATACTTAATCCTAGTATTTCGATCCCACTGGTCAGTCGGATACTTCATCATAGTATTTCGATCCCACTGGTCAGTCGGATGAGACTTTAAACTGTGGTCCCGTCTCTATACGACCTTGAATGTTGCTGGGACGTTTAAACCCATTCACTTTCACTTTGTCCAGGTATGGAGAGATAGGGAATATTGTGTTTGTGACTGGTCTAGCTCCTGGTCTGTGACGGGTGCTAGCACACTTGTACACACTTCTGTTTGCTAGAAGCATAGTAGGTCTTTCACTGCATGTTGATGCACAGGTTCTGTAGCCTATTTCATCAAAATTGCAAAGTATACTTATCTAGCAAAGTATAGTTTGAAGGAGTAATCATTTATTTTTCCCGAAATGCATCATATCATATAGAACTAACGACTGCATATATTTGATGATTAAAAGTATGCAGAATTATTATGCTGAATTTATTACATTATCACAGCCAAAGGCTGTGATAATGTAATAAATTCAGTATAATACAAATTAATATATTTATCCGTAAATTGAAAATTTCTCTGTCAATGTTTACTTTGCTAGATAAGTATACTTTGAGTTGTTTGTGAAATAGGCTACTGGTCTGGATCAACACTGGTCGCTCGACAGCTTTTTATGTACTCCAAAAACAATTTTGTGGTACATATAGTCGCCACCCGGTCGGCCCGTCCGTCTGTGATTCTACCTACTATCTCGGTTACTGTAAGTCAGATTGGCTTTAAAATTCATATACGTGTTTGCCATCATCCATATGTTCATTATATAGCCGACCTATGCGGTCCCTATTTGTGTTGATGTTTTTGAGTGGTACTGATATCTTGTATTGCATAATATGGACTTTTACAGTATCCTAATACAGTGCACTATAAATCATAAAATGAGACAACTAACAACATGGGTGAGCAATATAACTTCAATATATGATGCTGCACGCATGAAATTAATAGAATACATTCATATCTTAATATTTACACTGTCCTTGAATTCATAATGGAAACGCCCATTCAATGTATTACGTTCATATCCCAGTACATTACATTAGCCCCACATGACGTCGCACGACGTTGATTCATTAAAGTTTGTTTGACGTCATTAGATTACATAACGTTCACCGTCGTCACGCTATTGACCCGCAACGTCGCTGTTCCATGAATTGCGACAAAACGATGTAAAACAATAGTGTAAATATAAGTAAAAAAACATAGGGAAAGGACTTCTCACAAATTTTAAACAGACCAACTGTTGTTCATAATAGGAATGAATGGCCTTTTTGTGGAATTTATCGGGGTATAAACTTGGAAAAGTTGCGGGAATACTGGACGAAGGCCGGAAGGCCTCGTCCAGTATTCCCGCGACTTTTCCAAGTTTATATCCCCGATAAATTCCACAAAAAGGCCATTCATTCCTTATAATTCCAGCATTTGAAATAAATTCATCAAGAAAATGTGTTTATATTCCGTTTTCTTAAGAATTATTTTAACTGCGCCTGACGGTTACGGAAAGTAGTTCGGCATGGAGTTTACTGGGATATAAATTCTGGACAGAGACTTGCTACGGACCAATCAAATGTTAGGGAATTGTGTAAATACTTTTGTGCTGGAATTATAATACACTAAACGCAACTGCCCATGGTTTTATTCCTTAATGAAATCAATAAACTTGATTAATAAATATCATATTGACATATTACATTCTGAAGATACACAACTTTTCTGTCAAGACAGAACAGTGAAAATAATGTCTTTATTTCTCATCAGCCCAAGCCCATTGTACTTATATGCAATAAACCATGTTCAAACTAACTCAGATGTATATGTGGTGACCACCATTTGAACCGTCTCATGAATATGGTTCAAATGAGTGGTCGCAACATATACTTTGGTTGAGAAATAAGAAAAATAAAACAGAAATTATTTCAATATTTGTATACACATCAAAGTGTATTCTTCATACAATGGGTTCAATCATCACTTGTGTAAGATCCTCTATTTATTGCATAAAATGGGCACTTGCGGTGTATTGTCGCAGTGTAATATCCTGATGCACTAGTGTAATAAATATGCAAATTAGCTCCTTGCAGAAAACAGGTTTGGTGACCAGTACAGCTTTAACTCTTTGCATGCTAGCAGCGAAAATATCCACCAAACAAATTAGGACTATATGTTTTATTTCTCTCTGTAAATATGTCTTGGAATTTCATTAGAATTGCGTCCTCTGGACGCAATTCTAATGAAATTCCAAGACATATTCATGATATTTATAGGAAGAAATAAAAGAAAATACAATTCTCGTCTGCTATTTTTGAACTATTTATAGCCCACAAATTTCCCAGCATGCAAAGAGTTCATGTATGATGATGTGCTTTTGAAATAAATAGAATCTAGCATTTGTGATGATTTGATAGGTCTTTATTAAACTGGACTAATTTCATCAGAAACTCGGCATAGTCTCGTTTCTTATGAAATCAGTAAACTCGTTCAATACATATATTAAATATGTGTAAATCTGCAGTGCCCGATAGACACGAGGAAGGAGCTGTCCCAGAACATTGTGATAACGGGCGGCACGTCCATGCTGCCGGGCTTCCTCCATCGGCTGCAGAAAGAGCTGTACAGACTCCTCAAGGAGCCCAGATACGCCAACACCCTCGCCATCAAACGCTTCAAGTTCCACCAGCCGCCCGCCAAGGCCAATTACACGGCCTGGCTTGGAGGTGTGTTCACTTGTAACCAATCACCGGGGTGGGAATTTTCAGGATATATCCTAACATCAGGAGGTTCCTGAATGTTGTAGAAAATTACTAATATTTCAACATAGGGCCATAATAAAATGTATGCCAGTTTTCCCGAACGCGACCCAAATTATTTTGTTGCTTTTACACAAGTTTTATTTTAATTTTTTGGTGCAACTTTTCATTTGATTTCTTGACATTCGGTTGATAATTTAGCTCCATTTCCAACCATCCGTCTCTTTTTTCTCGGTGTTAGCTAAACGCTTTCGATCACGTTCGTCATCACATTATTAGGTACCAGTCCACCAAGATTTTAGACTTTTTCTTGGCCGAGCGATCTCTTCCGCAAGTTTTTTTTCTCAGATATCCTCATCATATATTCACAGAGGCTGTTTGCTGTATACACCTGTTACATTATACGTCAAGAAACTTGTAACTACACAAGTCAAATTGGCATACAGCGAGGAGCATTTATAACGTGTAAAAGTTAGCATGTGGTGGTCAATTTCTGCACTTATTCCGTCACGGCCACTGGAGCCAAGGTGCCAGAAAGTTATGTGTCATGCAGAGTTTGCACTAATAAATAATGTGTGAATCAATTCTACGTGTATATTTGCCCACACTGATCATAGTCTGTACTGGTACCGAGGTTTTTGTTTTCGAGCTAGTAGGTAAAATAGCGCCCCAAACAGCAAACACACATTTCGAGCGGAAGATGCGTTGAATGTGAATATGCTCACAGAATGGACCAGATCACAGTTTCTGTTCTTGATTTAGGTCTAGTTGTAAACGACTTCAAATATTTTCATGATAATTCACACAGGCATACGTCGCAATCTAAAGCATGCAAGAAAAACAATTCCCAAGTTCTGTACTTTTGAAGTTACCAGTTACCTCCCTTTGACCAATAACAATAGAATGAAGAAAATGGTCAACTACTGAACAAAATCATTTTACAAAGCTGGGCAAGTTTCTTTTAACTTGTCCAGCAGTAGGGCTGGACCATGGCCTAGGGGATATGGCATTAGACTTCAATACTGGAGGTTGTCAGTTCAATCCGTGGCCTAGGGGATATGGCATTGGACTTCAATACTGGAGGTTGTCAGTTCAATCCATGGCCTAGGGGATATGGCATTGGACGTTGTGGAGGTTGTGGAGGTTGTGAGTTCAATCCTCACCCGAGGCATGAAAAATACTTCCCAAGTATTTTCCATCCCACTGGTCTGTTGGATAAAACTTTAAAGAATGTGGTCCTGTCTCTATATGGCCTTAGCTGCTGCTTGAACGTTAACATTTTACTTTAACTTGTCCAGAAGTAGTTTTAGCTCATCCCAGGCAGCCGTATCTGGGAAAACAAGAAGAAAATGACCGAAGTAATTACGCGTTTATATAGACCTAGTCTTGTATCTGTGGCCGATTTCACCAAAATCACAATTAAAGTGCACTTACCCAGCTAAATGCATAAATTAATCGTGGTTTTTAGCCAGGTTTTTTGGAAAAAAATCCAGGCTATTGGATTGGCGAAAGCCGGGCGGGCGGGCGGGCGCGGGCGGGCGGGCGGCGTCCACAATCAATGTTAAGTTTTCGTGTTTGAGTCCATTTCTTTGTTACTGTACCACCTAGGACCACCAAACTTTCACAGCTTCATAAGCAAGGGGTGCCCACCACATATCACTATCCAACATGTTACTCTTTTTTTTTAACTTGACCCATTTTTTCCGCGTAGTCGACTTGGCCATTTTCAATGTTAAGTTTTCGCGTTTACAATGTTAAGTTTTCGTGTTTAAGTCCATTTCTTTGGTACTGTACCACCTAGGACCACCAAACTTTCACAGCTTCATAATCAAGGGGTACCCACCACATATCACTATCCAACATGTTACTTTTTTTTTTAACTTCACCCATTTTTTCCGCGCAGTCGACATAGCCATTTTCAATGTTAAGTTTTCGCGTTTACAATGTTAAGTTTTCGTGTTTAAGTCCATTTCTTTGGTACTGTACCACCTAGGACCACCAAACTTTCACAGCTTCATAACCAAGGGGTGCCTACCACATACAACTATCCAACATGTGACCATTTGTTTACCTTCACCTATTATTTCTACGTAATTGACTTAGCCATTTTGAACGTTAACTTTTTAACGTACGTCTGGTTAAAGTTTTTTGGTTAAAACTTTTTTGTTATACTATATCTCTGCAACTGCTTCGCCCATTACCTTGAAACTTCACATGGGTGTTTATCATCATCCATATTTTCATTCTAACCCCCAACCGTGCGGCCCCTGTGCCCAATGTCAAGGTCAAATTACTTTGAATTTTTTTGTTAAAGTTTTTTTTGTGTACTATACTCTGCAACTGTTCACCCACCTTATACTCACATGGGTGTATCATCATGTTCGCACCTGCCCTTGCGGAGGCGTCTGTTGCATGTCAGGTCATTACCTTTGAATGGTTAAAGTTTTTTGTGTACTATATCTCTGCACTGACTTCACAATTACTTGGACTACCCTCATCAAATGTGTTTATCATCATTGATCGCACTGCTTGCGGGAAAGCGCGATCCTGTGCCCAATGTCAAGGTTCAAATTACTGCATGTTTAAGTTTTTTCCCGTGGTACAAAGTTTTTCCGTGTACTATCTCTGCAACTGCTTCACCCGAATACCTTGATACTTCACTTGGGTGTTTATCATCACGTTGCACCTGCTGTGCGGAAAGCGAGATCCTGTGCCCAATGGTCAGGTCCAAAATTACTTAGAATTTTTTAGGTTATAGTTTGTTCGTGTACTATAAATCTCTGCAACTCTTCCCACCCAATTACCCTTGATAAACTTCACATTGGGTGTTTTATCATCATTGTCGCACCTGCTTGCGGGGAAAAAGCGCGATCCTGTTGCCCTATGTCAAGTTCAAATACTTTTGAATTTTTTGTTAAGTTTTTGTGTACTAAATTATCTCTTTGCAACTTTTTTGCATTTTCACCCAAAACCTTGGATACTTTTTTTCACATGGGTGTTTTATCTCATTGTCGCACCTGCTTGCGGACAGCGCGATCTGTGCCCAATGTCAAGGTCACATTACTTTGAAAATTTTTTTGTTAAAGTTTTTTCGTTGACTATATCCAACTGAACCTTGCTTCACCCAATACCCTTGATTACTTCACATTGGGTGTTTATTTCATTCATGTTCGCCACCTTGCCTTGCGGAAAGCGCGATCCTGGCCCTATGGTTCAAGTTCAATTACTTTGAATTTTTTTTGGTTAAAAGTTTCGTTGTACTATATCTCAGCAACTCTTCACCCAATACCTTATTACTACTTCACATGGGTGTTTAATCACCATTGTCCACTGCTTGCGAAAGCCGCGATTTCCTGTGTCCCAATGTCAAGGTCAAATTACTTTGAATTTTTTTTTTAAAGTTTTTTTGTGTACTATATCTCTGCAACTGCTTCACCCAATACCTTGATACTTCACATGGGTGTTTATCATCATTGTTGCACCTGCTTGCGGAAAGCGCGATCCTGTGCCCAATGTCAAGGTCAAATTACTTTGAATTTTTTGGTTAAAGTTTTTTCGTGTACTATATCTCTGCAAAACTGCTTCACCCAATACCTTGATACTTCATCATGGTGTTTATCATCATTGTCGCACCTGCTTGCGGAAAAGCGCGATCCTGTGCCCTATGTCAAGTTCAAATTACTTTGAATTTTTTTTGTTAAAGTTTTTTTGTGTACTATATCTCTGCAACTGCTTCACCCAATACCTTGATACTTCACATGGGTGTTTATCATCTATTGTCGCACCTGCTTGCGGAAAGCGCGGATCCTGTGCCCAATGTCAAGGTCAAATTACTTTGAATTTTTTTGTTAAAAGTTTTTTCGTGTACTATATCTCTGCAACTGCTTCACCCAATACCTTGACTACTTACATGGGTGTTTATCATCATTGTCACACCTGCTTGCGGAAAGCGCGATCCTGTGCCCAATGTCAAGGTCAAATTACTTTGAATTTTTTTTTTAAAGTTTTTTCGTGTACTATATCTCTGCAACTGCTTCACCCAATACCTTGATACTTCACATGGGTGTTTATCATCATTGTTGCACCTGCTTGCGGAAAGCGCGATCCTGTGCCCAATGTCAAGGTCAAATTACTTTGAATTTTTTTTGTTAAAGTTTTTTTCGTGTACTATATCTCTGCAACTGCTTCAACCCAATACCTTGATACTTCACATGGGTGTTTATCATCATTGTCGCACTGCTTGCGGAAAGCGCGATCCTGTGCCTATGTCAAGTTCAAATTACTTTGAATTTTTTTTGTTAAAGTAAATTTTTTTTCCGTGACTATATCTCTGCAACTGCTTCACCCAATACCTTGATACTTCACATGGGTGTTTATCATCATTGTCACACCTGCTTGCGGAAAGCGCGATATCGTCGGCATTTTGGCATACGTTCGTCCGTTCGTCCGTGTGTCCGGTTAAAGTTTTTTGGTTAAAGTTTTTCCATCTACTATATCTATTTTTTTAGTGTCCATGCCTCGCCCCAAGGCGCGACATGCAGGCCACGGCCATCTAGTCTACAAAAAGTGGGTATAATTATGTTATCCAAGTGTCTATGCTTGGAAAAAACCTGGCCTTCGTGGCTTTGCCTCGTTTCTTGTTATTATACTGAATTTATTACATTATCACAGCCATGTTGGCTGTGATAATGTAATAAATTCAGTAGAATATTTCTGCATACGTTTAATCATCAAATATATGCAGTGGTTAGTTCTATATGAAATAATGCATTTCAGGAAAAATAAATGATTACTCCCTCAAAGTATACTTTGCTAGATAAGTATACTTTGCAATTTTGATGAAATCGGCTACTGGAGAGAATTTGATTGACATTGTTTTGACATTGACGTCATCATGTTTTAAATGTCATGAGAAGCATCAGTGACTAAGTAAAATTGCTGCAAGTGTTAGAATGGGCTTCCGTATCATAATACAAAGAGCGGGAACCTATAATACTACATATTTATAACCGGTTTATTGCTTGTATTAAAACTATTTTTCTCTGTGGAGATTTTCGACTAGATGCGTAAATAGTCGATGGCGTCTTTTCACTGAAGATTATTGGATATCTCCCCAGTTTTCTGCTATTTGGAGAGTGAAGTTGTGTGATAAACAGAATCTCAAATGAGTTTCCAAGATTTAACCCCAATAAGTTGCATATTACATGATTTAATGATTACCTGTTAAATAGGAAAATCAATACTCGAATGGGAGACTGCATTATAAACCTGGCTATCTATAAGTATTTCATTGTTCACATATTGGATTTTTAAGGAAGTAACTGCTGCAGTCAATAACGCTCCCTCGCATTTAATTCCTTAAAAGTTGAATATTTGAACAATAATTTATTCGTACTTAGGTAAGGGCCCTCCGTCGGGGGATACTATGGATTTGACAGCGCGCCGCGTCCGCCGCAGACACTTCTTGTCCGGAGCATAACTCGAACACCCTTTGGAATATTTTCATGAAACTTCACACATGCATAGACCACGACCCGAAGGTGTGTCGCGCACAAGAATGACAACTCTTGCATAGCTAATTTTTGAGTTATCTCCCTTTTTTGTTTCTTGCACTGATTTCGTGTCTGGAGCATAACTCGAACACCCTTTGGAATATTTTCATGAAACTTCACACATGCATAGACCACAACCCTAAAGGTTTGTCACGCAAGAATGACAACTCTTGCATCACTAATTTTTTAGTTATCTCCCTTTGTTTTTTCCGTCACTGATTTTGTCTCCGGAGCATAACTCGAACACCCTTTTTTCAAACTACTTGTGTATCTGGGGAGGGGGATACACATGCGCTTGTCGACAAGCGTCCATTTCTATTTTTTTGTGAAATTGGCTACTGGTCTCGGGGACTCGGGGAAACTGTATACCTGTCTGTATGTTACAGGGGCCCTGTAATACCTGTCTGTATGTTCCAGGTGCCCTGTATGGAGGCCTGGAGACGTTGCCGAGCCACAGCGTCAGTCGGGACGAATATAACGAGCGGGCCACGCTGCCCGACTGGTGCAATATCGCCAGCTGAGGGATCGCGCCTCATCCCAATACACATAACTGTCTTTCACATAAACTCCGTGTTAACCCATGCTGAATACCCCAATATTTGGTAGGAACAATTTGAAATAGTTTTGACTATTTATTTTTTATTTATATTCAAAGGTATATTCAAAGGTATATCTTGTAACCACTCATTTGAACCGTCTCAGCGAGATGGTTCAAATGAGTGGTAACAACATATACTTCCATAATTAAGAGAGAATTAGTTTTGATTTCCGTATGAAAATTTGTGTAGCCTCAGCTGGTAATGGGTTAAGCTATATTATATCTGGTTATGCTAGCACAATATCTATAGGTGAAGCAGCAGTTCTGGGCTTGTGATTATAATGATTTTTGAGCATTTACTCTCATACCCCAGATCGGGAAGTTTCATTGGCCAAGACACGGCCAATTGAACTGCCTGATTTTGCATACAAATTTGATTATAAATGTGATATTCACTGCAGGGTTCAAGCTAAACCTGCTCAACATGGAGAAGTTTTGCAATAATTTTGGGAAATTTTACTACTTAAACAGATTTTTTTGTCTTATATAGTGAAAAAAACTTCTCCCTCAACTGAACATAGGCAGAAGTGGCACCATTTAAGGAGACAAAATCGCCCTGTAACTGGATCCCTGCTCACAGGCTGTGCTTGAACCCTTAGACCGCTACTCACCACAATTGTCGTCTGCTGTTGCTTTTATATCTTGCCTTATTTCTCAATAAAAACATGTTTCAACAGCACTTCAGAATCATTTCCAATGGAAATGATTCTGAAGTGCTGTCAAAGCATGTTGTAAATTATTCGAAAGTGCTGTCAAAGCACGTTTTTGAAATGGAACATAGAAAATAAACAGCAGACGACAACAAATTCAGATAGTGGTATAAGGGTTAATGCTTAGTAACTATTGCTATGAGTCTACATGAATCTCATGCCCAGAGTCGAGCTGAACCAGTTATATCCACTGGCTGTTTATGTTCATGTATTTGTTGTCTTGTTTGAAATCGAGAAGTTAAATTTGGTGCCCATGCTCGGCGATTCAGTACCTTTCAATTTTGAGGTGTTTGAAAATGGACATTCAGAGCTCCAGATAAGCTGTGTATTTGGTTAAATACCCAATTAAAATTGCCAAAAACCCAATTGAAATCAGAAGTAGCGAGTATTAAAAAGCAATTACAATTTTGTGGTACATATAATTATCATGCTGCAGAAAACAATAAACAGAGCACAAATATAGCATATATTTCTTGTTTTCCATAAAAAACACATCTTGGTATTTCATTAGAATCTAATGAAATACCAAGACATGTTTTAAGCAAACTATTCAATAATTGCCATCTGTTGATGTGTAAACAGTAGTGTGATTTTATTTTACCAAATTAAAATTTTGAAATACCCGATCTGAATTGCTTCAGAAATGCTGGAGTGAAAATACTCCATTACTAATTCATTATCTGGAGCCCTGGACATGGCTGGCATGTACATGTAAGACCCAAAGTTGCATCAGCAGAAATGGCATGATTTTTCTTGTCAACTGAATTTCCCAAGATAATGTGAAGTACTGTATGGTTTGTTTTTGCAAGTGCTATGGAAAAGCGTGTCGTGTTACGTAACAATAGAATGGAAATACTGAATTTTATGCTGGAACTCTTCTTTCTCGAATGTCTGAATATAAAACGGATCAATGAGAAATCTGATCAGGATCTGCACTGTTTCTTGATTTATTTTGTTGTACAAAATTCCGCTTCTCAGATTAATGGAATAGTCTTAAAATTAACAAGGAAGAATCTAAATCCAGATGTTAGGAAGGAATGGTTAGTTTACCTCAGTCATACTTGAATTGTTGAATTGATATTAAAGGCACAGCGTCTCGGATGGATTTATGCACAGAAAGTTGGGAAATAGATTATTAAAAATAATTCAACACAAAAGATTTCTATTTTGAAATTGTGCCATAATCATATTTAATTTTTTTTCGTTCAATCAATGGTTACTAATTTAAAATTGTATTCAAATTAATTCAACTAGTTTCTATAATATTATTTTTTCACAGCTAAATGTTTGACAAATTGTGTTTCTCAGCAGAAATGAATTGCCAAATTATTTCCCCTGTTTATCACCGTCTAATCGTATATAGTAGAGTAAATCACAAACTCATTCAAATGTGATTACCGTAATAACCCTAAATATTCAGACACAATTTGCTTTGTATCCAAATACATTGTTATTGTGATTAAACCAATGCTACAATAACGCTAAATATTGGCACACTCACTGTTGTAGGGAACCATATATTTGTATGTGTTTCCCCAATTAAATGGTGTCCGAATATTTCGGGTTATTACGGTTATACAATTATGCAGTTGGTTGATAGTTCAATTGTCGTCCAGGGGGCCGTTTCACTAAACTTTCTACGACTAAAATGTTCGTAAGTGCACATTTAGTATCGTCTGGAAATTCCAATTGATGTATTTACATTTATTGAGCATAGGCTGCATATGCAGCCTATGCTCAATAAATGTAAATCCAATAACTGTTAAAAATAAAAAATTGTTAATGTGAAATTTACAGACTATCATAATTTTGCACTTACAAACATTTTAGCTGCACGAAGTTTAGTGAAACGGGCCCCAGAAAGTGAAACACACAAAGAATAACTGACATTGGAGACCTAGTGCCTTTAATATGGTACAGTGAAACCTCTCTTAACATGTGATATTATTTTAATGGCTTTCTTGGTCATCTATCTCGGATGATGATGTATGTTCATGATTGCAAAGCATATGTTTCAGAATGGCTACATTCTTGATATACAGTGGAACATCTCTAAACCGGACACACTGGGGACGACCTCCTGGTTTCACTCTAGCATTGTTTCATAAAATTCTCCAATTCTTCATAGCAATGTCAACCCATGTTGGTTTCAATAGTGTGTACATATTAATGGGAATTGAGTGCAATAAACTATGAATGTACTATGTATCTGTGCTCTATGCTTGCCGTCTTGTCGTGCTGCATTCTGTGATGTAGATGTCTACAATACTTGCCTAGAGAAATGGGGCTTGTGGCTGTTGTGGTCAGCCTAGCTCTGGATCTGCCCATACCAAATTCCCATAGTAACATCAATTGTTGAGGGAATAAAAACAATTCAGGACAGGTAACATTTTTATTGTCAGGCCTTCTAATGAAGCAGGCACAACAATAAAAATGTTGCCTGTCCTATGGTCGTGGGTGGTTGGTCGGGTGAACGTGACGGCGTAAATTAACGGTGGGTTTCCTCCTTATAGGAATCACGATTTGCCAGGTTTGGCCCTCCGATACGTTTTTATCTTTGGCTCTTTTGTTACCTGGGAGTTGAATTGGGTTATTGCCCATTATAAAAGTACTAAGATTATTACTGATCCTATTGCTTTTGGGAGGGGCCAAGTGATTCTGGTGTGGCGAGGACCTGGCATCAGATCAGGATTATTCTGATTTCAGGGCTGAATATATTTAAAAAAAAATTATTGTAAATATTCAGTTCTGATTTTGGGATTTTCCCCACATTTGTACATGTACTTGAACATGTACATGTACTTGGTACAGGTAATATATGGGATTTAGTACTAAACCCATTGACCCGGCCTTTAATGACCGTAGCTGTTGATAGGCCGTTAAACCCCAACAAACAAACTGTCCTATGGTCAGCGCTTTTTCCGTCGTGATCTCCGTATCCACAAACTTAATATTTTGGTAACTGTACATTAACGGAACTGCTTGATATGTCACACATGCTCTGATGATCCTCCGTCATTCTGTGAAAAATCCATGACCCACCGACCCCCACTTGCCATACCTGGGGCCCCGTTTCAATAAACTTTGAACGACTAAAATGTTTGTAAGTGCCAATTTAGGATCGTCTGGAAATTTCAATTGATGGATTTACATTTATTGAGCATAGGCTGCATGTGCAGCCTATGCTCAATAAATGTAAATCCAATAATTGTTTACAAGAAAACATTCTTAGTGTGAAATTTACAGACCATCATAATTTTTCACTTCCAAACATTTTAGTTTACGAAGTTTAATGAAATGGGCCCCCTGCTTTAGCACATGCCCATGGTCAGATATTATAGTTATAAACTTGGCAGGTGTGTCACTGCTTCCACGGCGGAATTCTCAATTTGAAAAAAATCCCTTAAAGGTGCAAACTTGCAATAGATAACAATAATGGATATTGTACTACCCGGGAGTCTGTATCCAGCAAGAAGTCAATGGCAGTGTCCAATATCTCTTGCCCATTTTTGATTTTTGACCTCAAGTGTGACCTTGATCTTGGACGTAGAAAGAACACATAATATAAAACAACAGCAGACAACATTTTCCTTTCCTGTAGCCGATTTCATCAACATTGCAAAGTATACTTATCTAGCAAAGTATACTTTGAGGGAGTAATCATTTATTTTCCTCAAAATGCATTATTTCATATAGAGCTAACCACTGCATATAGTTGATGATTAAAAGTATGCAGAATTATTATACTGAATTTATTACATTATCACAGCCAAAATGGCCGTGATAATGTAATAAATTCAGAATAATGTAAATTAATAAATTTATCCTTAAATTAAAAAAAATTCCCTCAAAGTATACTTTGCTAGATAAGTATACTTTGCAATGTTGGTGACATAGGCTACTGGATTCTAAGGGTTAAAGGATAAGGAAACAATGAAGTAACGTCCGGCAATCATGGAATTTAGCTTTATTACAGCTGTTTGAGACAACATGTACATAATATAACCAAGCGACGGTCGGTAGTAATATTTCAACATGTGAAAACAATTACAATACTTCCATTTGTAGATCATATATATTTTATCTAATCCCAGTATGTATTTTAGAACCTACCGTATTTCAAAAAGCATTTGCTGACAGTTGAATCCGATTTGCCTGCATGTAACTACATACAATAAGCAATACTATAGAAAAGATTTAACGGAAATTGTCGTCTGCTGTTTTTCATTTTTGACTTAACTCTTAACAAAAAACCTGTTTTGACAGCACTTGAGAATCGTCTCCAGTGGAGACGATTCTCATGCGCTGTCAAAACAGGGTTTTGTCGAGAAATATTGAAAATAAAACATTTCCAGCAGACGACAGCATTTAATTCAGCGTAGTCCGGGTTAAATACACAACAAGGAGGTACCGGTAGTAAGGGTTAAATACACAACAAGGAGGTACCGGTAGTAAGGGTTAAATACACAACAAGGAGGTACCGGTAGTCATGTTATTGGACATCCCTTTTTGATTATCCATGTGACCACAGTGTACTACGTGACTGATTATCAATTCTGGGTTAAGAGTTCAAGCTAGTTCATGCAAAACGGGGAGAAGTTTTTGCTATCATCCAGGGAAATTTTACCACTTAAACAGAAATTTTCAAGTTTTATACAGTGAAAAACTTCTCGGTCAACTCAAAACGGGGAAATTTAGGGAAATGGGAACGATTTAGGGAGACAAAATTGTCGAAATCGCCCTTGATACCTGTGGGTTATTTGGATAGATAATAAATTGCTTTTTATCTTCATAATAGAATGTCTTGCCAAATTATGTAATGGATAAATAAATAACATGTTTACCTCCTTGCTGGGTTTTAAATCGGTTCATCATAGAACAGACCATAGAAATGCCATTACAGTAGATTGGTTGGTATTGAATACATATTTCTACTGTATTATAGGAATGAATGGCCTTTTTGTGGAATTTATCGGGGTATAAACTTGGAAAAGTCGCGGGAATACTGGACGAAGCGATAAAAAATTATGATTTTTTTTTTTGATTTTTTTCTCGAAAATTGTATTTTTTTTTAAGGCCTGTCCAGTATTCCCGCGACTTTTCCAAGTTTATATCCCCGATAAATTCCACAAAAAGGCCATTCATTCCTTATAATTCCAGCATTTGAAATAAATTCATCAAGAAAATGTGTTTATTTTCCGTTTTCTTAAGAATTATTTTAACTGCGCCTCACGGTTACGGAAAGTAGTTCGGCGTGGGAGTTTACTGGGATATAAATTTTGTACAGAGACCTTGCTATGGGCCAATCAAATGTTAGGGAATTATGTAAATATTTTTGTGCTGGAATTATTTTGTTATAAAGCAAGGGAATAGTTGTATTACCTGCACACTATCTCACATACGCATGGACACAAGTGATGAAACAATTATATTTCTGTACAATAACATGTGGTGTACACACATTACAAGTTACAACACCTACAGTCAAATGGTAAAATAGCTATGACGGGGTCACATGACATTAAATATGGCACATATTGGGGCAGAAAGTTACATTATCACAATGACAGGCTGTTATATGTACAATTCGTATTCACCACACGCAAATGGTACAATTCGTATATTCAACACACGCAAATAATACAATTCACCCCAATCAAATGGTACAATTGGTATTCACCACACACAAATGGTACAATTCGGCATATTTGTGACTGTGACTGGAAAAATGGGGCTTATGGGTTTGGCGACCAGTGTAGATCCAGATCAGCTTTTGCATCCGCACAGTCATCTGATCAGGATACGCACTGTTCGCCATTTCTTCAATGACATGCCAGTCATGCATGTACCATAAATCATTATTGGGCTACAGGTGTGCGCTATTTGATCAGGAGCTACACTGGTCTCAAGTGCCAGAAGCATCTCCAGTCACAGACACTTTCACCTACCTGAGACTCAAGTGTTGTACTCAAAATTAGCCAGTAACATTGGCCGAGACTCGGCTCAGCTCAGCTCAGTCTCTATGTAACTGCCTGATTTCGAGCACCGAGTATGCTGCGTGCCAAGAAAGTTTTATAATCCTATATCCAAGGCAAAAAGACAGGATCAGATAGCTGTGATGGTGAGAATAATAATGATTCATTAATTGAATAAAAAATAGTTTAGGCCCTGAACAGACTAAGCGGGTTATGCTATGCTGGCTTTAAACATTGGATTGAGACTCAAAGTTTCTGTTTTTCAGCAAGTGGCTCATTTGACATTCACATTTTAACCCTTAGTTGTCTGCTGTTGCTTTTGTATATTGCCTTATTTCTCAATAAAAACATGGTTTGACAGCACTTCAGAATAATTTCCATTGGAATTGATTCTGAAGTGCTGTCAAAGCATGTTGTTAATTATTCTAAAGTGCTGTCAAAGGATGTTTTTGATGATAAAAATGGAAAATAGAAAATAAACAGCAGACGACTAAAAAAATTAAGATGGCGGTGTAAGGGTTAAAAGTATTAGGCATCATACATAATACACACTCCCAAAATCACTCGCTCATTAAACGATTCACATTCATGGCCCGTAGTTATGCTGTAAGGACCCTAAATATATGGGCACCATTCGTTTTGTTTTTTAAAAACAAATTGTACCCGAATACGCTGATATTGTGATAAATCAGTAGAATCATACTAACCTAAATGTTGGGAGACACTATATTCTGCGAAACCAATTATTTGTATGTGTTTGCCAGAATAATTGGGTTTGTTTGTTTATTGGTGTTTAATGGCTTATCAACAGCTACGGTCATGTAAGGCCGGGCAAACGGGTTTTATCCCATTTTAACCTGCTGGATTGGGCGGAAAATCCCAAAACCAGAACGGAATATTTACATCGAAAAAAAATATGTTCAGCCCTGAAATTAGAATAACCTGACCTGGTGCCAGGTCCATACCACACCAAGTCACTTGGCCCCTTCCCCTAAAATAGGATTACGAATATCGTAATACTCACATAAGGGGTATGTATAACCAAATTCAACTGTCGCATACAAAATGCCAAAGACGTATGTGAGGGCCAAACCAGGTCTCCAGTCGGGATTCCGGCAAGGATGAAATGAACCCCGATCATTAAATTACCCATCGCGTGCTCCCACCTGCCACCCACACAATACCAGTGTGAAGAATATATCGCCAAGGTAAACATTTTAGTAAGATTTGCTGAAAACATTCCCCAACTCTGTCCACAAGTTGTTTACAACATCAAAAATCGCACGGGGGGCACAATCGAGTGTGCCCATTACGTCATTGCCGAGTTGTTCTATAAATACAATAGAATTATGGTGTTTTCCAAGAAGCAAAGGGTGACTGATTTTTCTGCAGAACTACACAATGCTGTTTACACTGGTTTACAGGCGATAAACTTATGATTTCAATGTGAGAATAGAAGTTATAAGACGATTATACGTTTGTCCGGATAACTGATTGTCGATGTTAATTTTGGGGCAATCTTACGACTGATGATCTGACCCAATTTTAAGTGAGAAAGATGGCACAGTTTGCTAAATAGTTTGCATGCGTTGATAAAGCAAGAACCGACGATTGTTCTGTGAACATTTTATGCCCGTAGCTGCTATTTTAGGAAAAATATCGTAAAAACACTGCCATTTTTGTCCGATAATCTGGAGGATCCCTGTACAGGATAATTATGACGTCAAAATTAAGCAGGTTAATTTGCCAACTATGGCTCAAACAAGCTCCGCCTCTCTTTCAATCATGAGATTGGAGTCTATGTTAGGACAGTTTTACAATCACCGACACTAAGAGCATAAATTAACATGTAATAATGGACTGTTATGGACAATTGTAAATGAACTGTACATGGAGGAATACGACACATGTACAACAAAGAGGACACACGTTACACATTGGCATATACTACAATCATGTGCTACATGGGCCTATTGGCCGACAAAGGGTCCTTACAACAGTTGTGCCAAATGTAGGCACGGATCAGGGGGCCGTTTCACTAAACTTTGTACGACAAATGTTTGCAAGTGCAAAATTATGATAGTCTGTAAATTTCACATTAACAATGTTTTTGTGTAAGCAATTATTGGATTTACATTTATTGAGCATAGGCTGCATATGCTCAATAAATGTAAATCCATCATTTCCAGACGATCCTAAATTTGCACTCACGAACATTTTAGTCATACAAAGTTTAGTGAAACAGGCCCCAGACTATGCATCCATGCAGTCTCATCAGTGCTTACATTGCTACTCGTTCAATAAGACATTGGTCTAAAACATCCATTTTTATCAGACTGCTCCTTACATTGTACCGTACTCGTGTTAAAATCTGGTTGGCCTGTCCATATGACGCTAACCAGATTTTAACGCGAGTTCACAGGGCTCCAGATAAGGTGACAATTGGTGCATTTTACGCACTTATTTTAGCTGAATACGCATTGATTATCAAACATGGGAGTACAAAATACTCACAGCAATGTGAAAATACGCATTGATTTTCAAATTGAGTAGTAAAAACAATGGAATAAAGTTGAAATTTACATTTTTGCAGCTCAAATAAGTGAATTTTTAAAGGCGTTTTATTATTTAATCATTTGTTCCCTATTTAATAAGGAAGAAAATCAATAGTACATTTGTAAAAGTAAAATGCGCATTGAATTTGAACTCTGGGGGTATAATACTCTTTAGATACAAAACTTATCTTGAGCTCTGAGTACAAATTGCTTCTATGCCAAAACTATGGTCCAGGCCTTCGATGTTTTTGCCAAGTGTAGTCCCAGATCAGCCTGCATATCCACACAGTCTGATCAGGGCTCATATAGAGAAGACCAGGCTAGTGTCTTTTCACATCAAGTTTATCGGGTGAGGCTAGAATACGTGTTTGTATTCCGAGGCTCATCGAGGCATTCCTACAGTTTGCGAGCCGAGCCTGATAAACTTGATATCAAATGACACTAGCATGGTCTTATATTTTAGCAGGTAACATTTTGATACAGAATGAGCAAATATGACGTTGTTTTCGTTGAAAAATATGCAAACTTGTTTATGTACATGATTACATGTCATTCTGTAACTGTAACATCATGTGACACAATTCGACCAATGAAACGTCAGTTTGGAATTCATTGTAGCCCGGATATAGGTATCTAGTCAATGTCAAGGATAAGACAATGTGATATCAGTCAGTATGTCATATGTCGGGCATGGTGATAACAATTGTTTTGTGCAAACAGCAGGCCCGTACGCAGGATTTTCTATTGGGGGGTGCGTCAGGGGCTCGCCCCATGTAGTGGCGCGAGTACGCTAGGCGTACTCGCGCCACTACATGGGCTCGCCCCTGACGCACCCCATTTAAATTTTTTAAACCTAGATGGCCTGAAATGCACTCTCCTGCATTTTATGTCATTTAAATTCGGATTTCAACGGTGGCATTTTCATGCAAATTACCTGTATATTAATGCATTTCAAGATTTGTTGAGATTACTGTTTGAAAAATAGCGGACCTCGGCGAATTTAGGGGGGTGCGTACGCACCCGTCGCACCCCCCCTGCGTACGGGCCTGAACAGTTTATTTTTGCATCCTATCATCAAGCCGACTGCCTGTGGGTGTCCTGTTCATATATCAGACATGGGGGACTGGGGTGTATACATACAGTTGGAATGGTTAGTATTAATGGGTCAATACATGGTGATCACCTGCATGCGTCTCACCCACGATAGTCAGGTCACCAAGGTCAAGGTCACAATGTGAGGAAGTCCAAAAGGTCACATAAATTATGTGCATGGCAGGTGGGAGCATGTGATGGGTAATTTAACGATCATGGTTCATCCTTACAGGAATCACGACTGGAGACCTGGTTTGGCCTTCACATACGTCATGGCATTTTGTATCTGGTTATACCCCTTGCGAGTATTACGATTATTCGTATTCCTATTACTTTTAGGGGAAGGGGCCAAGTGGCTTTAGTGGGGTATGGACCTGGCACCAGGTCCGGTTATTGTGATTTCATGCTGAATATATACTTTTTTTTATGTAAATATTCTGTTCTGATTTTGGGATTTTCCCCCCAATGCAGCAGGTTGAATACAGGATCAAACCCGTTGGCCTGGTCTTAAATGACCTTAGCTGTTGATAGGCCATTAAACACCACCAACAACAACACGTAAATTACACTGGATTGATAGCTGTCAATGTGTCAAAGCTATTGATGAAGTTTGGAGATGGAGTTTGTTTGTTTGTTTATTGGTGTTAACGGCTTATCAACAGCTAAGGTCATGTAACGCCGGGCAAACGGTTTGATCCCGTTTTAACCGGCTGCATTGGGGGTAAATCCCAAAATCAGAACGGAACATTTACATCGAGAAAAATATATTCAGCCCTGAAATTAGAATAACATGACCTGGTGCCAGGTCCATACTACAAGTCACTTGGCACCTTCCCCTAAAACAGGATTATGAATGATCGTAATACTCGCATATAAAGGGATATAACCAGATTCAAATGTAGCATACAAAATGCCAAAGACGTACATGAGGGCCAAACCAGGTCTCCAATCGGAATTCCGGTAAGGATGAACCATGATCGTTAAATTACCCATCACATGCTCCCACCTGCCACCCACAACCGATCAGGAGATATTCAACATTTGGACATACGTATGAAGGTCAAGGTCACCAAGGTGATGATGGTCAAGGCAGCGGCTGCGTCGGCGGTTACAATGACGGCAGAATTGTGATCTCACTATCGTGGGTGAAACAATGAATGGCAACTATAGGGGCATAACTTAATGACACAATAAAGATCTCAATAACGTTCACCATTAATGGTTTGAATTTGTTAAACTTTCCTTAATAATTAATGCTGACCATCAGCTGACAAAAGGGATCTTGGTTCATTTACAAAATAAATACAGTCTACACTCAGGTACTCAAACTCCAAGAGACTGAGGAAAATACTGGACTTAACGGGAGTTAATATGTAGCAAAACATGTACTTGGGACTGAGAGTTTGAGTTATCAGTAGTTTGACTTAACCCTTACATCGCTATCTTCATTTTTTGTCGTCTGCTGTTTATTTTCTATTTTTTATTATCCAAAACATGCTTTGACAGCACTTTATAATAATTTACAACATGGTTTGACAGCACTTTAGAATCATTCTGAAGTGCTGTCAAACCATGTTTTCATTGAGAAATAAGGTAAGATATAAAACCAACAGCAGACGACAATTGCTGTGTGTAGCGGTCTAAGGGTCAAGAGAGTTTGAGGTACTGAGTGTCAACTGTACTAGTATAGATGCAGCTCCTGAATGTGCAGTCACTCAACTGGCTTATATCATTGTTGGTGGCACTACTTTTGATACACTTAGTTGTATACCAGGGCTCCAGAAGAGCTGCATATTTGCTTAAATACCCAATTAAAATTGCCAAAAAACCCAATTGAAATCAGAAGTAGCGAGTATCAAAAAGCAATAAAACATTTGTGGTACGTTTACCATGCTGCAGAAAACAATAAACAGACCACAAATATAGCATATTTTTTCTTATTTTCAATGAAAACACATCTTGGTATTTCATTAGAATTGTCTCCAAGAGACAATTCTAATGAAATGCCAAGAATTGTTTTCATTTCGAAGCAAACTATTCAATAATTGTGGTCTGTTGATGTGTAAGCAGTAGTGTGATTTTATTTTACCAAATTAAAATTTTGAAATACCCAATTGCTTCAGAAATGATGGAGTGACAATACTCAATTACTAATTTCTTATCTGCAGTCCTGGTATACACATGGCCTATGCTATTTGCATTTATGTTGCTAGTTACTAGCAACATAAATGCAAATAGCATAGGCCATGATCAGACAGTGCAGATGTACGGGCTGATCTTGGGCTACGATGGTCACTAATCACATAAGGTAACTTTTGTCAGCCACTGGTCATATCAGTAGCCGATTTCACCAACATTGCAAAGTATACTTTGAGGGAGTAATCATTTATTTTTCCTGAAATGCATTATTTCATATAAAACTAACAACTGCATATATTTGATGATTAACAGTATGCAGAATTATTATACTGAATTTATTACATTATCACAGCCAAAATGGCTGTGATAATGTAATAAATTCAGTATAATAAAAATTAATAAATTTATCCTAAAATTGAAAATTTCTCCCTCAAAGTATACTTTGCTAGAAAAGTATACTTTGCAATGTTGGTGAAATCGGCTACAGGGCTACCGCCATCTCGATCTGCATGCATACTGTCTGGCATTTTTTTTAGAATTAACGCAATAACCCTAAATACTCAAAACACAATTTGTTTGGGAAACCCCTATTCACAGGGTTTACCCAAAACAAATTGCATCCAAATACATTGTTATTGTATTAAACCAATACAACCATATTTACCCTAAATATTGGGGCATTTGTTGTTGTTGGAAACCATATATTTATACATGTATCCCGGAATAAATGTGTCGGAATATTTAGGGTGTTTACAGTATGGTTGAAGTGATTAAATTATACTCCAGAGCAGACTAACTTCATGTATTGACTAAATTTGTAGAAGATAGCTCTTGATTTCCATTGGTTCCATTTGAATGTTGCTTTCCAATGTGAGACGATGTTTTGTGTACAGGTGTGTAAGAGTTGTCTCCCTTATACTGCCCACTGGAGCATGTGAGAAGAGCGCCGCAAGATCCACACTGCCACTTGTGAGTGAGCACTGTAGCCCTGTAACGGGGAAGTCACACTTGTAACCTTTCCTGTGAATGGTCAAACTTGTTCCATTGTAAATTAGGTCCGAGTCTACAAGGTTTTTCAAACTAACAATAGAAACATCACAGGGCAGTGACTGGTTCACCGGCTGAAATTGTAAATCCATTAGTCGGTGTATTGGAGTGAACAGTGTCACTAATGGTTGTTGGAGCATCTCATTTTGCACTAAGCTCACTACGGATGGATTTGTGAATTTGTATTGGTTTACAGCGATTGTCGAGTCTTTGTGCTCGATGTGTAGAACAAACTTGGTGATGGTGAGTTTGTTGTCCCAGACCCCCTCCCCGAGGCCGCGGTGGTCGTCAGAGAGCAACTGTCGGTCGAGCATCACCTCCAGCCAGCCGGCCTCCAGGGCCGCAGCCCCGTGACTTTGCCCGGAATGTAGCGTAACTCGTCGACCCTCGTCCTCCAGCAACACCATCGACGTCACTGGATAATAGTTGGTTTCTACTCTACGCTCTGGGTTATTTTTCCGACCAATCAACTGGTAACCATTTTGGTCGGTATAAAAAGAACCATCCCTATTTTTTACATCACTAATTATGCGCATAATAACTTCATTATTTTTCATGTCATAAATATTCATATCTAATTTATTCTCAATATGAAGTCCTAAACCTTGCACAGTTGGTGTATTATAAAGTTTCACACGATGGTATAAATGTTCATAAATAACTTGTATTTCCTCTACGAATGGACCTTTCACTACACGAATAATAGGAATGGAAGCCAGAATGTCTGATGCTACTCCGGATGGATAAAATAAATATGCCCCACTACCTTCGGACTTGTAAGCCATAAATTTTAACTCCACATTTGTCACTTTATTTAAGTATAAGTCTATCACTGTTTGTAGCATACCAGTCTTTGCATCAAATCCTGCTTTTATATATTCATTTTCTATATTAATATCTGTGGAACGACTTTCAAAATTATAATGTTTGTATGGAAATATATGACTATAAGGTAATTCGAAACTAGCACTATTATATGTTGTAAGGCTTGACCAATAGCCACTACTTGTATCAGGAACTTTATAGAGTGTATATGTTTCTATGGCTAATGCTTTCAACTCTGCAAGAAATATAATTTCAAACTCAGAGTCGTGGATTTTCGTTGTAGATTTAAAGATAGGGTTTATCTGGTATGGAATGTCTTCATTTTGGGAATTTTTAATTTCAATGTTTACATTATCCACAATAATTTGTACATATTCTGTTCTATCTTGAGCAACTGGATTAAACAAAATTACTTTTGTACCTCTGTCTTTCACTGTCATTGTATAATGTAACGGCGGCATATCTATATTTTGGCGTATTGTATCCAAACTCAGAATATTTGGACCATCCAGCTTTCCTTGAGACAACAATGTCTGAATGGCTGTTCTAATTACCAATTGTGTAGCATTGTATGCTAGCAACAGCTTGGTTTCATAATCCTGCACAACGTGTGGCTTCGCCGTCCCTGTTATTGCATCATGGTGTAAAAACAGGCCCAAGTTCCTTCGGGCCTCTTGTAGACTTGTAGCCACTTCATGGTAGCTCTTGTATGGCACTGACCATCGTCTACAGGCAGCATATGCCAGTGTATTGAGTACATCAGCTGCCCGCAGATTAGCTTCAACATCGCGTGACAGTTGTTTATCGAACGGGCGAGTCGTATAAAACCCTGTCCAGTATTCAGTGTTCTGGTCCGAGTATGGGAAGAAGTCTCCATATAAAGTTGGAAATTTAAATTCAGAATCACGCACCGACGCCTTTCTCTCCTTCTGTCTGATCATACTAAAGTAATCCTGTAAAGTTCCAAACTTTACTTTAGTTTTCCATTCTGTCCTGGAGTTAATGTAGTCCATGAGTTTCCCATAGTTCTTATACTGTGTATCCCACTCCTCGGCGCGTGTGTATCGGAAATCATCGCCGACGGGCACCAGAATCGTGTTATAGCGGAATAAACCAGATTTCAGTCTGTACTGTTCATATAAATAGGTTGCCTGTTTGGCAATGTTATCCTCCGTGATTATAGTGCCCGTTGACTGCTCCAGTCCCGTGTTTAGTTTAGTTTTACCGTAGTCATACATTGCACATATCTGCTTGTCTGGGCCACATGTGTACTTGGCTCCATAGAACTTATACGGCATCACATGGCACAACACATCAGTGGATCCAGTCGGGTCCCAGTACTGCCGCCATTTGAACTCCAAACCTTTCTGTGCCGCCAACGTTGCCTTAATGGCCTGATGCACTCTCTGTATAACCATATTCTCGATGCCTGCCTGTTTGTAGAGATACGGCATTGTGCCTGAATGTCCGAACGGGTCGATGGCCCAGCTGTTGACTGGCCGGGTGTGCAGGTTCTCCCAGACCCACTGGTGGCCCTCGACCAGCTGATCTATCACAGAGGAATACGTCGTCGACGCCTCGTCCGACATCACCCAGCCTCCCAGCACTATCTCCAACTGCCCCTTGTGTATCAGTCGGCGAACCTGGAACTTTATATCGTCGTCCAGCTCATTCCACCACATACTGAGAAACACGGTCTCCGCCCACACAAACCTCATGTTTTCATACTTATTCAGCTTGCGCACCATGTTATTCAGGATGGCCTTCACATGAATGACGTAGTACTCCTCCACTGTTTGTAGCCAGCCTGCGTCAACATGCGAGTGCGGCAAAATTATCACATTCAACGGTTCCACGCCTGTCGCCGACTGATTCACATGTGGATGTGGCAAACTGTACTGTCCATTACTGTACACCTTGTAGTTTGTTTTCTGTGGCAAATCTAATGTGGAAATGGTTTTATTTCCATACACAACATCCACTGACCTATCTATGACCGTACAGTCGCTAGGTTTCAAAGTAGGGTTCCAGTATTTCTGATCAAAATCGTAGTCGATGAGCAGGGAGCGTCGGTACCGACTGGGGTTCACGTTCCACACCTGGACGACCCCCTGGTGGTACGCGAGCAGCAGGTAGATGACGGTGAGACACGCGGTAGACGACACCATCGCGAATCGCTGCTGAAACTTCATCCCGGGGCCACGTTACTGGGCAACATCAGCTGGGCACGCATCATTCACAGTTGCCTCCCTTGTAGTGATGCCTGAAAGTGGAAATGGGTATACCATATTTATTCTAATAAATGCCGTCGGGGCTATGCAATTTGTGGGGATCAAAATGTGGAGAATAGGATCAAGATGTTATTTTCACAGACAAAAGCCATTTAAAACAATGTTTTAAATGGCTGTTGTATGTGAAAACACAGGCGATTGATGTCCCCTCTCCACATCCAGAGCCCTCGACCCCCACCCCCTATAGTTAGTATAGTATACTATTATAAATTTATATACAGTATAAGGGACAGTGGTTGACAATTTATTTATGGTGGCCGCTGGTCTGGAAGCTAGTCACACCTTGACACAACAGCAAAGACATTATCTGTTTCAGCATTTGAATGACCAACATAGCCCTTGTAGCTGGTGACATAATGTCATATCTTAGTTACAGGATCTCAGATATGCCTAGAAAGTGATGAAACAGATTAGGAAAAGATAATTTAATTGTAGATTTGTATCATATTTCTGAACCCAATTGAACGTCTAAGTCATCAGTAAAAAAATCAGGGATTGTTTTAAAAAAATATATATATATAATTTATTTTATTAAAATTAATTACACTAGCATCTATAATGAAAGCTACTTATAAATGTGGTATAGTATGATCATTTAACAACAAAAAACAAAGAAGTTTCACACTTTTTGCTTATTAGTATATGCAGCTTGCAAAAATACAAAATTATACCAAACCAAATTATCTCCCCTGCTTATCACAGTTTCTGATAGTATGTACTAGAATATAGCGCATGCTTTTGAAATTTCATCAATTAAAATGATGCAATTGATTAATATATGTCATTTATTGTGCATGAAGCAAAAAACAACATATTATATAATGAGACATCATCTGAGACACGGTGCCTTTAACCCTTTAAATCCGAAAGCCCGCTATAGCCAAGTGGTGGGCACGTCGGACTGCTGATCCAACGGTCGTGGGTTCGAGCCTCACCGGAGGCGTGCGTTGTGTCCTTGAAGAAGACACTCCATCCACACTGCTTCAGTCCACCCAGCTGTAAATGGGTACCGGCTAATTACCGGGAACCTTGATTGTATTTGAAATTGTATGTGCATGTACATATGAAATAAAGTATAATCTACATCTCTAAGTCCCCAACAGGGGTTTGAGATTAATGGAAGATAGATAGATAGATATAGCGGTTTATGCAAACAATGCAGATTCAGATGAGCCGGCTCGTAATGAGCCGTCTCATCAGGATCTGCACTATTTGACAGTAATTTTCACTTTTGAGAACAAAAAATACCCCATTTTCATAAATGGACTAGTTTGAAAATCATTTTGTAATGGTTGGATTGGCGGCAAAATTAACGTATCAAAATCCATTCCAGTTACTTAGGGGTGAAAGGGTTAATGACTAAGATACCTTTTGTGGCGAGTGACAAATTTCACACCTTATCAATCAGATTGTCAGCATATTAGGGCAAGCTTAACAAGCCTTATTCCCTGATCAATAACAGAGGCAAATTGCCATACAAGTACAAGGAAGTTTGCGAGGCTGCAAAATGCTGTCTTATGACGCTCGTGGCCAGGCTAACTAACCCCTGGAGCCGATATCTACAACCTCGCTAAATGCACCGAGCTAGCTAGGAATACTGGTGTGAGCAAGGTTCAATTTATACAACTGTAGCAGGCCCGTACCCAGACCTGTTTGAAGAGGGGGTCGTTTCGAAGGCCCAAGTGGCCTGAGGTATGTAAAAAGTGGACCACGAGGCTAGAAAAGTGGACCTCAAGGCTGGGCGGGGGGGTCGTCTGACCGCTCCGACCCCCCTGGCTACGGGCCTGTGTAGTAGGAGGAGAATGTGCTATAAAGTGAACAATTTCTTGTCGGCGGCTGGGGTCGAACCCAGGCCGCCTGCGTGAGAGACGAACACTCTACCACGTCGCTATAAAAGCCGGCTTGTACCGCAAGGCAGGACAAATGTTTGGTTATCCTACTATGGCCGTACTACTACAATCCTCCTTCCTACAAATAAGACATTTGTTTCTCAAATGTCTCCCTCCAGGTTCTTTCATAGACTCTCTAGTTCATTCTGTACAAAATACTTCGTAGGAGATATGACTCCCCCCGTCTATTGGCTCCAAGGGTAATCTATCGTGGTTCATCAACATTTAAAGAGGTGTTGCATTTTGGTACAACTGATTGATTGATTTATTGATACATTATGTCTGTTCAACAGCAAGGTTGTGTAAGGCATGTGAATTGTGACTGTGACTGGAGAAATGGGGCTTATGGCATTTATGACCAGTGTAGCTTCTGATGAAATAGCATACTCCTGTAGCCTGATAACGATCTATATTGCTTGTCAAAAACCCGACGGGTGTTTCATTGGTGGAATGGCAAACGGTGTAGATCCTGATCAGACTGTGCGGATGCACAGGCTGATATGGATCTACACTGGTCGCAATAGCCATAAGCCCCATTTCTCCAGTCAAAACGACAATTAATTACATGACATTGTAGTTGAGGCCAGGAAATAGCAGCATTTTCCCTGGGGGTAACCTGCCACCAAGAGCAAGGCATGCAACATGTCACATGCTATATCTGCTGTACTGCGCTGTACGACATGCAGGAACCATACAAACCCATTTGTGGCCGAGTGACTGAAGAAATGGGGCTTATGGGATTTGAGACCAGTGTAGCTCCTGATCAAATAGCACACTCCTGAAGCCTGATAACGATCTATTTTGCTTGTTGGAAGCATGGTGGGTATTTCATTGATGGAATGGCGAACTGTGCAGAATCCTAAAATCGGAACTGATTAATTTACAGATAATATATATTACAGATAATATATATTCAGCCCTGAAATTAGGATAGCCTGATCTGGTGCCATGTCCTCACTTAGCCCCACTCCTTAAAAGTCATAGTATTAGTACTATTTTTACTACTTTTATAATGAGCATTACCGGATTCATCTCTCACATATCAGAAAGTAAAAAAATAAGATGTACCCGAGGGCCATCACGATTCCGGTAAGAATGAATCCTGTTGTTAAATTATCCAATGCATGCTACCAACCAGCCGCCATGGGAACAGAGAAAGAAAGGGATGGACAGAGCTTAATGAAATTACGCAGATGTCTGAAGGTACAAAATCACATGGCCTGTCTCATATATATTTTGTTCTGTTCTGTTTGTGGTTTGTCAACTGGCATGCTGGGCCCCGTTTCACTAAACTTTGTACGATTAAAAAGTTTGTAAGTGCAAAATTATGATGGTCTGTAAATTTCACATTAACAATGTTTTCTTGTAAGCAATTATTGGATTTACATTTATTGAGCATAGGCTGCAAGCGCTGCCTATGCTCAATACATGTAAATCCATCAATCGATATTTCCAGACGATCCTAAATTTGCACTTACGAACATTTTAGTCGTAAGAAGTTTAGTGAAACGGGCCCCAGATTTCTATTGAAAGTGACAAAATACAGACACACTACCATTAATTCAGTCAGGATACATGCCCACCTCGACAGACTACCATTAATTCAGTCAGGATACATGCCCACCTCGACAGACTACCATTAATTCAGTCAGGGTACATGCCCACCTCGACAGACTACCATTAATTCAGTCAGGATACATGCCCACCTCGACAGACTACCATTAATTCAGTCAGGATACATGCCCACCTCGACAGCTTCTGCTACAGTGATTCCACACTTTACACTCATTCCATGCAAATAGTTCCGTGGCATGGCTTAGGTAATTTGGCTTACAGAAAATACCTGCCATTCTGTTTGCTTATGTACGTACAAGACATTTCTACAAACAATTCCAAGATTTGCTCATTTATATGTCTCTGGGTATAATGTGTACTAATCTGTATGTTTCTGTGTTTAAAACAAATACAAAGTACCGAATAGAATTGGTCTTATATGTCAGCAAGTTTCATACATTAGTTGTGTAAAAAGATATACATGTATAGTGTATATACAATATCACAACAAGAAATCAGTAATATTGAAGGATGTACACTGAAACAACGCCTGGACCATCAAACAAACAAAATTAAAAACATTTTTCTGCCAGAACATTAAAGCAAATGTCTAAGACATTTGACCTTGAGCACAGCGGACACATGATGGATGATGACAAATAAGCATATGAAGTGTCAAGCAATTTCCAAATTATGGTAACGTATATCAGGTAGTCAAAAACTTACTGTTTAAGTCATTTAACCTTGTCTTTGAGCACAGGGTGGGCTATAGAATGAAAATATGGATGATGACAAATAAGCATATAAAATGGTAAGCCAATCCGACTTACGGTAACGTGTTTGCAAACAGTGTAGATCCTGATGAGCCGGCTCGTAGCGAGCCGTCTCATCAGGATCTGCACTTTTTGTAATTTTCATATCCTATAGAAAAAAACACACCTTTTCATAAATGGAATAGTCTGAAAATGATTGTGTGCCGATTGAATTGGTTGGAAAATCAACATATCAAAATCCATTCCAGTTAATTAGCGGTGAAGGGGTTCACACCCTATACTCAGCATGTAATATAATGGGTTGGAGGTTCCAACTTGCAGTATTGGGATGGCTTCAAGCTCATTACCCATGCTCTGCCACCTTTCCATCAACAAACCATTGCTGCACTCCCCAGATTGATTAATGCTTTTAAACCCTGGTATACATAAATAATTGAAGGTGTGTGTCTGAAATATTTGAGATTTTCCACAAATTTTACCTACAGATGTAAGCTGTCAGATCGTGCGGCCGATACCAGGGAAACCTAATGATCAGGGAGTTATCTCAGGGCAAACAGGAGCCGAACAAATAAACAGGAGGCCGTGATTTACTGCAGACCTAACCCACTGTAGCAGGGGGCACTTTCAGACTCCCAGGGAGAAAGTGAAAGAGTTTAACCCTTTCTACGCTGTTGACGGAAATTTCCGTCTGCTGTTTTTCATTTTTGCTTTAATTCTTAACAAAAAAAACGGTTTTGACGGCACATGAGAATCGTCTCCACTGGAGACGATTCTCATGTGCTGTCAAAACCAAGTTTTTGTTGATAAATATAGAAAATAAAACATTTCCAGCAGACGACAATATTTAATTCAGCGTAGTAAGGTTTAACATCCCAGCAACAGCTGAGGTCATATGGAGATGGGGCCACAGTCACATCACAAAGTCTCATCCGCAGGACCAGTGGGATGGAAATACTATGACAGTATTGTTCATGCATAGGGCGGGGATTGAACCCACACCATCCGTAGCCTGTTTCACCAACATTGCAAAGTAGATTTATCTAGCTAAGTAGACTTTGAGGGAGAAATTTTCAATTTAATGATTCAATTTTTATTATACCGAGTTTATTACATTATCACAGCCATTCTGGATGTGATAATGTAATAAACTCAGTATAATAATTCTGCATACTTTTAATCACCAAATATATGCAGTCGGTAGTTCTATACGAAATAATACATTTCGGGAAAAATAAATGATTACTTCCTCAAAGTATACTTTGCTAGATAAGTATACTTTGCAATTTTCATGAAATCGGCTACTGGTATTGAAGTCCAATGTTCTAGGCCACAACACATACCTACCATGGAGAATGGGCCGTAGACTATTTCACAAAAACGTCCAGTAGCCGATTTCATCAAAATTGCAAAGTATACTTTCAGGGAGTAATCATTTATTTTCCCCAAAATGCATTATTTCATACAGAACTAACCACTGCATATATTTGATGATTAAAAGTATGCATAATTATTATACTGAATGTATTTCATTATCACAGCCAAAATGGCTGTGATAATGTAATAAATTCAGTATAATAAAAAAATAATAAATTTATCATAAAATTTCTCCCTCAAAGTATACTTTGCTAGATAAGTATACTTTGCTAGATAAGTATACTTTGCTAGATAAGAATACTTTGCTAGATAAGTATACTTTGCTAGATAAGTATACTTTGCTAGATAAGTATACTTTGCTAGATAAGTATACTTTGCTAGATATTAAGTATACTTTGCTAGATACGTATACTTTGCTAGATAAGTATACTTTGCTAGATATTAAGTATACTTTGCTAGATAAGTATACTTTGCTAGATATTAAGTATACTTTGCTAGATAAGTATACTTTGCTAGATAAGTGTACTTTGCTAGATAAGTATACTTTGCTAGATAAGTATACTTTGCTAGATATTAAGTATACTTTGCTAGATACGTATACTTTGCTAGATAAGTATACTTTGCTAGATATTAAGTATACTTTGCTAGATAAGTGTACTTTGCTAGATAAGTATACTTTGCTAGATAAGTGTACTTTGCTAGATAAGTGTACTTTGCTAGATAAGTGTACTTTGCTGTACTTTGCTAGATAAGTGTACTTTGCTAGATAAGTGTACTTTGCTAGATAAGTGTACTTTGCTAGATAAGTGTACTTTGCTAGATAAGTGTACTTTGCAATGTTGGTGAAATTGGCTACAGAGCTCATTGCAATCGGAATACAGTGTTTTGCCCGTATGAACAAATTTAAGTATTTTCTTTATATGTTGTGATGAGAAGGTTCAAATGGTGGTGATACATGTAATATATTACAATTCCGATGAGAAACACGGCACATATTTACAATTTTCCATCCGTAAAATCCATTGGTTAGTCTACAGTGGAACCCATCTCAAACCTGAGATAGTGATAATGAACATACTGCACAAACTGTACTCAAAATAGGCAGTTTGATTGGCCGAGACTGAGCACAGCTCAGCCTCGGCTAATCAGACTTCCTTATTTTGAGTATGAGAATGCAGTATATGCTATTTTAGGAACATATCACAAACATAATCACAAACTTCATAAATAGAGGATCTTGCAAGGGTGATTTATAAGAAATATATGAAATCAGTCAACGATAAATTTCATATTAAACCAACACAAATGTTACATTATATTTATTGCATAAGCACATCACAATACGTTGAATGAGTAATGACCGCCAAGCGTGTTTTCTGTAGCGGCCTCATGAATATATTTATTACACTAGTACCAGTATTATGATTTTTAATACACCATGTTATTACACTGTAAAAGCCTATTTTATTCAACAGCTATGTATAATTCTCACTTTCTATCATAGCTAGTATATACTTCAACCCCGATGTAGAATATACTCAATTTTATGTCCTAAGAATCTCAGAAGATGTTGTTATTTTTCTGGAAGCCAATAAAACTATGACACAATTGCCCCCATGGAAACATCCACATTCCAAATATAACATCCCCAAACATCCACCTCAGACAATCAGCCAAGGCAACCCACACCAAAAATCCACCTCAGACAATCAGCCAAGGCAACCCACCCCAAACATCCACCTCAGACAATCAGCCAAGGCAACCCACCCCAAACGAGCACTCCAGAAAACTACAGATAAACCTGACAATTTTAAAAGAATTCTCTCATTATGTCGCAAGTTTCAAGTTATTCAGAATCATCAGAAAGAGATAAATCTAAAGAACTTTAATTTACCACATCAGAGTAGAGAAAAAAAAACACAATAACAAATTAAACGCTAAACGCACATCTTATCTGGAGCGGATAAGCAGTTTTCAGAGCTCCAGTTAAGGTGCGTAATTTGATAAACTATGGGGAGACTTTGGTTATTTATTCGCGAAAATTGGCAAGTTGGGAATGCTTTCGAATCGTCTCAATGAGACGATTCTAAAGCAATCCCAACTTGCCATTTTTCGTGAAGAAATAAGAAAAATACCCGTAAAATTTTGTCCAAGTACGCACATTAACTGGAGCTCTGGTTATATTTCACTGCCCATGAAGTACTGGGAGATACGGCCTCTTGTATCATCAACAAAATCTCACGTCTATCAGTCAACCCAATTCCTAGAACTCCCTAACATTTGTGGCTGTGACTGGAGAAATGGGGCTTATAGTATTTGTGACCAGTGTAGCTCCTGATCTGCTAGCACACTACTGCAGCCTGATAATGATCTATATTGCGTGTTAGAAGCGTGACAGGTGATTCATTTGCTGGAATGGTGAACAGTATAGATTTGGATCAGACTGTGCGGATGCAAAGGGTGGTCTGGATCTACACTGGTCACACAAAAAAAACATACAGGTGTTTCTCTGAATGTATGGCGAACAGTGCAGGGCCTGATCAGGCTGTGTGGATGCACAGGCTGATCTGGATCTACACTGGTTGTAAAACACATAACCCCCATTTTCCCAGTTACAGCCACATTTCTGTTCCATTGTTCCACAGACAGCAAATTGGCAAATCGCAAAGCTTAATTTAGCATTTAACACAATTAGGCTTCAACTTCAGACATGTAAGATAACACATTTCAGCTCCGATGCTGATTTTGTTTTTGTTTGCTATTTTAAAGCAGGTCATTCCTTATTTCTATCTTATTTCTCGACGAAAGTATATGTGGTATCAATAATACAGAATTGAGTTGAGATTGTTACAACATATAAATTATGTAATTTCCAATAACCTCCGAAGGGAAGCACATTTAACACATTGTTTTAAAGTCGCTCTTTTTATTAAATTTTCAACCACATGGTCTTTATCAAAATAGTGTGAAATTGTATTGTGTAAATTATGTGATTTTGACTGGAAAAAAATGGGCTGTATGGTGCTTGTACCCAATGAAGACGAAAATGTGAGCAGTGTAGACCCTGATCAGCCTGCACATCTGTACACTCTGATTAAGGTCTACACTGGTCACCATGGAACATAATTACACAATTGGTAGCCAGTCTACTGTTCTGCTAGCAGAACAGAAGCTAGACTGGCTACCAATTGCATAATTATGCTCTGTTCCTCTAGTCACTGTGACAAAGATGACAAAAATGTTGAACGTGTTGTTGAAGCAACAGACTGGCAGCTGGAGTGGAACAAGTTACTCTGCTATCTTACATTATTAGGTTTTCTTTGTGGAATATTTTGATAATATTTATCAGCTGTATGCTAATTAAAGGACCCTTATTAAGGTATTAGGTCATAGATAGATACACGTGACTTCAATGATAATTGCTTCGTAAGAGTGATGTGATATATGAATACATATGTATAACATATGTGAATATTGTCTTTTTATTGTATACAATGGTGTTGGATAATTCTGCGCACCTAAGGCTTTCCAAACAAATTTATATGTCATTACCATCTCCATATTCAATCCAACTTTCCTGAATATTCAACACAGTTCAAAGACATCTGTGCAGGTAAAATGTCATAACGTTCTGACGTCAGTAAGTGACGTAAATTGTGCGATGTATGACATCACATGTGTGTTTGCAGCATCACATTTGTTTCTGCTAATGCTGCGCATCTGGTTGTGTAAACAAAATGGCGAACAGCATACTGGATCAGCATAGTAAAATTGGTATTAAACTTGAAGCAGAACTATCCAGTGACATCATGAGAGGTAAAATTCTTCATTTACCAGTTAATTTACTAACTAAGACAGCTATTCCATCAGCAGGGTCTGAGGATTTTACACATTAGGACTATATTCGGAATAACTATGTACCAAACTATCGGAATGTGATAAAATTGTGCCACAGTGTAGCAATTAATCAGCTTATTTATTCCAAAATCATGTATAGAACGGGTCCTTAAGATTGATCATCATTTGATTCAAACATAATTGCTTTATAAATATGATAGGAAAGATGTATAACATATATGTGAACATTCGCTTGTTACTTAGAGGTTAATACTTGGCTTGTTTGATATCGGCCTAGGTATCGGCCAGAGGTAACTTGGTATCAGCCCGAGACCGAAGGTCGAAGGCTCAGATACCAAGTTACCGAGGGGCGATACCTAGGCCGATATCAAACAAGACACGTTTTAACGTCTTTATTACTTAGATTACTTAGATTACTCAGATTACTTAGATATCAATTTCAATATCAATCATCCGGCAGTTGTGATAATCCTATATTGAAATCTATACCGTTATCCATGATTGAATGATGAAATACAGAGCCTACAAATTTAAATTCCCGGCATCTGTCAAAATTTACGCAGCCGATAAAGAAAACATACGCAATGCGCATACCAAAGGAACTGGTTTAATACGCGCGCGAGACATGGTATCGGACTGGAAACGGCGGCATCAGACTAGTAACGATGGTATCAGACTAGAAATGGCAGTATCAGACTGGAAGTTTCAGTATCAGACTGGAAAACACGCCGTATCAGCCTGGACTGTGTATGTTATTGCTGTAGGCAAATACAGGCAATTTCTAGGCAAAAATTGATATCTAAGTAATAATGTATACTATACGGCGCATGGAGTTGCCATCTTAATAAGTACAAGCCATCGGTCAGTTTCACCACACAGACAGCAACAGATATCACATATAACCTAATAGAAATTGGCATAACATCTTTCACAGATAATTATTTACAACGTGCTATCAATTATCTCATGCCAAAGTGTACAACATGTTTCATACATGGGTTATTATTTTTGTCCTTTCCAAAATCTCCAACCGCAATGTTACACGTGTAAATAATCAGGTCATTCCACTCTACTACAGGTATGACAGGTGTACCACATATAGTCTGCTAGGAACACCTTTATGATAGCAGCACACGTCCATAAAAATCAATATTCCTCATTGCACTCCATATAGTATACATGGTAAATCCACTGTTTACATATAAGATAGCATATCGATGGTCTAGTAACATAAGGTCGTAACTGCTGTGCTTTAGCATAGCAGTTACGACCTTATGTTACTAGACCATCGATATATGACTGATGATTTGGAAGGAAGTATTTTAGGAGGTGAAACTGTAGTTCCAGCATTGACCAATATAAACAAACTTCTGGGGGCCATTTCACTAAACTGTGTACGACTGAAATGTTCGTAAGAGCATTATGATAGTATGTAAATGTCACATGAATATGCAGTCTGTGCTCAATAAATGTAAATCCATCAATTAAAATTTCCAGATGATCCTAAATTTTAGTCGTACAAAGTTTAGTGAAACGGGCCCCTGGACGCCAATTTGGAAAAATATTGATGGTTTGCATTCCATTGTGATTCAATGGGAAGCAAAACTACGGTACATTCATTACCCTGTTTTCCCACATTTCAGCCTGTAATTAACTCTTTGCATGCTGGGAAACTTGTGGGCTATAAATAGTTCAAAACTAGCGGACAAAAATTCATCATATTTTCTTGTATTTCTCCCCATAAATATCATGAATATGTTTTGGAACTTCATTAGAATGGAGTCCTGAGGACTCAATTCTAATGAAATTTCAAGACATATTTACAGAGAGAAATAAAACATATAATCCTAATTCGTTTGGCGGATATTTTCGCTCTAGCATGCAAAGAGTTAAAAAGGGGAAATGCAGTACCCAACATAAACACAGTTTTATCAGAATGTAATCCCAAATACAAGGTCAAAAGGAGCACCCTAGCACACATTCATTTACTCACAACAGAACCTGTAAAAACTGATAAGTCATTCCTCACTGACAGGCAGGTACAAACATGCCATGAAAATATGGCTAAATTATGGCTTTTACTATGAAAACATGTCTGCCCTTGTAAACAAGACATGACAAATGCCAGCCTTCCATGCAATATGATATGAACTGTAATATAATCTTATCTGTGTGTTTTTATGTACATATGAATAGTATATTCAAGCAAAAATCATACGAGAAGTGCCATGTGATTTTGTACACAAGAACATGTGCTAATATCTCATGAAAAATATTTACAAAATGCGTAATATTTTCCGTAAATGACGTTGAAACTTTCACAACCAATGTGGTATATTACCCATTTGCTATGAAAATTTTGTAATCGCTTGACATCCTTTACTGAAAATATCACAGTTTCTGTAAATATATTTCACAAAAGGAGGTACATTTCGCTGTTTTTATTTTCAAGTGTAGCTCCTGATCAGCTATCAAACTTGTGCTGCCTAATAAGGGCATTAATTGCTTGATAGAAGATCAGTAGCCGATTTCATCAAAATTGCAAAGTTTACTATCTAGCAAAGTATACTTTGAGGAAGTAATCATTTATTTTTCCCGAAATGCATTATGTCATATAGATATATTTGACTGGATATATTTGATGATTAAAAGTATGCAGAATTATTATACTGAATTTATTATATTATCACAGCCAAAATGGCTGTGATAATGTAATAAATTCAGTATAATAAAAATTAATAAATTTATCCTTAAATTGAAAATGTCTCCCTCAAAGTATATGTTGCTATATAAATATACATTGTACTTTGCAATGTTGGTGAAATATGCTACAGATTTAATTGCACCTTGAGACTGGAATGTGTAGATTATGATCAGTGGCGCGGGTTTATGTGAACCTGAATCGATCAGAGCTCTCAAATGCTTTCATAATCAACGCTCTTATCTCATCGTGATTGTGTTTGTGTGAATATTTAATGTTATTTGTCATAATGTATTAATGGGGTTTACTCTGATCCTTCATTAGTTCCAGAATTCAGGTAATAGAAAACTTCATTTATTCCGATCCTTAGAGGTCGGGGGAATTGAGGTCGTACAAAAATTCATTTATTCCGATGCTTAGAGGTCGGGGAATTGAGGTCATAGCAAACTTCAGTTATTCCGATCCATAGAGGTCGGGGAAATGAGGTGATAGAAAACTTCATTTATTCCGATCCTTAGAGGTCGGAAAATTGAGTTTATAGAAAACTTCATTTATTCTGATCCTTAGAGGTCGGGAATCGAGTTTATAGAAAACTTCATTTATTCTGATCCTTAGAGGTCGGGAATTGAGGTCATAGAAAACTTCATTTATTCTGATCCTTAGAGGTCAGGGAATTGAGTTTATGGAAAACTTCATTTATTCTGATCCTTAGAGGTCGGGGAATTGAGGTCATAGAAAACTTCATTTATTCTGATCCTTAGAGGTCGGGAATTGAGTTATATAATACTTCAGTTATTCCGATCCTTAGAGGTCGGAAAATTGAGTTTATAGAAAACTTCATTTATTCCGATCCTTAGAGGTCGGGAATTGAGTTTATAGAAAACTTCATTTATTCTGATCCTTAGAGGTGGGGAATTGAGGTCATAGAAAACTTCATTTATTCTGATCCTTAGAGGTCAGGGAATTTAGTTTATGGAAAACTTCATTTATTCTGATCCTTAGAGGTCGGGGAATTGAGTTTATGGAAAACTTCATTTATTCTGATCCTTACAGGTCGGGGAATTGAGGTCATAGAAAACTTCATTTATTCTGATCCTTAGAGGTCGGGAATTGAGTTATATAATACTTCAGTTATTCTGATCCTTAGAGGTCGGGAATTGAGTTATATAATACTTCAGTTATTCTGATCCTTAGAGGTCGGGGAATTGAGGTTATATAAAACTTCATTTGTTCTGATCCTTAGAGGTCGGAAAATTGAGTTATATAATACTTCAGTTATTCTGATTCTTAGAGGTCAGGAATTGAGGTTATATAAAACTTTAGTTATTCTGGACCTTACAGTTTGGAAATTGAGTTTACATAATACTTCAGTTATTCTGATCCTTAGAGGTCGTGAATTGAGGTTATATAAAACAAACTTTAGTTATTCTGATCCTTAGAGGTTGGGAATTGAGTTTATATAATACTTCAGTTATTCTGATCCTTAGACAGGGGCGGCGGAAGCGGGGGGGCAGGGGGGGCGGTCGCCCCCCCAATAATTTGGTTGGGGTGGGCGTAGTACCCCCCAATTAATTCTGTAAAAAAATTATTTTTTACTGTAATATTTGTGTAATCATGATTACTGGGAACCCGACTCTGACTGAGCCAACTCATTTAAGAGAGGGAGGAGCAGTTGGGACCTGCCGATCCGGCCTAACCGTCCATCCACGGAGTTTAATCAAACATTGTTCAAACATTGCTGAGAATGCAGGAAATTGTGTTTCACACCACTTGGATTTCAAAAAATTTCCGGGGAGGCATGCCCCCGGACCCCCCTAGCGAATTCGGCCCCTTCGGGCCCTCACAAAGTTCGCCCCCCCAATAATCAATTGCTTCCGCCGCCCCTGATTAGAGGTCATGAATTGAGGTTATATAAAACAAACTTTAGTTATTCTGATCCTTAGAGGTTGGGAATTGAGTTTATATAATACTACAGTTATTCTAATCCTTAGAGGTCGTGAATTGAGTTTATATAATACTACAGTTATTCTAATCCTTAGAGGTCGGGAATTGAGTTTATATAATACTACAGTTATTCTAATCCTTAGAGGTTGGGAATTGAGTTTATGTAATACTACAGTTATTCTAATCCTTAGAGGTCGGGAATTGAGGTTATATAAAACTTCAGCTACTCTGATCCTTTGAGTTTGTGAATTGATGTAAATATATACAACTTCAATACTGTCCATTTCATGTAAACTTTAAATACCTGTTACCTGTCCAAAAACGATTATTTCACAAAATGCTGATTGATTTTCAGATTTTATTGCGAAACAATTATTTTTCCAATGGGAATTTAACATGGGTAGATATAGAGGAGCAGAGCGACTACCAGGTATGAATACAAAATAAATTGGCAAGACACCTCTGAAATGATCTAACTAAACAATATATAGTTCAAATTTCAGCAAATGAAAACATTTGGGTATGGTAACATTTTTTACTATGTAGTACAGTTCTGGTAATATTGAGATTTATTAAATCTATTTAATTGCCCAAAATTGTAGCTCTTTATTCCTTTGTCAATCTGCCCGTATTCTCGGCAATGGTATGTTAACCCCTTGACCGCTACTCACAACAATTGTCGTCTGCTGTTGCTTTTATATCTGGCCTTATTTCTCAATAAAAACATGGTTTGACATGACAGCACCTCAGAATCATTTCCAATGGAAGTTGATTCTGAAGTGCTGTCAAAACATGTTGTAAATGATTCTCAAGTGCTGTCAAAGCATGTTTTTGATGATAAAAATGGAAAATAGAAAATAAACAGCAGACGACAACAAAAATAAGATAGCATTTCCATCATGAAACCAAATTCAGTGCGGACATTATAAAATCCTGCCCTCAAATAAATATCCTAGTCAGGTGACCGTTTCACTAAACTTTGTACGACTAAGATGTTCGTAAGTGCAAATTCAGGATCGTCTGGAAACTTCAATTGATGGATTTACATGTATTGAGCATAGGCTGCATATGCAACCTATGCTCAATATATGTAAATCCAATAATTGTTTACAAGAAAACATTGCTATTGTGTATAATTTTGCACTTACGAACATTTTAGTCGTACAAAGTTTAGTGAAACGCCTGGTGCCCATACGACAGATCACTTGGATAGCCCACCACTTCACCCCATCGAAGTAGATGACCACCCCACCACATGGAAGTAGTCCACCACCCCACCCCATCGAAGTAGTCCACCACCCCACCCCATCGAAGTAGTCCACCACCCCACCACATCCAACCCAGGCGTAAATTCACCCTTGAGATAAAAGACAAAATATTCAATTCCCACCCTTAAAGGTACACTGCACTCAGTAGGCACAAACTGTTATTTATAGGAATTAAATAAGTATATAATTGTTTCACTATTCCACCAGTTCTAACAATTACAAATACCCGCTATACAGATATAATCATTTAGTAATATTTATTTTACTGAGTGACGCGCGGTGGTATCCTGCTATTTTCATATGCAAAGGAGGCATGATATTTATTAATAATTTATACTAATTAAATCTGTCACCTGAAAAAATAATATTTTCAACAGATTATAAAGTGTGATCATTGCACATCAATAAATAAATACAGAGAATAAACAGTAATGTCTGGTAACATTTTAAGAAAACACAGTTATCGCCCCTGATATCAGTGTGAAAATTTACGTCTGATAATAATGTCAATCAATACCTGGCATAATGGTGAATGAATGTTTCTTTTGCCAGAAAATGTCATATCTACAGAATATACAAAATTATTTGTTTCCTATATTATAACCGGACATTTGTGCCTACTGAGTGGGCATGTACCTTTAAATACAAGATGATCCAAATGAGTGATAACACCATATACTTTCATAAATAACTAAATAAAATAAAAAACAATATTTCGGTAAATTTTAACCCTTTCCCTGATAGAGACGACTTTTCACGCCTCTGCAGAAGATGTCTTTTGAAAACATTGTGGGAAAAGGAGAAATTGCTTGTAACAAGCAATTTCTCCTTTTCCCACAATGTTTTCTACTCTATCAGATAATTTAACCATCATTTGACCCAGCATTTGATTCTTTTATTCAGATGTTTTGGATTTGGATGAGTCGAAATATCGCAAAACAGGGAAAGGGTTAAATACAAGCCAAATGAATATTTATTTCAACAAAACGTATCACATATATTATAAAGATACAGTAGTTGTATTCAGCAACGATGTTTTTCCCATTGCCAGTAACATACGCCACCCGGAGGACGGGCTTCATTACTAACTTCCGTAGTTATCTATAAGTAGGTTCCAAGGTTGCCATACAATCACAGCACAGGGGAACCCGAAAAACAGCGGAATCACCAGGGAACCAGATAAGGCATATATTGGTGTATTGTACATATTTATTTTAGCTGAATACACATTGATTTTCAAAAATGAGAATACAAAATATGCAGAATCATTTTAAAAATACCGGTATTCATTGATTTTCAAACTGAGGAGTTAATTTGCTCTAATAAAAGTTGTAAAATTCACTTGTTGGAGCTGAAAATGCTTTTTTTGCAGCTGAAATAAAAGAATGTTCATCTTTGCTATTTTGCTCATCTATTCCCTATTTTATGTTGGAAAAACATGTGATAAATTCAATAATCCATTTGGAACAAATACAAGAGGGCCATGATGGCCCTAATTCGCTTTTAAAAAAATTGTGCTATTTTTAGATGGCGGTCATCTTGGATTAAGCGATGACTCTCATTTTACCAAATCTGAAAAGGCTTCACCCAAGGATCTCAACTTCCTATGAAGTTTGGCCAGCATCGGCCATGTGGTTCCTGAGAAAATGACGTCCAAAATCCTTTGGTGGCCATCATGGATGATATAATCATCCGATTCCGACAAATATTGCACCGGAGCAATCGCCTCATCGATACTTTCAATTTGATATACGACATGAGCATATTCGGTCAAAAATAAAATTTGACCCCAATTCGACCCCACGGGCCATGCCCATTATCGACCCCGGGGTCACCATTTTAACAAATTTGAAAGAGCATTGTAAATCGATCATTCCTACCAAGTGTAGTCGAAATCCGGCTAGCGGTTCATGAGAAGAAGATTTTTTAAGAATTTATGCTATTTTTAGATGGTGGCCATCTTGGATTAGCGATGACCTCCATTTTAACAAATCTGAAAAGGCTTCACCCATGGACCATAACTTTTAAGTTTGGCTACCATGGGCCAAGTGGTTCATGTGAAGAAGAATTTTGAAATCTCTAATAAAAGAACTACCTTTTGACATTTCGGCGGCCATCTTGGATGACATAACAATCCGATTTCGACAAAAAATGTACCAGAGTGATCGCCTCATTGATACCTTCGACTATATATATAACATGACCATATTCGGTCAAAAATAAAATTCGACCCCACGGGCCACGCCCATTTTTGACCCTGGGGTCACCATTTTAACAAATTTGAAAGAGCATTGTACATCGATCATTCCTACCAAGTTTAGTCGAAATCCGGCTAGCGGTTCATGAGAAGATTTTTTAAGAATTTATGCTATTTTCAGACGGCGGCCATCTTGGATTAACGATGACCTCCATTTTAACAAATCTGAAAAGGCTTCACCCATGGACCATAACTTTTAAGTTTGGCTACCATGGGCCAAGCGGTTCATGTGAAGAAGAATTTTCAAATCTCTAATAAAAGAACAACCTTTTGACCTTTCGGCAGCCATCTTGGATGACATAACCATCCGATTTCGACAATAAATGCACCAGAGTGATCGCCTCATTGATACCTTCAATTTGCTATATGACATGACCATATTAGGTCAAAAATAAAATTTGACCCCAATTTGACCCCACGGGCCACGCCTATTTTCGAGCTCGGGGTCACCATTTTAACAACTTTGAAAGAGCATTGTACATCGATCATTCCTACCAAGTTTTCTCGAAATCCAGTTGGCGGTTCTTGAGAAGCAGATTTTTGAAGAATTTGTGCTATTTTTAGACGGCGGCCATCTTGTATTACGTAATGACGTCATTTTAACAATTTTGCAATCCCCCTACCTAAGGACCATGACCACAAAGTTTGGTGACTATAGGCCCTATGGTTACCGAGGAGAAGACGTTTGAAAATGTTCACGGACGACGACGGACGACGGACGACGGACGACTACGGACACATTGCGGTAACAATGGCTCACATAAGCTTCGCTCAGGTGAGCTAAAAATACACATTGAACTTGAAACCAGGTGGTACACTACTCTGTGGACACAAAGCTTATCTGGAGCCCTGCAAACCTCAGTATTTGTGACTGTAAAATGGGGCTTACGGGTTTTGTGATCAGTGTAGATCCAGGTCAGTCTGATCAGGATCTGTACAGTTTGCCATTCCATCAATGAAACACATGTCATGCTTCTAACAAGCAATATAGATCATTACAGGAGCGTGCTATTTGATCAGAAGCTACACTGGGCACAAATCCCATAAGTCCCATTTCTCCAGTCACAGCCACATTATCTCTGTGTATGTTCCACCATGGCCATACAATCACGGCACAAGGGACCCGCAACAGAAAACAGTGGAATCTCAGTGGCCGAGTTATCACTGCACACGAGACCAGAGATAAAACAGCAGATATAGATAGCTAGATACCTGAAGAAGGTTCCTTAAGTACGCATGAAGTTACAGTTTCTCTCAATTGTAATGTTGCTGGGTGTTTAGCTCACTGGAGCCAAAACCTCAAGTGAGTTTTGTTATCGCTTTTTGTCCATCATCCAGCGTTGTTTGAACCAAGTTTTTTTTTCATCTATAGACCACATAAAAAAAACTGGGGTTGCATGGTTCCATTTTTTTCTACAAGCGATATTGCCGCCATCTTAAAATTCAAAATGGCCGCAATATAAAGTTATATTTTGAGGGTCAAAGTCATTACGTGTGATGTTTTTGCAGCAAAAAAACACATTATTATGGACAAGATCTATTGGCAGAATGAGTTCAATACATTTTGAGATACCAGCCATTTCGGTTTTCAAAATGGAGGCCATTTCTTGGATATCCAGTATTTATTGCACATTTTTGAATGTCATATGGTAACATTTTGTATTTTCCTTCTCGTTATACTCGTTACTGTTTACTTGAACACAGTCTGCTGAGAGTATTGCTAACTGGTATTGTGCTATGAGTAATCTTTATCTTTATCAAAATGGCCACCGAAACTAAGTGTGTAATGTACATCGTCACATCAAAGATTTGTTACACATTCTAGTATTTCTGTGGCTTTAGTTATGTTCTTTCAAATGATATTGTGATTGGCACGTGTGTGTTTGCTTGAAAACATAACTATATACAAAATATAACAAACTGAAGTTGGTTCCATTTATTAGGATAGAGCATATGTTCATTTTTCTGATAGAAAGTCGGTACATGAACTTGCATATTGTCAGATGACATGTTTAAAGGTACATGCCCACGCAGCAGGTTACACTGTACTACTACTTTTCATTTTCTGTCATGCCTTATATGAGCCATTTGTCTACCCACTAACGAGTTATTTTTAATTACTGCGCGTGTTAATTGGTGTTAAATCGCATTTTATATACCGCAACCAGAAAGGGTATTTTCTGACCTCAAGCTATTTTTACCAACACGCGTCACGTGACACGGTCAATCATATCACATCTTTGACATGCGCAGTGAAGTATCGGAAGTTGAGAAGAAAAATCTCTGTTCGAGTCCAAATCTAAATCTCTACGTAACTCTTTCCATTTGGTGATCTGGTCGCCAATATTAACCACTCTCTCTCTGTACTGCCTGTCCCTCAGACATTTCGCCTTTTTTTGGTTTTTTTGGCCGACGCCGTTTCATACAATTTCCGTCCTGGACGTTTCGACATGTTGATATTCTTGTTTACATATTGGGAAGCCTACTGGCGCGCGTAGTATACTGCGCATGCGCACTGCAAGCCGTGATGTGAAAGTCGTCGTCCCCGCACATTATCAAAATAGACTGTTACCACCGCGCGTCGCTAACAGTAAATTGATAATTAATAAATGATTATATTTGTATAGCGGGCACTCGTAATTTTTCGAACTGGTGGAATAGTGACATAATTATACACTTATTTAATTCCTATAAAGAACATTTTGTGCCTGCTGCGTGGGCATGTACCTTTAATATGTCCAAACATACTGGTGGATTTTATTAGGAACAGGCAATAAGTCCCCAAACAAGTTCTGAAATAAATTAACACCGCTACCTTAATTTTTTAGTCGTCTGAGGTTTATTTTCTATTTTCCATTTTTATCATCAAAAACATGCTTTGACAGCACTTTAGAATACTTCACAACATGATTTGACAGCACTTCAGAATCATTTCCATTGGAAATGATTCTGAAGTGCCGTTAAAACATGTTTTTATTGAGAAATAAGGCAAGATATAAAAGCAACAGCAGACGACAATTGTTGTGAGTAGCACTCCAAGGGTTAACGAGAGAGAGACAGATACCTTCAGTGCTGCTGCTACATGCTTTGTAATTTGTACGATGGAGAATGCGTGATGGTACTTCCATTAACAGAACAGGATTCTTGCCCAAACAGACAATGTACATTACATGTACCGGTACATGTAATAATGTGTTTTCAATTTCGAAACAATGCTGTAAGGCAGGCGCGGATCCAGGATTTCAGGTTGGGTTGGGTGGTGGGGGGTGGCGTAACTGTTTTGCAATATTTGACTATAATCTAGTGGAGCTCGTGATAGCGCTAGGGGGGTCCGGAAATTTTTTGAAATCTACATTGCATTTCCTGCGTTCTGGCGCATTTTGGAGTAAAAATATTGACACCGTCACAGTATGTACGTAGAAATTTTACTACTCGGCAAATTTTATGGGGGGCGCGCACCGGGTCCGCCCCCCCCTGAATCCGCCCATGTAAGGTAACATACTGTACACACCTCAACAAACTTTGCCACTGTTTTCTCAATATACCATTCATTGGAAATATGGTAATGGTTAGAAACAAATCAGATTTTACAGGGGCGGATCTAGCACTGGGTTGTGGGGGTCGCAACCCCCCCACCCCCCGTTCAGCCACGGAGTTTACGTAGATCTAAAAAAAAAAAAAAAAAAAAAAAAAAAAAAAAAAAAAACAAAAAAAAAAAAAAAAAAAAAAAATGGCCAGGCTGGGTAACTGGCAGATATGTTCGGCAGAGTACATCTACAGTCAGAAACGATATTAAAGCATACAAATATGAACAATGGTATTCGACCGTAGTTATTTACGATTAGAATAACGGTAAATCACACCGAGCCTTCATTTACCACGGCGTACCGTAAAAAATAAACGCGGGAAAAAATGAATCAGCTGCAGGAACAACAACAACAACTTTTTATTTGGCATCTGTATGATGGAGCCTGGGGGGTTGGGGAACGGCGAAAAAAGATGCGACAGTCAAGTCTGACGTCGTTCTTCACCGGCAGGTATAGGGTCTACTCGTTAATGATTGACTGAAAGTTTCAAAGTAATGATTCTCTCAAACCACCGTCACTCAGAATTAACTTTTGAGTGAATGTTTCCACGTCCATTGACATTGCTAAACACCACAATGGCTAGTAAGGCTGGCGACAAAGGCACACAGCACAAATTACAGCATTGCAAAGGCTGATGATAATACTTATTATTATAACCACTTTTTGACAAAAACAATTGGTATATTGTGTTTTGTCTCGAGTGAACGTCCGTCTGTAAGTCCGTCCGTACGTTCGTCTTTCTGCTCGTCCCAAAGCACAACAAAAATCCCACCAACACCCACCCCCCCACATACATACATACACAAAGTACAACCAAAAATGAAAAATGCTTCGGGCTAAGGGGTCACTATGGCCAAATTTTCTCTTGCCCAAATCAAACTTTGTGGTTGTGGCATTTTACTAGCTAGCCCCACAACCCCCTCCCACCCTACCGCACAAATATGCCCCTTTCCACACCAAAAGCACAACCAAAATTGAAAAATGCTTCGGGCTAAGGGGTCACTATGGCCAAAATTTTCTCTTGCCCAAATCAAACTTATGGTGGTTGTGGCATTTTCCTAGCTACCACCCCCCCCCCCCCACCCACCCACCTCCGCATCCAATCCCTATCCCACATACAGGTCCCTATATAGATCCACATCCAAATCACAACCCAAAAGAAAAAAGGCTTCGGGCTAAGGGGGTCACTATGGCCATGTTTTCGTTTGCCCAAAATCAAATGGGTTGTTCACTAACTACCGCCATCCTACCACTCCTAACATTAATGCACCTATCAATGTCTTCCCCGCCCGGGGGTGGGGGGGGGCGGACTCCCTCGTGTGATTATACAGCAAAATATTCCCAAGCCCCGGGAATTAGACACCGTATTATGCCATCGGGTGGGGTAATTAGACGTGTAAACACAATTGCCGATACAGTATTGAAGGGAATTAGACACGTATTAAATCCCGACAACCTCTGGAATTAGACTATCCGATTTAAACAATGGTCTATTTCCCGGGTGTGCCCCGGGCGGAGAAGACATTGATAGGTGCATAACGGAGTAAGGGTTTCTGAAAAACACAACAAATACATTTATATGCCTTAATTTGGCACGTGACTGTTAGTGTACCTAGGTATGATATTCCACAGATCGCAAGCGGAAGATCATGCTGCTACTGGATCCGGCCCGGTCGATGGTGTTAACAGTTCCGATGGGGATCGAGTTGCGGTTAACAACAGTGAAGGGACTGGTGATGTTTCTATTGGGGACTGTCTTGAAACGCCTGTAGCCCAGGCGTATGAGGATGCTACCATGCACGTTGAGGCATTCGATATTGGTTCAATTGTTCAACTTCGTAAGACAAGTAACAAGACGACTCTGTCGGACACAGACAAGTTTGAACTCCTAACAAACCACGTTAAGCCGGATGGTAAGGTCCCACTCCCCTATCAGGAAGTGAAGAAATCGGGAAAGGTATGGAAAATCAGCTTCCAGTTGTGTGGCTTACGGAATACAGTTGGTTGGTATATTCACCATCACAGAAGGGTGGATTCTGTAAGTTCTGTGTATTATATGGCAACACGAAACATGGCACTTTAGGAGTGCTAGTGAAAAGCCCATTCACAAATTTCAGGCACGCCAAGGGTAAGGATGGGGTGCTCACAAACCACGTTAACAATGTGTATCACCAGGAGGAGGCTTCTGACCGAGCACATGCGTTCATCGCCACCTACCAGAATCCCCAGACCAGGATTGAAGCCCGCATCAGTGTTGAAGCCCAACGATTATCGGACACGAACCAACACATCTTGAGTGAAATTGTCCAAATCATTCTACTACTTGGAAGACAGGGATTGTCATTACGAGGACACAGGGATGACGGCACGGCCAATCCACTCGCGAATAGGGGAAATTTCCTAGCGTTGCTAGAGCACACAGCTGCCCGGGATCCGATACTAGAAGAACATTTACAAAACGGAAAGCGTAACCAGAAATACATCTCTAAAACCATTCATAACATCATTCTAACGGCAGCAGAATGTCTGAAGGAAAGACTACTGCAACCACTTCACGACACCACATTCTACAGCATCATAGCAGATGAAGTAACCGACCACCATGCCAACCAAGAGGTGCTTTCCGTCTGTGTCCGATTTCTTGATCTGTCGATAGCTAAACTGCCACAAATAAAGGAGGTCTTCCTCGACTTCATCCACCTCAAACGAGCAACTGGAAAATTGGTTGCACAGGCTATCATAGCAGTGCTGAACAGGAATGGGTTGGATGTTCAAAACATCAGGGGACAAGCATATGATGGAGCCAGTGCCATGTCAAGTTGCAACGTAGGTACCCAAGCACAAATCAAATCCAACAATCCACTTGCACTTTATACTCACTGTCGATCACATGTTCTGAATCTGGCTGTGGCTGGCTCCTGCAAAATCCAAGCTCTACGCAATGTAATTGGAGTCATCAATGAGCTCTACCTATTCTTCCATCAAATCCAACAATCCACTTGCACTTTATACTCACTGTCGATCACATGTTCTGAATCTGGCTGTGGCTGGCTCCTGCAAAATCCAAGCTCTACGCAATGTAATTGGAGTCATCAATGAGCTCTACCTATTCTTCCACCTCTCCCCGAAAAGACAGAGATACCTGGAGTTTGTCCTGCGGGTGTATGCACCTGAAAACAATGTGAAGAAGCTGAAGGGTCTTTGCAAGACCAGGTTGGTCGAACGCCATGACTGTCTGGAAACGCTGGTTTCACTGTACAAGTATGTAGTTACCTGTTTGCATTCCATGGTAATGCCAAGCCTCTATCCACTACTCACGGAAACACCAGATGATGTTGGCGAAGGTGACCGGGATGATGGTGAGATGAATGAATATGAGCCATGGAACTGGGACAGGGAGACACTGGTGAAAGCAGAGGGTCTGAAAACATTCCCTTACCAGTTCAACACACATCACTGCACTGGTGACTCTAAAAAACGGACTCCATCCTGTAAAGGCACTCAGTATCAAACTACAGAAGCGAAACAATGACATATACCGGGCATATGGGCACATTGACTTTGTACTCAGTGAGGTTAAAGCTATGCGAGCAGACATCGATGTGGTGTGGGATGAATGGTACACTGAGGCATGTGCCATTGCAGGAGACGTAGGGGTAACCATTGACACTCCCAGGACGACAGCGGTCCAAAAGAATCGAGCCAATGTTCCAGCTGACACACCCAGGTTAGTAACAATCACACGTTAATAATCTAAATAGCTATGCCGAGTGAGCTAACCGACACAACCAGGTGAGTAACAATCACACGTTAATAATCTAAATAGCTATGCCGAGTGAGCTAACTGGACCACGGATATGCAACAGTCTGCATGTGCAGAGTTGCATACTGTTACGCTCGAATTCCTTCTTTATATTACTGAGAGGGCATCCCGTACACAAGTTTGCAGTTCTTCCATATCAGCTATGGCCCGTGAATAGTATGTGGCAAAATGCCACACAGGGCAGGCCGCTCCACGAATCAAACCATTGATATTTACATTACCGTTTCATTGCTGTTTCTAAGTATAGTTGCCTGAAATTTACGTATACCTTCTGCAGGCATATTCTTGATAACGATCGAAATTGTTTAATAGAAACAACATGAGTGTCCCATTGACACAAAGCGAATAGTATATAGGCCCTGATGGTTGCAAACGCAGTTGGACAATTTTCATCATGTGCGTCATATTATGTAACGAGTTAAATCCTGTGACAAAAATGCATTCAACTTCCAAAAAGTACTGTCCATCTCTAAGTAGTGGCGATATCTTTCCATTCTAAGTTATACATTCAACGCGAATGATGTTCCCTTTGCAGCACATACTACAAGAGAGTGGTAGCTGTCCCTTTCTTCTTGGACAGTTTCAGCCAAGGCCTTACAGAGAGGTTTTCGCCAGAGAACCGGCACATGATGTCGATCATGGGACTTGTGCCCAGCATCCTCCTGACCAACACACACAATGTCGAAGAGCAGGTGCAGCAGCTGATGTTCTGGGAAACTGATCTTCCATCACCAGGAAATCTAAAGGTACTAGTTACCGTCATTGAGTGTATACATAAGTATGTCCGCTGGTATAGCCCCGTTCGGTAAGTAAGTCCATGAGTACTTTTTAGCTATGTGATTCATGATTGAGCACAGGTAATATGAAAAATGTAGCTTACGCATTGCCTGTGGACGAATTGCCGCTTGTTTACGCTGGTTTACGTCTGTCAGGCTTGATAATGATTACACACACAAATAGCACAGGGGTCTTCCTCAATGCACAATAACACAGAAGTACTAACAATCAACTTTAGCATGCTAATAACCGTCCCATAATACCGCATATCCATGTCATATTATTTTGAATGGGATTTTTTCTAAGTACAGGCTATTGACGTCGATTTTCTATATGTAGTACATGTAGTGTGTCTAATTCTCTTTCTATTAGGCGGAGATCGGAAGCTGGAAGAGATATTGGGAACGAGTGGACAAGGCCAATCACCTGGAGGACTTAGTTGACTTTCTCCCACATGCTGATGTCGACTTTTTCCCTAATCTAAGGGTGCTCCTTATAGTGGGATGTACGTCTCCAGTCACCAGCTGTGAGGCTGAGCGTTCATTTTCGGCTGTGCGGAGGGTCATAACACATTTGAGGTCCACCATAGGCGAGGAACGGCTCGCCGGACTGACATTAATGGCAGTTCACTATCAGGCAACTCTCGAACTTGATGCAGCCAAAGTTGTGCAACGATTTGTAAAGAACCACCCACGGCGACTGTTCTGCAAGTCGATCATATTTGACTAACATTTTGAAAACAGTATTATAATAGATGCTCCCGTTCGTAGAGAGCCGTCTCATCGGGATCTAAAGTGTGTTTGTTAATATGTTTCTGACTGAGTTTGGTATGGACCTTGACCAGGCTCCGGGATTATCAAGCCAGTGTGAAGCCTCTGACCCAAGCATTTTGATTGGCATACATGTATACTGTACTCAGTGTCAGCCAATCAATGCGATGCTTCTGATTTGATGTTTGCATAAAGTTTTATAATCCCGGTCCCAGGACGCAATATCAATTAGGTATACACGCAATAAAACCTTTAATCCGATATGCCATTGTTAGCAAACCGTGTGTAATTACTTACCTGTCCAGGTCGACGATTCACTGATGTATAAATATAGCGTACCCGTCTTGTTCGGAGGTCAATAACGCTGAATTGGTATTCCCCACTGTGGTAACACTTTGCTGTTGATGCATGGGGGAATACGTGACCCCTGATCGCTTGCTCCAGTATAAAGTGCATGTACATGTAACTGACCGCGGCTATCAAGTGTTTACAGGCACATGTGCTTATTGGTTTATTTTGTCCAGTGTGATTTCGGCCGTACATTTACAAAATACAGGTGCAGTACCAGTAATTTGCATTAATATGTCGCCGTTTACCACCATTTGGCATCTAAATTTAAAACCATTAAAACACAGGAGAGTGCATTTCAGGTCATCTAGGTTTCAAAAAAATTCTGGGGGGGCATGCCCCCGGACCCCCCTAGCACTCGCTCCACTTTGTGGAGCTCGACAATATTACAACCCCCCCGTTCCTCAGTGGCTAGATCCGCGCCTGTTTTACCCACCATTTTAACCATTAGAACGCGGGAAACATATATTGTTGTCTGCTAAGGATTTTTTCTCAGTAAAAACATGATTTGACAACACTTTAGAATCATTTCCATTGGAAATGATTCTAAAGTGTTGTCAAAACATGGTTTTGATGAGAAAAATTGAAAAAATAAACAGCAGACGACAAACTACACAGGGTATTTAATATATGTCATGCTCATTACAGTTCAATAGTATGTTCATATACAGACATGAATGTTTGTATTCGCCATACAAACAGCACTGATCTGGTGCCAGGCACCCTAACAACACTGAATCACTTGGCCCCAGGTGTGAATCACAGCAAGATTCGCCATTAAGATAAGAACCATTACAAGCGGGATACAATTATGATGAGTGGTAACAACATATACTTTTATAGAGAAACAAAGAAAATAATCAGATTTTTTCAATAAAAAGCATTGTATCCATAGACTTCAATGGGTTAAGGATGGATGCATCGCTATGATATGAATATAACCGCAAAGGATGGATGCATCGTTATGATATTAATATAACCGCCAAACCTCCCACCACTGAACAGAGATGTAAATATTTGGTATGAAACTTTGAAGATTTTTTTTCATCATTTTCTTTACTTCTTCTCGAAAGTATTTGTTGTTACCACTCATCCGAACCGTCTCAACGAGACGGTTCGGATGAGTGGTAACAACATATACTTTTATAGAGAAACAAAGAAAATAATCAGATTTTTTCAATAAAAAGTATTGTATCCATAGACTTCAATGCATCGTTATGATATGAATATAACCGCTAAACCTCCCACCACTGAACAGAGATGGGAATATTTGTACTCACAGAATCCGTTGCAGGATTGAATGGATCTGGCGGCATGTGAAGTAGTCACTTGGTGGGTAATGATCAGTAATTGGGAGCACTTAACGAGCTGATAAGAACCCGACATGTTTTATTTAACAAAGGCATAAAACACTTCTCCATTCCAAGACGTCATTAGCTTAGCCTCTACAGAGCATGAATAGGTACTCGAAAAATAAACTTGCACCGAGTTTGTTTCAATAAACACAGCACAATTGAATAAATTGGCATCCGGCGGACAAAAAGCCCCTTACACCTTTTGAAATGAGAAAATATGGGACTATAGAAACAATTCTCAAGTACTTAAACAAATTGCAGTTGTGTGTGGTTACAAATAGTCACTTTATCACTTAATCCTTCCACCCTTAAATAACAAGAATGGACTATTGATATGTTTGTTAATCTTGCAAAAATCCAATTGTCACATGGTTTTCAGTCCATTTATGAAAACGGGGTGTTTTTTGGTCTCAAAAATATGAAAATTACTTGCAAAAAGTGCAGATCCTGATGAGACGGCTCGTCACGAGCGGGCTCATCTGATTATACACTGTTTGCCCAGGTATCTATACAGGCCTGTGGGGTTGAAAGGGTTAACCTCGAGCCATAAGCCATTTCATCAGTATCTACAATGCGGCCAATTTCACAAAATCAATGATTAATGGGACTAACATCGAACCATCCAGGCAAAATAGTTAGTGGTGAACAGATTAAACATTTATACACTGCATACAAACAATGTAGATATTGATGAGACCATTTCATCAGTTTGTTTGTTTGTTGGGATTTAACGGCTAAGGTCATTTAAGGCCGGGTCAATGGGTTTAGTACCAAATCCCATTATATTATATATTACCTGTACAAGTACATGTACATGTTTAAGTACATGTATAAAATGGGGGGGGGGGGGGGGAATCCCAAAATCGGAACTGAATATTTACAATGAAAAAATCTATTCAGCCCTGAAATCAGAATAATCCTGATCTGATGCCAGGTCCTCGCCACACCAGAATCACTTGGCCCTCTCCCAAAAGCAGCAGGATCAGTAATAATCTTACTACTTTTATAATCGGCAATAACCCAATTCAACTCCCAGGTAACATTGTGACAATTATTTTCCAAAGTGTTCATGAAGATCGCAGTGATGAAAAGGTGTATGTGTCGGCATTACTCGCCTATTATGATCGACATACCCCCCTATATGGGTCCAATATTTCAAATTCATTTTCTTTTTTCCGTTCATTTCTGTTGTGACGACTCATTTGCAAAGTCTCCACAATTATGAGTGGCAAACGAGTGGTCATGAACAGATTAATCATATAAAGTGGAACCTCTCCAAACCTGGGGTCCGTTTCACTAAACTTCGTACGACTAAAATGTTCATAAGGGCAAATTTACGATCATCTGGAAACTTCAATTGATGGATTTACATTTATTGAGCATAGGCTGGCTGCTTATGAATAAATGTAAATCCAATAATTGTTTACAAGAAAACATTGTTAATGTGAAATTTACATATCATAATTTTGCACTTACGAACATTTTAGTCGTACGAAGTTTAGTGAAACGGGCCCCAGACCCCCTGAGAGATCTAAGGTGTTTGATTTAGAAAGCTTCACTGGATACAAGTTATGCCATCTACCATTTTAGACCAATCAGCAGAGTCCAATCGGAATCTCAAAATCAGAACTGAAAATTTACATATTTTCAGCTTTGAAATTAAGTGTGTATGTATGAAATAATGAACTTTTCATAAACACAAAACCAAACTGAAATTGCTTAACCCTCGCAACGCGTGAGATGAAAATTGTCGTCTTCTGCTTTTCTTTTTTTGCCTTAATTCTTCCCCAAAAAAACCTGTTTTGACAGCACATGAGAATCATGATGATGGCTGCCTGCCAAAATAGGTTTTTATCGAGAAATATTGAAAATAAAACATTTCTAGCAGACGACAAAATTTAAATCAGTGTAGTAAGGCTACAAAAAATTAATGTTTAGATTCTCATCCAAATTTTGGGGAAAAATGGGGCGGGTGGGACACTTTTATTTTTTATTTTCAGGCAATACTAAAATGAGGTGTTGAACGGCAAGGCGCAGTTGCGTCCAATAGTGTTTAGTAATAACATGTTCATATTGAAGTATTGCTAATCTCGAGGGGGCGGGTTCCGGGGTTGCTGTATTGCACTACGTAAAGCACTCAGATAAAAAGCTGTGGGATCGGTATATAATAATACGCGGGCCGCATCATTCTCGTAAATTTTACCAAATGTTTTTTTTTTAATTAAAAAAATTAAAAAAATATATATTTTTTTTTTGTTTTGTTTTGTTTGTTTTTTGTTTTTTTTTAAATAAAAAACCCTTCGGCGGGTCGTTTTATTAGGGGCGGGGATGCGAATCTAAACATTAATTCATTTTTTGTAGCCTAATGGTTAATAATACATTACATTCTTAGTTGTGTTAATTCCAGCAGATTACATAAATTGAAGCAAGATGTGGCTGTTTTAATACAGGGTTTACCTCCAACATCTATGGTTTTAGCTAAATGTCTATATTAATTATTTTAAAACCCTTTCATCATTTATCATAATCATAGAGTTTTGTATTCCCACTGCGCCCAGCATCCAGGACTTACACTGATTGATACAATGTTTTGTGGCCCATAAATGGCCAACTGGAGATGATCTGACAGCACTTTAGAATCATTTCCATTGGAAATGATTCTAAAGTGCTGTCAAACCATGCTTTTATTGAGAAACAGGGCAAAATATAAAGCAACAGCAGACAACAGTTTTCGCGATCAGCAGGCTAAAAATTAATCCAGTATATTCCGGGAATACACTATTTCATTACGAAGAATTCTAAATAACTTCTTTGTTTCTCATCAGGCGTATATGTCATAACCACCGTTTGAATCGTTTCATCGAGATGGTTCAAATGAGTGGTTAAAACATATACTATTGTTGAGAAATTGTGAAATATTTCAAAATGTTCATATGCTGAAACTGTTTCACTTTAGAATAATTTACAACATGCTTTGACAGCACTTCAGAATCCTTTCCATTCCCGTCCCACCCATGCTCCCCCTTGCTCAAGGTCAAATATTCTCTCTGTAAATATGTCTTGGAATTTCATTAGAATTGCGTATTCTGTACTCAATTCTAATGAAATTCCAAGACTTATTCATGATATTTTCAGGAAGAAATAAACAAAAATGATTGTCGTCTACTATTTTTGAACTGTTGATAGCCTACAAATTTCCCAGAAGGCAAAGAGTTAACAGACTCGGTGTAATGGATCTTCTCTGTCAGAAACTTACCAGGTCCTATTAACCCTTACACCGCTATCTTCATTTTTTGTCGTCTGCTGTTTATTTTCCATTTTTATCGTCAAAAACATGCTTTGACAGCACTTTAGAATAATTTACAACATGCTTTGACAGCACTTCAGAATCCTTTCCATTGGAAATGATTCTGAAGTGCTGTTAAACCATGTTTTTATTTGAGAAATAAGGCAAGCTATAAAGCAACAGCAGACAACAATTGTTGTGTGTAGCGGTCTAAGGGTTAACCTTTTGAAACATGAACTGATTCGGAATGTAAAAGGTTAACCCTTAGATCACTCACTACACACAACAAATTATTGTTGTCTGTTGTTGTTTTATATCTTGCCTTATTTCTCAAATTTCTCATTGGAAATGATTCTAAAGTGCTGTCAAAGCATGTTGTAAATTATTCTAAAGTGCTGTCAAAGCATGTTTTTGACGATAAAAATGGAAAATAAACAGCAGACGACAAAAAATGAAGATAGCGGTGTAAGGGTTAATAATAGGACCTGGTAAGTTTCTGACAGAGAAGATCCATTACACCGAGTCTGTTAACTCTTTGCCTTCTGGGAAATTTGTAGGCTATCAACAGTTCAAAAATAGTAGACGACAATCATTTTTGTTTATTTCTTCCTGAAAATATCATGAATAAGTCTTGGAATTTCATTAGAATTGAGTACAGAATACGCAATTCTAATGAAATTCCAAGACATATTTACAGAGAGAGTATTTGACCTTGAGCAAGGGGGAGCATGGGTGGGACGGGGAATGAAAATATGAATGATGAGACACATGCACATGAAGTTTAAAGCCAATCGCTTGTACGGTAAAGTTGTTATAAGAGAATGGAGAAACTGAATGTGAAATTTCAAAATTATTTGACCTCGACCTTGGGCATGGAGGAAGCATGGGTGTAGCTGGAAATGCAAAGATGGATGATGATAAACATGCAATTGAAGTTTCAAGCCAGTCGGTCATACGGTAAAGCAGTTATAGCAGAATGGAAAATGTGACTGACTGACGGACAACTTTTGCATCCCATTTTTGCACCTCATTGGATAATAAATAGTAAATTCTCATGGATTTAACCTTAACCCATTTCATGCTGGATACCGATCAAAATGATGGGTCAAATGATGGTTAAATTATCTGATAGAGTAGAAAACATTGTGGGAAAAGGAGAAATTGCTTGTTACAAGCAATTTCTCCTTTTCCCACAATGTTTTCAAAAGACATCTTCTGCAGAGGCGTGAAAAGTCGTCTCTATCAGGGAAAGGGTTAAAATTTACCGAAATATTTTTTTCTATTTTCTTTAGTTATTTATGAAAGTATATGGTGTTACCACTCATTTGAATCATCTCAGCATGAAGTATTATAAGTACCCATCACTCAATTCCCTTCAGTCCTTTATATATGTGGTCCTGTCCGTCTAACATACTTTTCACAGTTGGAACCCACTTTGGAGTGCGCGCACCAAATAACATTCCCGGTATTATTGAGATGTTGTATTGAAGTCAAGTCGCTAGCTGTTCAATGTACATGCCCACTCAGTTGGCACAAAATGCTCTTTATATGAATTAAATAAGTGTATAATTGTGTCACTATTCCATCAGTTCTAAAAATTACGAGTGCCCGCTATACAAATATAATCATTTGGTAATACTTATTTTACTGATAGTGACGCGCATGGTTTCAGGCTATTTTCATATGCAAGTGAGGCATGATATATTTTTTATGATTATTTATACTAATTAAATGCGTCACCTAATAAAATAGTATTTTCGAAACATTATAAAGCATGATCATTTCACATCAAAAAAGCGGGCCATGATGGCCCTAATTCGCTCACCTGACTCCATGAACACCAGAGGACATATGTGTTTTAAAACAATAGTGCTATTTTTAGATGGCGGTCATCTTGGATTAAGTGATGACTCATTTTACCAAATCTGAAAATGCTTCACCCAAGGATCTTAACTTACTATGAAGTTTGGCCAGCATCGGCCATGTGGTTCCTGAGAAAAAGACGTTCAAAATCTCGAATAAATGGACCTTTTGGAGGCCATCATGGATCATCCGATTCCAACAAATATTGCACCAGAGCAATCGCCTCATCGATACCTTCAATTTGATATATGACATGAGCATATTTGGTCAAAAATAAAATTTGACCCCATGGGCCATGCCCATTTTTGACCCCAGGGTCACCATTTTAACACATTTGAAAGAGCATTCTACGTCGATCATTCCTACCAAGTTTCATCGAAATCCGGCTGGCGGTTGATTCATGAGAAGATTTTTTAAGAATGTGTGCTATTTTTAGACGGCGGCCATCTTGGATTAGCGACGACCTTCGTTTTAACAAATTTGAAAAGGCTTCACCCATGGACCATAACTGTGAAGTTTGGCCACCATGGGCCAAGCACAAGCAGTTCGTGCGAAGAAGAATTTTGAAATCTAATAAAAGAACTACCTTTTGACCTTTCGGCGGCCATCTTGGATGACATGACCATCCAATTTCGACAAATAATGTACCAGAGCGATCGCCTCTTTGATACCTTCGATTTGATATAGACATGACCATATTCGGTAAAAAATAAAAATGTGAAGAAGAATTTTGAAATCTCTAATAAAAGAACGACCTTTTGACCTTTCGGCGGCCATCTTGGATGACATAACCATCCGATTTAGACAAAAAATGCACCAGAGTGATCGCCTCTTTGATACCTTCGATTTGATATATGACATGACCATAATTATTCGGTCAAAAATAAAATTTGACCCCAAGGGCCATGCCCATTTTTGAACCCGGGGTCACCATTTTAACAACTTTGAAAGAGAGTTGTACATCGATCATTCCTACCAAGTTTTGTCGAAATCCGGTTGGCGGTTCTTGAGAAGAAGATTTTTGAAGAATTTGTGCTATTTTTAGACGGCGGCCATCTTGGATTACGTAATGACGTCATTTTAACAATTGTGTAATCCCCCTACCTAAGGACCATGACCATGAAGTTTGGTGACTATAGGCCCAATGGTTACCGAGAAGACGTTTGAAAATGTTCATGGACGACGACGGACGGACGGACGGGACGGAGGAAGGACGGACGGACGACGGACGACGAACGGACGACGACAGACACATTGCGGTAACAATAGCTCACATGAGCTTCGCTCAGGTGAGTTAAAAAATAGTTTAATTGTAGATTTATATCGTGTTTCTCAACCCAATTGTACATAGATATGTCGGCTATAGATCAGGGATTGGAAAAAAAATACAGTTTACACTCATTGACTCAAAGTCCAGGGGCCTGAGGAAATAAGAAACAGAGGCAAGCATTCCATGGCAATTTCAGCGAACTGAACCGATAAGTTGCATAATTAAGTAATTGTATTGGTACAACAGGCATTAAATCATGATTGCGGAGAATTGGCTCTATCTAATTCTACATTAGCATTCCTGCCAGGCGCCGGTAACTATAAATATTCACAAACCTATGAAACATAATAAAAGTATTTAGATCTTTACAGGATAGCAAAGATTACAAGTCAAAGCAAGATAATAATATTACCGCTGAAGAATAAATACACTTAAATTTCTCTCTGAATGTTTATGACGCTAATTTTTAAAAATCTAAAGTTAGTTCAAATATGTATTCATATATCCTCAGCAAAATTGAAAGAAAGTGATTCAAGTGCTTAATAAAATGTGTTTTCTGAAAGCGCAGCAACACATGTCATCAGTAATTTTCAATATTTACTTTAAAGGTACATGCCCACTCAGAGGGCACAAACTGTTCTTTATAGGAATTAAATAAGTGTATATTTGTGTCACTATTCCACCAGTTCTAAAAATTACGAGTGCCAGCTATACAGATATAATCATTTAGTAATATTTATTTTACTGATAGTGACGCGCGCTGGTATCAGGCCTTTTTCATATGCAAATGAGGCGTGATATTTTTTAATTATTTATACAAATTAAATGCCTCACCTGAAAAAAATTGTATTTTCGATAGATTATAAAGTATGATCATTGCACATCAAAATATAAATACAGAGAATAATTAGTAATGTCCGTTAACAATTTAAGGAAACACGGTTATCGCCCCTGATATCAGTGTGGATATTTACCTCTGATATAAAATGTATAATACTGCCAATCATTACGTGGGGAAATGGTGAATGAATGTTTATTTTGCCAGGAAATGCCTCTGATGATGTCTTTGATATAAAGAACATGTTGTGCCTACTGAGTGGGCATGTACCTTTAACCCTTAGACCGCTACACACAACAATTGTCGTCTGCTGTTGCTTTTATATCTTGCCTTATTTCTCAATAAAAACAAAATAAAAATGATTCTAAAGTGCCGTCAAAACATGTAAATTATTCTAAAGTGCTGTCAAAGGATGTTTTTGATGATAAAAATGGAAAATAGAAAATAAACAGCAGACGACAAAAAATTCAGACAGCGGTGTAAGGGTTATAATTAGTTGAAATGTTCTATTCATACCAATCAACATTTTGTTCTAGACCTCCACTATATACCAGGTAAAATTGAGTTTTAAAAAAACATTCACTAGCGACCCATAGATGGTTTCAGAAATGCATTTTTCCCCCTGATCTGTTTTATCACTTTTGTGTATGAGCTCAACTATAGTTACGTGGTCTCTAGCCAATTTCATCAAAATTGCAAAGTATACTTATCTAGCAAAGTATACTTTGAGGGAGTAATCATTTATTTTTACTGAAATGCATTATTTCATATATAACCAACCACTGCATATATTTGATGATTCAAAGTATGCAGAATTATTATACTGAATTTATTACATTATCACAGCCAAAATGGCTGTGATAATGTAATAAATTCAGTATAATAAAAATTAATAAATTTATCTTTAAATCGAAAATTTCTCCCGCAAAGTATACTTTGCTAAACAAGTATACTTTGCAATTTTGATGAAATCGGCAATTGGTATCTATCATGTCTGACATTCAGAACCTGATGACAGAGTGAAACCATTACATGCTGAGAATACACCATTTTACTGATGGAAAATTGTAAAAAAAAATCTTTATTTCTCATCAAAAGTATATGTTGTGACCACTCATTTGAACCGTCTCGTCGAGATGGTTCAAATGAGTGGTCACAACATATACTTTCATTGAGAAATATTTCAAAATTGGAAAGAAAATATTTCAAAATTTTCGTACACCCAAAAGTGTATTCCGCATGTAAGGCCAAAAAAGGACACTTTTTGTACTGGATATGTTCACCAACTATGGGTTAGTGGAAATATACTGTTTAAAACAATTACCGATATGACGAAAAAAAGTGTAGTGTCGGCGGGAAAAAATAGGGTCGGTCGGGTTAGTGGAAACAAACAATTTTTTTGTACGCCTAATGGGTTTCAATGAGTGGTCACAACATATACTTTCATGGTAAATTGACAAACTCATTGAAATACGTTTAAAACAAATGGATTTGTGTTTGGCACAACATTTATTAGTCAATACGAGTTCAATTATTATTCTCCTCTTACAAAGTTAATGTCAATAATAACATGACATGTGTAGTGAGCGAATAATTTTTAATTGTAAATTAAATACACACAATGTTAGCTTTGCCTGATATAGCATTGCATGTTTGCAACAAATCACATTTATAAGCTTTTAACATGTTTAATAACAATTATTTTCAATGATAGAAATATGGTAAATGGGTCTTCCCATTTGATACACCAAACTGACCAAGTTTGAAGCAAAGAATGAATTGAATGTTAAAGGCTTCGTAATGTTAACCCTTACACTGCTGCTCACAACAATTGTCGTCTGCTGTTGCTTCTATATCTTGCCTTATTTCTCAATAAAAACATGTTTTGACAGCACTTCAGAATCATTTCCATTGGAAATGATTCTGAAGTGCTGTCAAACCAGGTTTTTATTTAAAAATAAGGCAAGATATAAAAGCAACAGCAGACGACAATTGTTGTGTGTCGTGGTCTAAGGGTTAATGCAAATACAAATATCTTCTACTGATAGTTTTCATGACGTTCTGTGCATATACGAGATCCGGTGCCTGGTTCTGGGTCTCAGTTATGTGCCGAATGTGCTGTTCACAGATTAGTAAATAAGAAAAGGTATAAAATATTTTAATTATATATTTGTATTTCTGAACCCAACTGTACAAATGGGTCGCCTGAATGAAAATGGGATTATCAAAAACATGTTTTAATACTAAATAACTAGCATTGCAAGTGCTAGTTTTTATTTATTTTCAGAACAATAATGATTTACATTTACAAACCCTCCTTACCGCTAAGTGTTTCGCGAAAATGCAAAACCAAATTATGTCCCTTGTGCATAGCAGTTTCTGATAGCATATACTTGAATGCAATGCAAATGTTTTGCCATTTGATCAAATGAAAAGGAGTGATGTGTTGATAGAGGTCGACAACAGTGAAAAAACTCATATTGAATATGTGAGGCATCATTTGAGTCGCAGTCACTTTAAACCATTCCTTTTGGAATACACCTTTATGGGTATAAAATATTTTATTTGTGTTATTTCTCAATGAAAGTATATGTTGCGACCACTCATTTGAACCGTCTCAACGAGACGATTCAAATGGTGGTCACGACATATATATCTGAGCACATAGAAGGAAAATATTCAGGATTTTCTGCAAACATAATGGCATATCCTCAACATGAAAATCGTTAACAGGTGGAATAAACATTTTCATGACTGAGTTTCTCGTTGAACGTATTTTCTTCCACAGTAAATTACTTTTGCACAATTGCATGTGTACTTGGAGCTTGTTCAATTTTTCTGGTCCCACCTTCCATTCTCATGACTTTCCCAGCAACATCAACACCAGGTAGTACAATACCATACATCCGATACCCAACTGGGATATGGTGGATTCTGGTAGTTACGACCAGTGTAAACCCAGATCAGCCTTCACATCCATGCAGTCTGATCTGGGTATGCACTTTACAAATTGTCTATGTTTGACATTTAGAAAATGGTACATCCCGACTACCTACAATAATTCGCCTCCGATATATGTTATCTACGGCTACAATTTGACCCATTCAAAAAATGTGAGCAATCAAAGTGCATACCCAAACCTGTTGCATGTTATGTCAAAATTTAGTAAACTGTGTAGTTTATACCTTTAAACAAATAATCTTTGATGTAGAACTAGTAAATTGCCAAAAATAATAGAACAGGGAAATCATTTTCCCATGGAGGCTATCTTTTCTCTAGTTGTTGTTCAACATTCAACATAACGAAATGAAGCTTTCAAATTTACAAGATATACATGTAAATGTCAGATAAACACAGCGACACGGTAAAATAACCAATTTCTGCATGTGTATGTTCTTTATTAATAATTTATTGATACAGCTTTGACAGTTTTATATCGCTAACATATCAAACACGCCGTATTACCGATTGCAAAAATCACTATTCCATGTGTTACATGTTAGATGGGGTTAAATTGCTACCTTCACGAGAGGTATGGAGCGGGGTAGCAAATTTGTTTCTACATCCTGACCAGATTGAACCTGAATCATACAATCAGGTAGTTGTGACCCGTGTAAACCCTACGGTGTCCTGTTAGGGCCACATTACATTCTCGCGTTCTCGCTCTCTCGACCTATACACGAGATTGCGAGAACGCGACATTCAATCTCGCAATCCCGCCTCGTGATCTCGCATTCTCGCATTCTCGCATTCTCGCGATCTCGCGGTCGGAAGTAAATATATGCGCATGCTCGCCGGGAATGCGTTTTGTACAGTGGCACAGAGGGGACATGGACATATTTTTTACTTTCGTGTGCGCACGCAATGGAACGACGTACTCGTCAGTTTAGCAGGGCGTCTCCCTTGTCAGAATTTAATTGTCAGTTGTAGTGTCTGTTCTCTTAAGAAAGTGTGCACTTCTACAATTGCTAATATTAAACAGTTATAAAAAATGTTGTTGACATAAACAATCAGCTATAAATATACATGGGCGTTATGTAGGTACATGTATGTTCCACTTGGATTATACATACGGACATACCGACTGATTATCACAAAATGTATTACATCTTCCTCCCTAGCTCAGTTGGTTACGTAGTCGGACAATAATCGAACCATCTCTCTTCCGGCGCCGCTTTTGTTGTTTTTTAGGTTCATTGGCGTACTGTCGTCTATTTACTGTGCTACATGTATACTGTATATGAGCCAGTACATGGGAAACCATACCACTTGGTAATGCCACCCAAGGTAGCTCCAGATCAGCCTAAAACATATTGCGTGCGCACGCGAAAGTAAAAAATATTTCCATGTCCCCTCTGTGCCACCATACAAAACACATTCCTCACGTTCTCACATTCTCGCGATCTCGCCTCGCGTTCTCGCAATCTCACGATCTCGTGTATAAGTCGAGAGAGCGAGAACGCGAGAATGTAACATGGCCCTAACAGGACACCGTAAAACCCAGATCAGCCTGCACATCCGTAGTCTGATCACTTGACAAAACACCTATTTTGACATTTAGAAAATGGTACAGACTGAACCAGAATCATATAATAGCGTGCTTGTGATGGCTCAGTGATTGCCAGTTTGGCTTGGTAGCCAATTGTATGCAGTTTTCCCTGGAATCTTCAAACTATTTTGGGTTTTTATTGTGTTTTAATTCTCATTTTGGGTTTTTATTGTGTTTTAATTCTCATTATGTGAATACACCATTCAAAAGCATTCTTACAGCTTCAATTCTTATGCAATAAATAGAATCCAACATTTATTAAACTTGTTGACTGATTTCATAAGAAACTTGGCATAGACACCGTTCTTCTGAAATCAGTAAACTTGTTAATACATATCAAATTAAATTGTCACTCATGTAATATCTGCCATTATATTTACGTTTGGATCACAAATAAAATAATTGCTCTCAGATTTGACTGACTAAATATTTTTATCAATATTCCATAGGATGATCGACTGATTTGCAGAAAAAGTAACGCTTTTAGAAATGTAGATAAAAAACTTAAAGTTGGTAAATAGAGAATCTCAAATGAGTTTAAATTTGATACGAGATTTATGAAACGAGTCTCACACAATTTATGCACCGAGACTCTGGCGAAGTGCATAAAATTGCGGACGAGTTTCATAAATTTCATCTCAACGGGAAACGAGTTCGAGATTCTGTTTATCACATGATTTCAACCTCCAAAGAGCAGAAAACTTGGAGATAGCCAATATGTTTCAGTGATCAGACGCCATTGACTATTTTTGCATATATTTGAAAATCTCCACAGAGAAAAATAGTTTTAATCCTAGTAATAGCATTATTATCAATATGTATAACAGGTTCCTGTTCTTTGTAAATGCTTCATACTACCAAGCGGGAGCTCATTCCGACAATTGCAGTGATTTTATTAGTCACGGACACTTCTAACGACGTTTCAAACATGATGATGTCAAAACATTGTTGCTTTGTCGCGCCATTACGGATGTCATTTGGAACGTCTCTATTTTATTCATTTGACATAACATTGGCGCATAATACGAATACGTAATTAGAGTGAGACGGCCAGCCAATCAAATGTGCTCCAGGTGTTATTGCACGCGTGTCGGAACACATTTATGAAATGGGTTAAAACACGCCATAACAAGGGTTTCATGTGATAAAATGCATTATTTCATATTCCAATATGATACGTGATGAAGTATTGATAATGAATGATGCAAATATATAGTCATTTATTGCAAAATTGGTCACACACTGCAGTGTATTATAGGGTAAACTGTATTGTATTTTTTATCATCTTTAAAATAATTTACAACATGTTTTGACAGCACTTCAGAATCATTTCCATTGGAAATGATTCTGAAGTGCTGTCAAATCATGTTTTTATTGAGAAATAAGGCAAAATATAAATAAAAGCAACAGCAGACGACAATTGTCGATACATATTTGATATTCCAATATGATACGTGATGAAGTATTGATAATGAAGATGCAAATGTATACCGTAGTCATTTATTGCAAAATTGGTCACACACTGCAGTTTATTGTTTGTTTATTGGTGTTTAATTGCCTATCAACAGCTAAGGTCATTTAAGTAAAAATCATAATACACAGCTCAACAAATATGCAAATGAGACGCTACAGAAACATGATGGGTGATCAATCTAGCTTCAATAAATGATGTTGTGATTACGCAATAACTATAATGAAACATTTGCGCTGATTTAATACGATACATGTATTTATTAAACATGTTGCCCATTTTTCACACCTCATCTGTTATGAAATCAGCAAAAAAAAATTTTTGTGCTATGCGACCAGTGTAGCCCCATATCAGCCTGAGCATCCGCGCAGTCTGATCAGGCCCTGCACTGCATGTACGCCATTCATTCAATAAAACACTAGTCAGGACTGTGCTAGAAGATCAGTAGCCGATTTCATCAACATTGCAAAGTATTATATACTTATCTAGCAAAGTATACTTTGAGGGAGTAATCATTTATTCTTCCAGAAATGAAATATTTCCTATAGAACTAACGACTGCATATATTTGATGATTAAAAGTATGCAGAATTATTATACTGAATTTATTACATTATCACAGCCAAAATGGCTGTGATAATGTAATAAATTCGGTATAATAAAAATTAATAAATTTATCCTAAAATTGAAAATTTCTCCCTAAAAGTCTACTTTGCTAGAAAAGTATACTTTGCAATGTTGGTGAAATAGGCTACAGAAGTTTGAATATCCACAAATGTTATAAGTCCCATTTTTCCAGTCACAGCCACATATATGATCCTGTATAAATAAATGAGGAGGGCGACATAACATGTAGAACATACCAATTGGTAGGATCAATAAACATTAGCACAATAAAATTTAATGATCAAGAACATTTTGATTACTATGTTAAGTTCTCCGCAAAACATTATCAAACATGGCAAATAAAGATGGCTGCAAATGCACGGCAGCAGAATGTTCATAAATACATTTACTTTTTATCAAACTATAAAACAAATTGAATAAAAAAATATTCTGGTTTTTAATAAGTTTCATCCACATATGTAAAACACTAATGCCCATTAACCCTTACAATGCTGAATTAATTTGTGTCGTCTGCTGAATAATTTTTATTTTCCATTTTTCTCATCAAAAACTTGGCTTGGCAGCATTTTAGAATCATAATTGGAAATGATCCTAAAATGCTGCCAAACCATGTTTTTACTGAGAGAAAAGACAAAATATGAATTAACAGCAGACGACTATTTTCGGTTACCGCATTCTAAGGGTTAAATATGTTTATTAATATGTATCGCTCAACCACACTATTGTTTCCTCATACACAAGATTATGCATACATAAATTAAACACCAGCAAAAAAAAAAAAGACATTTTTTTAGAAATTGAATAACTAAACATTTCAGCATTTACTTCCACTCATATGTTCAAAGTGTCCAGCTTTTCAATCAAAGTATTTCAGGTTTCGCAGTATTAATACAAACATACGTATTAAACATTGGGAAATGTGAAAACATTACAAAAATACTTACTGCACATGTATCCGTACAATTGTATATTCCTCGATATTAAACTATATCCATGCCACATTAATATATTATAACAGTATCTCAAGATATGGGATATTATCAATCCAGTTATTCCACTGATAATCAGTTGGGTTATTCTTCGACAGTATTTTATCACGTCCTTCAATCATTCGGTATTAATATATACTATCTTCAAATTATATCTTCTTGCATGGCACTATAATCATATTTTATCGTTGATAAAATTAACACAATTTGCCACTTCACCAATGAAGCGGAGATGCTATTCTCACTGAGAACTCTTACTAGTGATCAACTGAATACAGCTAGCTGCTCTTTATCTTGCTGAGTTCCAGGAAAAACCCTGCATATTCATATTTACATCCAACCAGTGAAGACCAGAGTTACTCCCAGTGATTAAATCACTATAAAACAAACACTAACAAAGTATAGAACCTGGTCAGCATGCACAAATGTGCATGCTGACCAGGCTCTATTCTGTGTGTTAATAGTCAAATGCTAAATACACCGCGGAATCATGAAACCTGAGTGTTTTACCATGATCAGCCACCACAACAGCACAATATGCTATCCAATACACAAGTCCAGCAACAGCAGATCTCTCCAGGTATTGCAGAACACCAGCTTCACCAATACTAGTTCCAGGATATATCATCCCTCTCTCATAGCAGAAATGCTGGTTAGATTCAGATACTTGTATTGGTTATAGAGATTGTCATCAATTGAATAACAGAACTACCAACCATCTATTAGCAATATTACAGTTATGTAGATCTCTCTCATAGCAGAAACGCTGGTTGGATTCATGAACCTGTATTGGTCATAGAGATTGGCATAGAGATTGTCACAGAGAATGTCATCAATTGAATAAGGTAACTACCAACAATCTAATAGCAATATCAAGAGTTATGTAAATCTCTCTCGTAGAAGAAACACTAGTTAAATTCATGGACCTGGAATTGGTCATAGCGATTGTGATCAATTCAATGAGGGAACTGTAACCAGCAATGTATCAATAATGAAACTTAGATATCTGTCATAACAGAAACATTTGTCAGATTCCTGTAGCTGTGTTTGTCATAGCGAGTGTCATCAATTCAAGAATGGAAATCGCAGATATATGCCATGCTAGTAACTACTCATCAAAGACAAGTATGTTTGAGTATTGATTGTTTAGGTTTAAAACTTAATGGCAAAACTTTAAAAATGACACAGAATGATAAAATACTTGGGAGTTCACATTGATAATAATCTAACTTGGTCTATGCACATTGACAAAATTGCGAAGAAAATAGCTACTAATTTATGGCTTCTTAATACAATAAAAGAGTTCCTATTAATTGAACACAGAGTACAATTTTACAAAACCTACCTACAACCACATATTGACTATTGTAGTATAATATGGAGTGGAACATCGCAAACCAATCTAAACAGATTATAGAAATTACAAAAACGAGCATGTAAAATAATTTTGGACTACAAAGACAAGTATCGTTAAAAGTATGCATAAAATGAAAATACTTAGTATCTATGAACGTGTATTTTTAAGAAATGAAAAATTCATGTTTAGTGTTAATAAATCAGAAATGACATCATAATGGAATGCAATCGCCTAATGGAATGCACAACTATAGATTCATTCAACCAGAAAAAGCATGTTTGTCTAATTTTGATGCCTTTTAGCCCTTAGAATGTGGTAACCAAAAATAGTTGTCTGCTGATAATTCATATTTTGTCTTTTCTCTCAGTAAAATCATGGTTTGACAGCATTTTAGAATCATTTCCATTGGAAATGATTCTAAAATGCTGCCAAAACAAGTTTTTGATGAGAAAAAAATGGAAAAATATTCAGCAGCTGACACAAATTAATTCAGCATTGTAAAGGGTTAATGTCACTTATCTGTGATAATACTGTCCCTTAATGATCTAAAGCACGCAAGAACATATATATGGCTATATGACTGGAGAAATGGTGCTTATGGGATTTGAGTAGTTCCTGATCAAAAAGCACACTCCCGTACCCTGATAATGACCTATATAAGCATGACAGGTGTTTCATTGATAAAATAGTGAACAGTGTAGATACTGATCAGACGATGGTTGCAAAACCCACAAGCCCAATGTCTCCAGTCACAGCCACATATTTGAGTGATCATATGTAGAGCATCTCTGAACTGGAGACCCTGGAGACCTCACAGGATTATCAATTTAGAGAGGCTCCACTGTATCAACATTACATTGACATCTAGATCACTCACATAGCAGCAATAGCTGGGATCAATTATAATTATATACTTTTGAATGCTGGCTTCACAGAAACCAAGCTTTCATTGAGAACGAAGAAAAACTAGGGAAAGTGAGCAGGGGCTCACATATACCCCCGGCCGCCTGGACCGACAAATAAAAACTTTGGGGGGTATAAATATAAAACAACAGCAGACAACAATTTATTTCCCCGCAATTTAATGGTTAATACATTTTCTCTTCATTTGTAAACTTTACATAAATTTTGTAATGTAATGTTTGCTGGCTGTATGTTTTGTTACCGTTCAGTGCGAAACAACATGCGAAGAACTGACCTCAATGTCAATATTCCGGCCCAATGGAGCATGTGCAAATTCTCACATAGACGTAGTATACAATAGATTTTGTACCTTGTAAAAGCAATTAATTCATGTAAATGATACCACAAGTTCATCAAGCACAAATCTCTAACTGTCACAGTGCATGACGTCTTTAAACATGATACAGCACTGATCAAGGAAGAAAAAGTACTAAACTCATAAGCTTGACCACTGTACTCAAGAAACAGAATGTGTGGCAATGTTTTATGTTCTTCAATGACTTATTTCATGCAACCCAACAGGTTAAAATGAGGGCTTAAAACATTTGTGACCAGTGGAGCTCAAGATCAGCCAACACATAAGTGCAATGCTTATTATTGCGTTGAGGAAACGATCCTGATGGCAAACAAAACTTTAGGTTGCAAGAAATATATCGGATCGAAAGCTAACTTGTCAAGCATTAAATGATCTCTTCGGATTGTGGTTTTGTAAGAAGATGTGCGATATCTCCTGAAAAGAATTTTCCAAATTTACGATAATTTACGTAAATGACATCAAAGGTTCACAAAATTTTGGTAGCATATTCTAATCCGCATTTGTTATGAAAATTATTTCATTTTTCGACGGCATTTCAGAAAATATCTGTTTCTGTAAATATAATTCATGAAAAATTGCACATGTTCTTCGGTACAAAATCACAGTGTGTCTCATATGACTTGCCAAATTGATGGGACAAAAGACAGTGCAGGAGTTACCTACTACTGCCCCCTTCTGTGAGCTGGGGATAAAACTAACTGGACCAGAAAACAATTATGGTCATTAGGTCTGGAGCTGACCAGAGCCAAAACTGTAATTAGTCCGTTGACGGAGAAAGCACACGGCTCGGTATTTACAATCGGTACATGCAGGGATCGGCCTGCATCAGTGCACTGTGTGATCAGGATGTACCGGTACATGTATTTTAATACTAGAAATAGTAAAAAAAATCCAAGTGTGGATAAGATCTGACAGAACCTAGCAAACGTTAATCAGGTTTTTGTTGCAGATTCAGATTTCACTTTGTAAGTAGTGAAACATTGTTTCATTCAAGCATGCAGAGATTGGTGGAGACTGAGCATAGCTCAGACACAATCAATGAAACTGTGATCTCAAGCACAACAAAACAAAAACATGCTCAAAGAGTTTCATAAGCACACACCAAGTAGTCCACATTCTCCAAATTTGTACTAAAAATCACAGTTTACTTGGTTGAGACTGAGAAAAGGCTCAGTCTCAGCCAATCAAACTTCGTGATTTGGAGCATGAGAGGGGCCAAGGAGTGCACTTTGCGATGTGATGGCAACACCATAGACGTAATGAAAGCCATGTTTCTGGACATTAGCACTGCACATGGGGAGTAGGTAAACAAATAGGGCCAATTACCAGACACCATGGAGGCATAATGAAACCAGTGCCCAGCTCCCAGTGCCCAGCTCCCATCCCAGTGCCCAGCTCCCAGTACACCATGTTTCAACTTAGCACAGAATTAGGTACAAAGGGCAAGGAATTCAATAAACTTTTATGAGCATGTGTCCAATCTCCTACACGAAACAGAAACATGTATTACAGTCAAACCTAGCTCTGTGAGTGGCCATCTCTCTACAACATCACCCTCACTATAACCATGCTTTATTTTCTAATTAAAGAGTTAAGCATATTATTAATATCTCTTCAGTAAAATCTCCAATGTAAGACAGATATGAAATTCAGCAAACAATAATATTTGATTCACATGTTTTGAGGATTAATTTACTCAAACACAGAATTCCTGCACAGGTCAAGAATCACTGGTGCATTATGCAGATCTGTGTATACAGCAATGACAAATCTCAAGTACTGTAATAACCCTAAATATTTGTACACAATTTATTCTGGGGGAAACACATACATGTACATGTTACCCACAAATAAGAAGTTCCAAATATTAGGGTTTGTATAGTTGTACTGGTTAAATATGATCACAACAATAATGTATTTCAGTTCAATTTGTTTTGGGATAACTTCATATGGGTTTGGCGGGCGGGCGGGGGACGGACGGACGGATGGGCGGGCGGGCCGGCGGACGGATTGGCGGACGGATGGACTGACGGACGTGCCAACAATATGGAGGAAGGGGCCATTTCCATTGTTCTAGAACAATAGAAATGACCCTTGTTATGAATAGAATAAGGGGCCACACGGAATAAATCAAAGGATTCTTTTGTGTGAGGCTCCTCCCAATGGACGGACGGATGGATTGACAGATGGCCTTTTGTAATAATTGTTGTTTCTCCAATATTCTATGAATATGGAGAGTAAAAGCCTGCTTATCTAGAGAAATAAATTCCACAGAGAGATTAATTTTACTGGTAGTGATAACATATGTATGATATAGACAAGGATATTACAGGCAATAAATGGTAGAAATATTAATGAAATAATTTGCAAGTACTTATAATGTTTAGGTTATGTGTTTAGTAACATGGATGTCCCACTTACACTTTGATGGATAGAGATTAAGAAATCAGAAACAAGAGTGCCGGAGGTCACAATATACTTGTTTTCTATTTTTTTTAAATCATTTTGTGACAATTGGATTTTTTGCAAAATTAACATGTCAAAATCCATTCCAGTTACTGGAATGGATTTTGATATGTTAATTTTGCAACAAATCTAATTGTCACAAAATTTAAGACTACATACCAGTTATCCGGACAATCAGTTTATCGGACGAAGGTAGTAAACATTTTAGTAAAATTTGCTGAAAACATTCCACAACTCTGTCCATAAGTTTTTTACAACGTCAAAAGTTGCGCGGGGGCTCAATCGAGTGCGCCCATTACGTCATTGCAGAGTTGTTCTATAAATAAAATAAAATTCTATAAATACGGTATTTTCCACTTTGAAGACGCGAAGGGCGACTGTTTTTTTCTGCAGAACTACAAAATGCTGTTTACTGTGGTTTACAGGCAATAAAATTATGATTTCAATGCGAGAATAGAAGTTATAAGACGATTATACCTTTGTCCGGATAACTGATTGTTGATGTTAACTCTTATCTTTCAATCTTATTGTTGATAATCTGACCCAAATTTAAGTGAGAAAGACAGCACATTTTGTTAAATAGTATATATGCGTTGGGAAAGCAAGAACCGAGGATTGTTCTGTGAAAATGTTATGCCAGTAGCTGCTATTTTAAGAAAAATATGGTAAAACAAATACAATTTTTGTCTGATAAGCTGGAAGATCCTGTAGACCATTTATGAAAAGGGGGTGTTTTTGTTCTGAAAATTACTTGCAAAAAGTGCAGATCCTGACGAGACGGCTAGTCAAGAGCCGGCTCATATGGATCTATGCGTTTTGCCAATACCACTATACAGGTCTGTGGTGTTGAAAGGGTTAACCCTTACACCGCTATCTTAATTTTGTTGTTGTCTGCTGTTTATTTTCTATTTTCCATTTTTATCATAAAAAACACGCTTTGACAGCACTTTAGAATAATTTACAACATGCTTTGACATCATTTTAGAACAATTTCAGTTGGAATTCTGAAGTGCTGTCAAACCATGTTTTTATTGAGAAATAAGGCAAGATATAAAAGCAACAGCAGACGACAATTGTTGTGAGTAGCGGTCTAAGGGTTAACCACAGCAACAACAGCTCCATGATGTGCCATATAACCTTAGGTAAGGGAGTAGGCTATAAACTAGAGGCAACTGAAAATAGCAAGATTGAGGAGCGAGCTTCCTAATCTAGCCAAACAAACAAATGCAACACATGATATTGTTCTCACAGTGTACAATCTCGAAACTAGCAATTACCCATGCTAAACCACAATATGTTTGCCCTCAAATTGACCAGAGCCAAGTACAAAACATTTACTGCCACTAATGCATGTAAATTGACTCTTACTGATGGCACTATCTATGTAGCTTGGCTAAGGCATAGCCAAACTCCGCACCAACTGTAAAGACCTGCATATACCAGCATTACACCACTGCCTGAGCTAATCTTGCCAATTGTTTTATTTCAAAATATTGTATTAATTGGCTGAGCCTGAGCTGTGCTATAGCTCAGGCTCAGTCAATTAAGCTGCTTGATTGCGAGTTGAGATTGCCAATATATGTTCAGAACGAAGCAGGCGGTTGTGTATAAATAGGTTACCGAACTTGGAAAACCATAGTAACTTCCATCACAACCACTGTCCATGTGGTCCACTGTCCACTGTCCATGGTATTAGAATTGGCGGATTGATTTGATTTGATTTATTGGTGTTTTAACGGCTTATGAACAGCTAAGGTTATTCAAAGCCGGGACAACGGGCTCGATCCCGTATTTAACCTGCTGCATTGGGGAGAAAATTCCAAAATCAGAACGTAATATTTACATCGAGAAAGAATATATTCAGCCCTGAAATTAGAATAACCCATCATGGTGCTAGGTCCATACCACACCAAAGTCACTTGACTACTGGACAAACTACTGGATCTAATATGCAACGGGTTCGATCCCGCATGCAACCTGCTGCATTGGGGTGAAAATCCAAAAAATATTTAGATCGAAATAAATAAAATAAACAACTTGACCTGGTGCCAGGTCAATACCACAACAAAGCCACTTGGCCCCTTCCCCTAAAAGTAATAAGATTAGGAATAATCGTATTACTCATACAAGGGGTATAACCAGATTAAACCCTCGCACACGAGGACCAAACCTGTAGCCTATTTCACCAGCATTGCAAAGTATACTTTTCTAGCAAAATATACTTTGAGGGAGTAATTATTTATTTTTCCTGAAATGCATTATGTCATATAGAACTAACAACTGCATATATTTCATGATTAAAAGTATGCAGAATTATTATACTGAATTTATTACATTATCACAGCCAAAATGGCGGTGATAATGTAATAAATTCAGTATAATAAAAACAAATAAATTTATACTTTGCTAGATAAGCATACTTAGCAATGTTTGTGAAATCGACTACAGGTCTTCGTTTGGGATTTCGTACGTAATAATTCCGATCATTAAATCACATGCTCATACTTACCACCCGCTAGAATTGGAAGAATTTGTCGATTTCACATCACATTGCTTAGTTTAAACTATGCTTACGTTAGCTTATAGTTCAAACAAAGCATTGTGATGACAAACGGACAAACTCTGCCAATTTTAGCAACAATTTTCAGTATACACAAAGACCTGTACCTATCAGCATGCACATGATTGCAGTCCGGATCAAAGACAAGAATTCCGTGGAATCAAATGTCTCGCATTGTTCGGCCTTGACCTCGACCCTGGGGCCTTGACCTTGACCCTGGGGCCCCGAGAATAGTCCTATATTCATATACATATCATAGTAAACGTATGTATAAAGTTTGATGACTGTAGCTGATAAGGTGTTGAAGTAATGACCATAACACGAAAACTTAACATTGAATGATGCCGTCGCCGCCGCCAGCCACCGGCCGCCGGCGGCGGCAGCCGCCGGAAAAGCAAAACATATGTCTCACTTTCCACTTTCGCGGGCGAGACAAAAACAAAACCACATTTTCAAATTAGGCTGCCAAGCATTTTGATTGGTTTATGCACTTTATTTTATATGCAGCTTCTTCATGTTATCTACCAATCAAAATGCCATGTACATGATAGCATGACGACCATGGCATCTAATCAGGGTCTAAAATGTATGATGGATATTTATTCCAACACATTGCCTGCGAAACAAGAAACACATATCCCAAACAGTTTGAACAGGATCTTTAACACCAAGGTGTCCACATTCTCACAAGGTATGCATATATGTGGTTGTGACTGCAGAAATGGGATGTGTTTTGTGACCAGTGTAGATCCAGATCACCCTGTGCATTCGTACAGTCTGATCAGGGTCTGCACTGTTCACTATTCCATAAATGAAACACCCGTCATACTTCGAACAAGCAATATAAGTTGTTATCAGGCTATAGGAGTGTACTATTTGATCAGGAGCTACACTGGTCACAAATCCTATAAGCCCAATGTCTCCATTCACAGCAGCATATTTATCAGAGCCAGCAGGGTTCACAGCAGGCTAGCTGCAGGAGGCTGGCCATTTATCATATTAGAATCTGTGACTGGAGAAATGGGGCTTATGGTATTTGCGACCAGTGTAGCTCTTGAGCAAATATCACACTTACATGTAGCCTGATGACGATGTATATTAATTGTTAGCAGCGTGACGGATGTTTCACTGATGGAATGGCGAACAGTGCAGATCCTGATCAGACTGTGCGGATGCACAGTCTGATCTGGATCTAGACTGGACGCAAAACCCATAAGCCCCATTACTCCAGTCACGGCCAGATTATACCAAAATAATTGATTTATTGCAATACACGTAGAGTGGCAGCGGGAGTGGCAGTGGGCCATGGCTAGGGAGCTGGTAGCAGACCACGGCCAGGTGTGGGCGGATCTGGCACCCATTCTGATATAATCTCCTCACAATCTCGGCATGAATGAAGGTAACTGGATACTTGGAAAGAAAGTAACAATGGGGCCAAACAATGAATTTTGTCGTCTGCTGTTTATTTTTTAATTTCCAGTTTTCCCAACAAAAATAAGGGGTGGCAGCAGTGCTGTCAAACCATGCTTTTCTCGAGAAAAAAGAGAAAATATGACAACGGCAGACAACAATTTTTGGTTCCTGCCAATTAACTCTATGTGTGCTAGCAGTGAAAATAACAATTAACAAATTAGGTGTATATTTGTCTGTAAATATGTCTTGAAATTTCATTAGAATTGAGTCCTTCGGACTCAATTCTCATGAAATTTCAAGACATATATTCATAATATTTACAAAGAGAAATAAAAGGTGGGATGGCTTGTCCTCAAGGATAAACACTGAGGCATGCCATTACATGGTCACGAGTCAAGTCACGATAATCAGCACCAAATGTTAAATATGTTTATTTTTTTCAAATGCAGAAATGTTATATTCCAAAACTTTTCTATTAAATTTCAGGACTATGCCATGGCATGTGTTACTGCAATGGTCTGATAGATATTACAGCTAGGATGAGATTAACCCTTTCACCCCTAAGTAACCGGAATGGAATTTTATATACTTATTTTGCAACCAATCTAATGGTCACAAAATGATTAGTCTATTTATGAAAAAGGGGTGTTTTTTTTCTCTCTCAAAAATATGAAAATTACTTGCAAAAATTACTCGCATGAGCCGGCTCATCTGGATCTACACCATTTGCCAATACAGGCATGTGGTGTCAGAAATGTTAATAGGTCCGATGGCACAACAGTACAAGACATACACCACAGAAATCATTAAACACTGATCACAGACAGATTGCATTATCACAGCATGCATGTACTGATCCTAGTTGATATACAAGCAGGATTTCCCCCCATAACCATAACTGGAACCACAGAAGCCACAGCAGGGTGGCAATCATCTCTTTATACAGTGAATCCCCTCCAAACCAAACATCCTGCTGGTCAACAAGGATTGAATTTTTTTCTATCAAAGTGATGTTTTAATTTAACCCTTTTCATGCTGAGGATAAGCCATTCATTATGTTTGCGGAAAATACTGAATATATTCCTTTTATGCGCTCAGAAGTATATGACGCGACCACCATTTGAACCGTCTTGTCGAGACGGTTCAAATGAGCGGTCACAACATATACTTTCATTCAGAAATAACAAAAATAAAAAGCTTAATAAATTCCATACCCATAAAGGTGTATTCCGAAAGGAATGGGTTAATTCAGAATTCTTGCTAGCAGATCTGCATGAAGCCAATTCTCCCAGAAAGAGTGGCGACAACAGATACAAGGTGTGGGATCACGTGGTTTCCAAATGGCATGACGTCATGTTTTTTAGATGTGTTTACCGTATATTTCCTTTAATATCTCTAATGGAATGACATACTTTTATGAAATATACCGCAACAAATGCAATACACGTTGCCCTTTATTATATAGGCGACCTTTATCTCATAATCCTCAGAATCGGTTACCGTAAATGTAAATGAAAACTAGAGCATGTGAATGTAAGAAATAAACGGTACTCGATTCTTTGTGAAATTATTGTAAATAACTTTCGGAGCACCCATAAAACACATATGAGATCGTATTTGGTGCGCTACATATCATCAAAATCCGTCTGTTTGTTAGGAAGATTTTAATGAAAATTTACTGTAAAAATGACATCACAGATTACATCACGTCGGAAAATCGGATTTGGAAACCATATGATCCCACACCTTGATATACTGTCAATGAGAAATAAAGAAAATAGAAAAGAACATTTACAAGCGTATGCATATGATAATGAGCTATTATGTGTGGATGTGACTGGAAAAATGGGGCTTATGGGTTTTGCCACCAGTGTAGATCCTGATCAGCCTGTGCATCTGCAGTCTGATCAGGATCTGCACAATCGGCCATTTCATCAATGAAACACCCGTCATGCTTCTCACAAGCAATATTTATCATAATCCGGCTACAGGAGTCAGCTATTTGATCAGCATCTACAAAACCCATAAGCTCCATTTCTCCAGTCACAGCCACATGTGGCTGTGACTGGAGAAATGGGGCTCATAGGATTTCTGACAATGTAGTTCCTGATCAAATAGCACACTCCTGTAGCCGGATAATGATCTGCATTGCTTATTAGAAGCAAGTCTTCTCATTGATGGACTAGCAAACAGTGCAGACCCTGATCACACTGTATGGATGCAGAGGCTGACCTGGATCTACACTGGTTGAAAAACTCATAAGCCACATTTCTCCAGTCACAGCCACATATAAGAAATACTTATAGCTACAGAGACCATCAGAATTCTGTTGTCATTGGGGAAAACACTCCAATACAAAGTTAGAAACTTCAGTCTGCTATAAAGCCTTGAGACTTTGGATCAGCTGCAGAAAGAGAACTCCTCGACAGTTTGGCTACATTAGCAACCATGTAGCATGTAGAACAATATTGTATTAGACATGACTTTTATTGATTTACTCCCTTTATCTCCATCTAGATGGACAAGGGGGCCTTTCAGCATCTCGAAAATGGATTCAGCTTATCTAGATGGCATGCCAGTAGCTAGGCTTTCAGCAAGCAGAATTATAATACCATCTTCATCAGATAAAATACCCTTATTTTCAGCCTGATCTTTCTTGTGATATAAATTTTGATTGTTCTAGTCACATAAATAGTGCAGTGTGATACTATCACCAGAAACACTACAGAAGTGTCCCGACAAATACTGATATATAATTCCAGCACAAAAATGTTTACACAATTCCCTAACATTTGATTGGCCCGTAGCAAGTCTCTGTCCAAAATTTATATCCCAGTAAACTCCCACGACGAACTATTTTCCGTAACCGTGAGGCGCAGTTAAAATAATTCTTAAGAAAACGGAAAATAAACACATTTTCTTGATGAATTTATTTCAAATGCTGGAATTATAAGGAATGAATGGCCTTTTTGTGGAATTTATCGGGGATATAAACTTGGAAAAGTCGCGGGAATACTGGACGAAGGCCGGAAGGCCTCGTCCAGTATTCCCGCGACTTTTCCAAGTTTATACCCCGATAAATTCATTCCTATAACATATTTGGATATAATACATGTATATGTGTAATTAAATGTACATGCCCACTCAGTAGGCACACAATGATCTTTATAGGACAAGTGTATAATTGTGTCACTATTCCACCAGTTCCAAACGCTATACAGATATATGGTGTAAGGCATATGCAAATGAGGCATAATATTGTTAATTATTTATACTAATTTAATGAAAGTAATATTTTTGACAGATTATTAAGTATGATCATTGCACATCAAAAACAAATACAGAGAATAAATAGTTATGTCTGTTAACATTTTAAGGAAACGCGGTTATCATCCCTGATATCAGTGTGGAAATTTACGTCTGATATAAAATGTACAGTAATGTCAATCAATACATGGGGTAATGGTGAATGAATGTTTATTTTACCAGACATTGTCTCAGATGATGTCTCTGATATAAAGATATGTGTGCCTACTGAGTGGATGTGTACCTTTAAGTTGAACACAATCTTACATGAATTTATTCAGCAAAAAAAGAAATATATTTCAAAGGAAAACAATGACATACAAGTTTAGTAGTCAGCATTTTGTACTTAACCCTTAGACCGCTATCATAATTTTTTGGTTGTCTACTGTTTATTTTCTATTTTCCATTTTTATCATCAAAAACATGCTTTGACAGCACTTTAAAATAATTAACAACATGCTTTGACAGTACTTCAGAATCATTTCCATTAGAAATGATTCTGAAGTGCTGCCAAACCATGTTTTTATTGAGAAATAAGGCAAGATATAAAAGCAACAGCAGACGACAATTGTTGTGAGTAGCGGTCTAAGGGTTAAGATTCAAAAGCTACATATGGTAGATGTACATTAGAATTAATTCTTTGTTATGATCATGTGATAGAATATGAATTCAGGCAAGTAAACTTCTACCACATGCAAAACTTATTTTCATCGGAACAATTTGGCTGAGAATTTGAAACATAACCGGCCGATGAAATGCAATGTTTCTGAAGGAAATTGAAACCCTTTTACAACACGGCTGGAATTCCGCAGAACTGGATTATCAGGGGATAAAACCAAATCCGTCTTGAAACTGGACACTAGTGAGAAATGCATGGAAGTCTTGAAATCTCACCTACTGGAAGAAAACCTACAATATGGCATTTGTAATCAGATTAACCCTTAGACCACTACTCACAACAATTGTCGTCTGCTGTTGCTTTTATATCTTGCCTTATTTCTCAATAAAAACATGGTTTGACAGCACTTCAGAATCATTTCCGATGGAAATGATTCTGAAGTGCTGTCAAAACTTGTAAGTTATTCTAAATTGCTGTCAATTAAAAAAGCATGTTTTTGATGATAAAAGTGGAAACTAGAAAAAATACAGCAGACGACCAAAAAAATAATATAGCGGTCTAAGGGTTAAACCTTTATACGACACTTATGACAAATTATAAATATTGTTTTTATTTCATGTCAAAAGTATATATGTCACAACCACAATCTTGACGAGATGGTTCAAATGAGTGGTCACAACATAACCTTTGGATGAGAAAAAAACTTGGTGGGAAAATATTGATTGTTTATACCCATAAAGGGGTTTTTCGCTGGTATTGGGTAAATGCTGGCTGCGGGTGAATGGCGGGTGTGGTATTTTCATGTTTTGGCAGTCTTGGGAAAAGTTTTCCCCTGAAGCATGACTAAACAACGGACTGAAACATTCTGAACAAAATTCCCTTGATTCTCCATATTCCAATATCCAGCTGTCTCAGGGTTGGATTACATTTTGTGTGCAACCTGCTCCACCAAACATCACATAAAAATTACAATTTTAGACTTCTATCATCACTGCCTCCCAGTCGTGCAACCATCTATGTGCATCTACGTTATCAGGCAAACTGAAAGTACATATTGGTGGTTCCACTCATTTAAACAAGAATTCCGCCACGGAAGCGGTGTCGCGCCTGCCGAGGCATTTGACCGTGAACATTACAAGTAAATAAATTACCTTGACCTTCAGAATTTGGATGTGGGGGTGTGCATAATGAAGCATCATCCGTAGACAAACATTGATGTGAAATATTATCAATGTCTGGAAAGGGGTTAAAGAGATATTGTGAAAAAACAATAACTTTAACGCATTTCTGTTACAAATCCGGTGAACATTACAAGTAAATAAATGACCTTGACCTTCAAAATCCGGATGTGGGGGTGTTCGTAATGAAGCATCATTCCTAGACAAACATTGATGTGAAATATTATCAAAGTCTGGTAAGGGGTTAAAGAGATATTGTGAAAAAACAATAACTTTAACGCATTTCTGTTACAAAACCGGTGAACAAAACAAGTAAATAAATGACCTTGACTTTCAGACTTTGGATGTGGGGGTGTGCATAATGAAGCATCATCCCTAGACAAACATTGATATGAAATATTATCAATGTCTGGCAAGGGGTTAAAGAGATATTGTGAAAAAAACAATAACTTTAACGCATTTCTGTTACAAAACCGGTGAACATTACAAGTAAATAAATGACCTTGACCTTGAGAATTTGGATGTGGAGGTGTGCATAATGAAGCATCATCCCTAGACAAACATTGATGTGAAATATTATCAATGTCTGGCAAGGGGTTAAAGAGATATTGTGAAAAAACAATAACTTTAACGCATTTCTGTTACAAAACAGGTGAACATTACAAGGAAATAAATGACCTTGACCTTCAAAATTTGGATGTGGGGGTGTGCGTAATGAAGCATTATCCCTAGACAAACATTGATGTGAAATATTATCAATGTCTGGCAAGGGGTTAAAGAGATATTGTGAAAAAACAATAACTTTAACGCATTTACCTTACAAAAAAAACGGACGACGCGGACGACGCGGACGACGCGGACGACGCGGACGACGCGGACGACGAAAAAAGCGCCGACTATAGTCGCGCCTTTGCTAAAGCAGGCGCGACAATAAAATTTTTCTTTATTACGCCATGAAAATGAATTAATCAGTGTTCTGCCAAGGACGCGGGATCGCGCCATTGGCACGGAAAAATTGTCAATGGCGCAAGAAAAACATTACCGATGGGCCAACGGGCGCATTAAATATTCCGAGTTCGCGGGTTGCGAAATTAAAAAAGTCTGAACTGTGTTAGGGGCGCTCGTGAAAAATACCGGAAATGTAAAATTTGCATAGCAACAGCGCTTAGCTATACATCTATCGACGGTTTTCATTGGATGGTATATTTACATAAGTGATACAAGTATAAAGCGTACTATTTTGGTCCGCCAATCAGAAAAGCCGTTTGAAATGCGCGTATTGTCTGGGAGCCGATGGAATGATAAAGAACTACAAATACATCATGATCATGTTTTAATGTTTAGTTCCATGTTTTTTTCACAATCACAACATGCTGAAAATTTACATTAATTAATTATTGCAAGTCCATTGTCGGGCTCAGCAAAACACTATTTCAAACTATTAATTACTTTAATTGCTGATATTTAATAGTTCGAAGCAGTGTTTTTCTTCAAAATACCATGTGTGACCCCATCATTTTTGAAAATGTCCCCACTTTTTTTTACCCATGGGGTCATTGGCCCCATGTCTCCGATTTCTTGGCAGAACACTGCCCATTACATGCGGAATACACTTTTGGGCATACGCAAATATTTTCTTTCCAATTTTTTCTATTTCTCAATGAAAGTATATGTTGTGACCACTCATTTGAACCGTCTCGACGAGACGGTTCAAATGAGTGGTCACAACATATACTTTCGATGAGAAATAAAGACGGCTTTGGCGGTTGGGAGACTTTTATTTTGAATTTTTAATGAAATTGTAAAACTTGTGTAGATAACCAACTATTTCTATAGTTAGGAAAATATATATACCGGAACACAAATAAAACATTAATTTGGTAATTTTTATTAGGGGCCGGTGAGGATGAGAATCAACAAATTAATGTTTGCCGGAGAAAAATGCTACCAGTGGTATATTGTGACGAGCAGCTTAGCCCATTTCCATGCTGAATACACACAGACCGTTCAAATGAGTGTTAACAACATATAATTCTATGCATAATTAACCCTTACAACACTATTTTAATTTTTTGTCTGCTGGTTATTTTCTATTTTCCATTTCTATCATCAAAGACATGCTTTGACAGCACTTTAGAATAATTTACAATATGCTTTGACAGCAATAAGCTGTCAAACCATGTTTTTATTGAGAAATAAGGCAAGATATAAAATAACAGCAGACGAAAATTGTTGTGAGTAGCGGTCTAAGGGTTAAGAGAATAAGTTTTATTTTTTGTGCAAAAAATTGTGTAGCCTCAACATGTAATGGGTTTAGGTCTATCTCTAAATGATAGAATGCTGTCAGAAGTACAAGCAGTGCTCCAGATAAGTTTTGTATCGAAAGAGTATTATACCCTTAGATTTCAAATTCAATGCATATTTTACTTTTACAAATGTATTATTGATTTTTTTTTATTCCTTATTAAATAGGGAACAAAAGATAAAAAATGAAACAAATTTACTTATTTGAGCTGCAAAAATCAAACACGGTTTGCTTGTTGCAGCTCATCTAAGTAAATGTTTAACTTTATTACAGTATTTTCACTACTCGATTTGAAAATCAATTCATATTTCACATTGCTGTGCGTATTTTGTGCTCCCACTTTTGATAATCGATGCGAATTCTGCAAACACAAGTGCGTAAATACGCCAATACGCACCTTTTCTGGAGCTCTGACGAGACACATGTATCTCTGTGCCGTTTAGTGGATGTTAATTGCAAGTGTAGGCTAGGTATGTTACAACACATGTTGCTCATCAACGCAAATTACCGGTCATCTACTAATTGTTGTACCGTAATTATCAAAACAACGGCCAAATAGCCAACATACCATCACGGTGCATATACTGATGGTGATGTATCGATGTCTGGCAGTGTTTAACCTCATCTCCTAACCTGGGGGCCGTTTCACTAAACTTTGTATGACTAAAATGTTTGTACCGGTAAGTGCAAATTTAGGATCATCTGGAAATTTCAATTGATGGATTTACATTTATTGATCATAATAAGTGTAAAACCAACAATTGTTTACGAGAAAACATTGTTAAAGTGAAATTTACAGACTATCATAATTTTGCACTTACGAACATTTTAGTCGTACGAAGATGCTGGATCACCTGGATCTAACATGCTGGCAATCATAACAAGACACGTATACAATATACACCAGCTTTATTCTGTGTATGTTGCTGTGACTGGAGAAATGGGTTTTGTAACCAGTGTAGATCCAGATCAGCGTATGCATCCGGAATACGCCATTCCATCAATGAAACACCACCCATGCTTCAAACAGGCAATACAGATCGCTATCAGGCGACAGGAATGAACCATTTGACGAGGAGCTACACTGGTCACAAAGTAGCTTATGCCAGGTCCTCACCAGAGTCACTTAGCCCCACTCCCTAAAAATAATATGATTAGTACTAATTTTACTACTTTTATAATGGGTATAACTGGATTCAGCTCTTAACCCTTAACTCTTAACCCTTAACTCTTAACCCTTAACTCTTAACTCTTAACCCTTAACCCTTAACTCTTAACTCTTAACTCTTAACCCTTAACTCTTAACCCTTAACTCTTAACCCTTAACTCTTAACTCTTAACCCTTAACTCTTAACTCTTAACCCTTAACTCTTAACCCTTAACTCTTAACCCTTAACTCGGCGAGTCAAGATAACCATGTTAATATATCAATTTGAACAGCATTCAAAGTGAATGGGACATGTTTGCATTAAAATCATACATGTTGATTATTTGATGTTTATTCCAGAAGACTTCACAGACATTAACCCTTTCAACACCACAGACCTCTATAGAGACAATGTTTGCAAACAGTGCAGATCCAGATGAGCCGTCTCATCAGGATCTCCACTGTTTGTTAATAATTTTAAACGTCGTACAGATTACCCTTTTAGAAGAATGGGATAATTTGAATGAACAAAATTAATGAAATAGCGTGAAACATTGGCATGGAACATCCTATTAAGTTACTTGGTGTTGAAAGGGTTAACCCTTTCAACACCACAGACCTCTATAGAGACAATGTTTGCAAACAGTGCAGGGGCCCGTTTCACTAACGAACTAAGCAAGTACTTTTGTCATAAGTTATAACTTAAGTCCGGAGTACGTGCTTAGTCCGTTTCACAAAACATATTAGCAAGAACGACAATCGAAATTTACGATGGAAAACTAAGACAGGTAGCTAGCAGTCTTAAGTTATAACTTAAATATTTAAGTCGGAACTTATGAAATGAACAAAGATGGATGCCCCCATGTGAGCCGAGGTGGAGAAAACAATTCACTGACAGCAGGTAAATGTTCACTTCATACGTACTATTTTAGCAAGTATCTGCCATATAAACCATATATGCTTACATATAGATAGCCACACCTGTGCTAGTTACCCGTGTATTGCTATTTGTGATGTAGGTCATGTCGTTACCAGTATTCGCTATGCCCAGTTATCGACAACATTTACAACCACTGTAGATCCAGATGAGCCGGCTCGTAACAAACCGTCTGTATGCTGTTCATGTATGTCTGTTTGTCGGTTGGTGTCAGTCAGTTGGTCGGTGTCAGTTGGTCAGTGTCGGTTGGTGTCTGTCGGTCTGTCAGTCGGTCGGTGTCGGTTGGTGTCAGTCAGTGTTGGTCGAGCAGTCGGTATCGGTCGATCAGTCGGTGTCGGTCGGTCGGTCGGTCGGTCAGTGTCGGTCTGTTGGTTTCGCACGGTCGGTGTCAGTCGGTCGGTGTTGGTCGGTCGGTGTCAGTCTGTCGGTTGCTGTCGGTCAGTCGGTGTCCGTCGGTGTATGTTTGTCAGTGTCGGTCGGTCGGTGTCGTTATGTCGGTATGTCGGTATCGGTCAGTTGGTTTCGCACGGTCGGTGTCAGTCGGTCTGTCGGTGTCGGTCGATCGATGTCAGTCGGTGTCAGACGGTGTTGGTCGGTGTCAGTCGGTGTCGGTCTGTGTCGGTCGGTCGGTCGGTCGGTCGGTCGGTCGGTCAGTCGGTCGGTCCGGATCGGTCGGTGTCGGTCGGTTGGTGTCGGTATGTTGGTGTCAGTCAGTTGGTTTCGCACGGTCGGTGTCAGTCGGTCGGTGTCAGTCGGTCGGTCGGTGTCGGTCGGTGTCAGTAGGTGTCAGTCGGTGTCAGTCGGTGTTGGTCGGTGTCAGTTGGTGTCGGTCTGTGTCGGTCGTCCGGGTCGGTCGGTGTCGGTCGGTGTCGGTCGGTTGGTGTCGGTATGTCGGGTGTCGGTGTGTGTCGGTCGGTCGGTCGGTCGGTCCGGGTCGGGCGGTGTCGGTCGGTGTCGGTCGGTCGGTCGGTGTCGGTCGGTCGGTCGGTCGGTCGGTCGGTCGGTCGGTCGGTCGGTCGGTCGGTCGGTCGGTCGGTCGGTCGGTCGGTCGGTCGGTCGGTCGGTCGGTCGGTCGGTCGGTGTCGGTCGGTCGGTGTCAGTCGGTCGGTGTCGGTCGGTCGGTGGGTGTCGGTCGGTCGGTCGGTCGGTCGGATCGGTCGGTCGGTCGGATCGGTCGGTCGGTCGGTCGGTCGGTCGGTCGGTCGGTCGGTCGGTCGGTCGGTCGGTCGGTGTCGATCGGTGTCGATCGGTGTCGATCGGTGTTGATCGATGTCAGTCAGTGTCGGTCAGTGTCTATCAGTGTCGGTCGGTGTCGGTCGGTGTCGGTCGGTGTCGGTCGGTGTCGGTCGGTCGTCGGTCGGTGTCGGTCGGTGTCGGTCGGTGTCAGTTGTTCGGTGTCAGATGGTCGGTCGGTGTCTGTCGGTCTCTCGGTGTCGGTTTGTGTCGGTCGGTGTAGGAAGGTGTCGGTCTGCCCTGCCCTGCCCTGCCCTGCCCTGGCCCTGCCCTGCGCTGCGCCCGCCCTGCCCTCCCTCCCTGCCCTGCCCTGCCCCCCTGCCCTGCCCTGCCCTGCCCTGCCCTGCCCTGCCCTGCCCTGCCCTGCCCTGCCCTGCCCTGCCCTGCCCTGCCCTGCCCTGCCCTGCCCTGCCCTGCCCGCCTGCCCTGCCCTCCCTGCCCTGCCCTGTCGAGGGCATGTTTGAGATCTTAGGTGGTTGGAGGTGTCGCCTATGACAAACGAAAACAATGCAACATATTCCGTAACCGAAGCCTATTGTGTCTTAAGTGGTCATTCTTTTCTTTAAAAACGATGAATATACAACTTAATGGTGTGTCATGTATGAACGTCCGTCCATCAGTCTGATTGACTATCCGACTGTTGTTTGTTCTTTCTTTACAGAACATACAAACGATGGCAGCTGCAGTTGCTATAATCCAGGCGCGCAATTTACCATGGGAACGAGTCTTTAGGACCGAACCAATCCCCTAGACTTCATGGATAACGAGGACCAAATATCGAAATGCAGGCTGTCTCGTGATTTTTTTCTACAAGTATGCAACATTGCACATGCTGACATTATACGGTCAACCCTGATATCACACAGTCTGTCAGTGTCATTGCAAGTGTTGACTGCATTGCGATTTTACGCAACTGGTAGTACCCTGGCGGTTACTGGAGAGATATACAACATTAGCAAATCAAGTGGTTCTAGAAAGTGGAGTATAATTTTCGGACAGTGTTAGCCTGTGTTTCGTTTATGATAAGGAGATACCTGGTTTTCAGACTAGATGGAGAAACAGTCCTGACGCATTTAACAAAAATGTCAGACCCGTCCGCTGAATGCACGTGCGCATTAATCCAGTCCTATACTGGTAAACATGTTCAGGGGCAATCCTATATGTGTGACACTGACTCACACAGTGCATGCATTTCTACATGTAATCAACAAATTACCGTGTCCAGTTCAAATAAATATAATATGTCATTCGGTAGTTGTATCAGATACATCCATATCTGACCGGGCATACCATTAATAATCGACAGTACATGACTTGTGTTCTGCTGACTCTGAAACGTGATTTCTGAGTTAATGAGGTAATCTAAGTAAAATTTAAAAAATGGTCGAACTACAATTTTATTGGAATGTAAAAATAAAAACATTGTTAATTGCTTATTTTGTTGCTGTTTCATGTCATATGCCAGTTTATATTACAGTATAACGTTCACTAGTTGGCAATAAATATATCCACATGTATTCAATGGCGTCGGAATATTGAGATAAAATTTATATTCTACATGAGATTATTTTTAAAAATTAATAATATTCAACATTAGGCTTGCAAATCCGTTATTTTAGATGTGAAAACACATAAAGGGAAAGAAAAGTCATCATAAAAATATAAGCCTCGAGCGGAATCGAACCCGCGCGGCACATACCAAAGCTGTAAACAATAACTAAGTTGTAACTTATGACGGACTTGTTATGACCGTCTTAAGTTTGTGTTGTGAAACCAAATAAGCAATGACTTAAGTCGGTCATAACTTTTGTCATAAGTTATAACTTAAGTTCGAACTTATGAACAAACTAAGATTTGTTAGTGAAACGGGCCCCAGATCCAGATGAGCCGGCTCGTAACGAGCCGTCTCATCAGGATCTCCACTGTTTGTTAATAATTTTAAACGTCGTACAGATTACCCTTTTAGAAGAATGGGATAATTTGAATGAACAAAATTAATGAAATAGCGTGAAACATTGGCATGGAACATCCTATTAAGTTACTTGGTGTTGAAAGGGTTAACCCTTTCAACACCACAAACCTCTATAGAGACAATGTTTGCAAACAGTGCAGATCCAGATGAGCCGGCTCGTAACGAGCCGTCTCATCAGGATCTCCACTGTTTGTTAATAATTTTAAACGTAGTACAGATTACCCTTTTAGAAGAATGGGATAATTTGAATGAACAAAATTAATGAAATAGCGTGAAACATTGGCATGGAACATCCTATTAAGTTACTTGTTGTTGAAATCCAAAACTATACCTGAGGGCCAAACCAGGGGCATCGGGATTTCGGCAAGGATGAACCCCACCGTCAAACATACCCTTCACATGCTACCGACCGACAACCAGCCATTTGGATGATGAGTGGTGCAAAAAAAGAGAATGTTCCCAGAGCTCCAGATAAGGTGTGTATTGGCGTATTTTAGCTGAATATGCATTGATTATCAAAAGTGGGAGTACAAAATATGCACAGAAATGTGAAAATACGCATTAATATTCAAATTGAGTTGTTCTCCAGGCTGCCAGCTGGAATGTTAGTCCTGTACCATGCTGTATCAGTGTGCCATCTAGACCCTGTCTCCAGGCAATTTTTCTCCATCCCAGGAACCACTGCCTGGAGCCACGGTCTACTGACTGCCAGACTAAACATAAGTGGAGGACAACCACATATACCATAATAACCATACGTATTCCGACACCATTTGTTCCCAAAACAAATTGTATCCAAATACTGTGTTATTTAGCTACAATAATTCGCCTCCGATATGTTATCTACGGGTACAATTTGACCCATTCAAACAATGTGAAGAACCGAAGTGCATACCCAAACCTGTTGATGTTATGTCAAAATTTAGTAAACTGTATATTTTATACCTTTAAACAAATAATCTTTGATGTAGAACTAGTAAGTTACCAACAATAATAGAACAGGGAAATCATTTTCCCGTGGAAGCCATCTTTTCTCTAGTTGTTGTTCAACATTCAACATAACGAAATGAAGCTTTCAAATTTACAAGATATACATGTAAATGTCAGATAAACAACTTGACACGATAAAATAACCAATTTCTGCATGTGTATGTTCTTTATTATTTATTGATACAGCTCTGACAGTTTTATATCGCTAACATATCAAACACGCTGGATAACCGATTTAAAAAATCACTCTTTCGTGCGTTACATTAAAGAGATGGGGTTAAATTGCTACCCTTGCGAGAGGTATGGAGCGGGGTAGCAATTTTGTTTGTACGTGTTATTGTGATAAACCAGTACAACCATATAGACCTTGAGCCACCAATAACCCCCCCTCCCCCCGTGGGATTTTTGGTCAGTATGATTTTCGGATTCAGTAACCTATTGTCTATCAAACTTGATTGTCTGCGCCTACAAAGCCGATGGATGAACAAATGGCGGCCATTTTCCAAAATGGCCGCCATACAAAACTGGGTGGTTTTAGAACAGGCCGATATGTGTCATTTAAATCACGTTCTTCCAAGTTAAGCGATATCATTTTTTAACCAATTGAGTATAAAATGACTTACAATAAGTTTTATATTGGATACCATCCTCAAATAGCCACAATTATCAAAATGGCCGCCAAAATACTTAATTGTTTATGCTTGCAACATTTTTTTTCACCACACGATGAGCTACCTACAATTTAATCATGTCAGTAGCAACATATTCACATGGCAGATCCTTTTTCACATCGATTTGCATTATTTCTGGTGTGCTATCAACGGTAATTATTTTCAAAATGGCCGCCAAACAGGTATTATATAATGGCCCTTTCGGGTATTTTTGGAGATTATTGGAGTTCATGACAAATGACAAATGCATGAAAGCATTGTCATCATACTCGGAGTTTCGAGACAGGGTTAGTGAAGGGAAACTTGGGAAAATGGCACAGTATTGGCTGGGATACATGGATTCGGTGCATACGGTGTTGCAGTTTCTCCGAGCCACCAAAGAAAACAACTTAGACCTTCACATAGCATGTCTTCAGAAAATGTGTCCATTGTTCTTCAGCTTTGACCATCCCAACTATGCACGTATACTAACAGTATATCTGCTGAGTTTGTTAGAGCAGTTATATCCTGGGATGGAAGATCTGTTGAGGAACAATGGATTCAGCGTGAACCGATCCAGTGTTCCGTCATCCAGAAATGGCGTGGATATCACAATAGAGCAAACCATCAATCGCCATGCTAAGTCACATGGAGGTATCATAGGTTTCAGCCGCAATTATGCAGCATACTACAGATGGTGTATGACGAGACACTTCCGAGCTAGCTACATGGATGCTACGCTTGAACTGGCTGATATGAACGCGCATGAACAGTCTTCACACAAGGACACACGAACTTCGGAAATATCCAGAAGTGAAACAGACGTCAAGAAAATTATCAATGCAATAGGAAATTTTATAGATCTGTTTGAAGTATCAGATGAATCGCTCTATTGCATATCTTCAGGGGCGCCAGCTCCTAAAGATGTCGTTGACGATCTGCTGTCTGCAGAAATGACAGGAAAACAAAGGTTTGCGCGGTTTGTCCAGGAGCGGTTTGTTGAAAAGTCAGTCAGCTTTCATGCACCAATAAAACAGTTGCGCCTGAAAACATTTGCATCACTCGCTAAAGCTGTGAAGCTCACTGGTACGCAGAGAAAGACAAAGGAGTTAGTAGCTGAACAAAATATATTTGGGCAGCTAATTTCACTTGCTCTCAAACACAACATTGACATGGAAACGGTGCTTAGCTACCCATTGGGACCTGTGACATGGTCGCTCGCCATTGCGGATGGCTCGCCAGCAAAAACTGATAAAGCTAAACTCATGCACCAGCTTGAAGGACAATCACATAGTGCTGATGTACCTCCGACGGGTCAAGTGAGCTATATTATTGACGGCAATGCACTGCTACACATGCAGACCGCTTTGCCAAACACATTCGCGGATCTTGTAGATAACATATATCATCAGCTCCCGAAAGTTGAGCGTGTAGATTTTGTGACAGATACATACCAAGACTTGTCAATAAAAGCATCTGAGCGACTACGCAGGGGTACATCAAAGACTTACATTATAAAAGGACCTCTCACAAAAGTTCCACGAGATTGGAAACTATTCTTGTCAAACAATTCAAACAAAACACAACTAATTAGACTTCTCATGTCTGAATGGATGCAAGATAAGTACACTCCAAAGCTGATCGGCAAGACTATTCAGTTTGTAAGCGGGGAGCAATGTATGCAGCTAACTAACACTGATGGTAAGATTACACAAACTGTTGAGATAGAGGAGTTGCACTCATCGCAAGAGGAGGCGGATACACGGCTAATCCTGCATTGTGCATACCATGCACTGCATACACCAGAGAACAGCACCATTATTGTGAGATCCCCAGACACGGATGTGTTTGTTTTGATGTTGAAATTCGGACAGAAGCTGAAACAACAACTGCTGTTAGATACCGGAGTTGGGAACAAGAGGCGGCTGGTTGACATACATGGTGTCATTGAGACATAGGAACTGAACTGTGTTTGGCATTGCCTGCACTCCATGCTTTTACAGGCTGTGATAGCACAACTGCTTTCGTTCGGAGTGGTAAAGTTACTCCTTTGAAAACACTCCAGCGGCATCCAGAGTTTATTGAAGCCTTCCAGAAGTTGGGAATGTCTCGGTCAGTTGATGAAAAGCTATTTCAAACGCTTAAACACTTTGTATGCTTGCTGTACAACAAATCAGACATTACAGATATCAACAAGCTACGAATGGAGCTATTTCTACAAAAGTGTAGCCCCAGGTCTGGCGATCTTCTTTCGACGTACAATGGGGCTGACCTGAGCCTTTTACCACCATGCAGATCGTCACTGAAAATGCATGTAGCAAGAGCCAACTATCAAACGCTCATTTCGAACAATGCTGACCGACGTGATGCAGACATACCGCCACCAGATGAACATGGATGGGAAGTTAACAATCACTTCTTAGAATGCAAGTGGACATAAGGAGATCACCTGCCAAGTGAAATGGTTGATCTGTTAATAGAGGAACGGGATGACGTACCTGATACTGATGAAGATCCTGAAGCAGAGAGCCTACTTGATGCCATGTTTGACACTGATGACGCGTATGACTAGTCTGGATTTATCTTAACCTACTCTCACAATTAGAACTTCACATAACTTGCCTGATGTTGTGACGATCGCAATTTGAATATTGTAAACCATGATGTATTTTGCCTCTTGAATTGTATTATATGTGGCTGGAACGTTTGTATATTGTGTTTCATCTTGCCTGATGCTGTGATGATTGCCTCGCCATAGATGCGATGTTTTGACATTAACAACATATATACTTTTTTTTTGCAAGTTGAATGCTGTAAACCATGATATATGTTGCCTCTTGAATTGTAGTATATGTGGATCAAGCTGTTGCCTATTGTGTTTCATCTTGCCTGATGCTGTGAGGATTACCTCGCCACATGTGCGATGTTTTGACTTTAACAATAGTAGAATATTTTGTATTGCAAGTTGAATACTGTAAACCATGATGTATGTTGCCTCTTAATTGTATTATATGTGGATTAAGTTTTTGCCTATTGTGTTTCATCTTGCCTGATGCTGTGAGGATTGCCTCGCCACAGGTGCGATGTTTTGACTTGAACAACATGTAGAATATCTTGTATTGCAAGTTGATTACTGTAAACCATGACATGTGTTTCCTCTTGAATTGTATTATATGTGGATTACGTTTTTGCCTATTGTGTTTCATCTTGCCTGATGCTGTGAGGATTGCCTCGCCACAGGTGCGATGTTTTGACTTGAACAACATGTAGAATATCTTGTATTGCAAGTTGATTACTGTAAACCATGACATGTGTTTCCTCTTGAATTGTATTATATGTGGATTACGTTTTTGCCTATTGTGTTTCATCTTGCCTGATGCTGTGAGGATTGCCTTGACACAGGTGCGATGTTTTGACTTGAACAACATGTAGAATATTTTGTATTGCAAGTTGATTACTGTAAACCATGACATGTGTTTCCTCTTGAATTGTATTACATGTGGATTACGTTTTTGCCTATTGTGTTTCATATTGCCGCCTTATGCTGTGAGGATTGCCTCGCCACAGGTGCGATGTTGTGACTTAACAACATGTAGAATATGTATTGCAAGTTGAATACTTTAAACCATGACATGTGTTGCCTCTTGAATTGTATTATATGTGGATTACGTTTTTGCCTATTGTGTTTCACTTGCCTGATGCTGTGAGGATTGCCTCGCCACAGGTGCGATGTTTTGACTTGAACAACATGTAGAATATTTTTTATTGCAAGTTGATTACTGTAAACCATGACATGTGTTTCTTCTTGAATTGTATTATATGTGGATTACGTTTTTGCCTATTGTGTTTCATCTTGCCTGATGCTGTGAGGATTGCCTCGCCACAGGTGCGATGTTTTGACTTGAACAACATGTAGAGTATTTTGTATTGCAAGTTGAATACTGTAAACCATGATGTATGTTGCCTCTTGAATTGTATTATATGTGGATTCTTTTTTTGCCTATTGTGTTTCATCTTGCCTGATGCTGTGAGGATTGTCTCGCCACTATAACGAGATTATTAATGTTGTAGATCAACTACTGTTGCCGATAATGATCTATCTAGTGCCCCGAAATGTTTAAATATTCGGATATATTTCAAAATCGGTACCGTCAATTTTTATTTGAGAAATGTCCGTACAGACGGACGAAAACACGGACTCATAGTATATTTAGTAAGTATGGACAATAATGTTACATATTTGAGTTGTTTTCAATCCATAGTAAGCGGTTATAATGTTGTTAAATTGCATAATATTACATACCTGTTAAATTGCCATTGTAAAATGAGTGGGTGGGGAATGGTCGAAAATACGTTATTTTTCACTTTGTATATTTTGTGGTAGACACTAAATAGTCGACGTATATACATTGGATATGTTCAATTGGCCCTACTAGACTACATTGACATGATAAAATGAAAAAACGCCAACTTTTCATAAAGTTATTAACATGTATATTTTACCATTGAAATTGGGTGGGTGGGGTAATAAAACCTGTAAAATATGACTTCTAGATTGTCAAATTTATTTCAATTGTATATTATTCTATTCCATGGTGTTCAAAATCTCTGAAAACGTACGAAAATACCATCTTATTCGAACAAAAGGATATAAGTTAGGCAATTTTTATTAAAAAATGCGATTTTTCAAGATACTAAAAATACCGAGGGTGACATACTTGAAAATGGCGCCATATGTTCATCCATCGGGTTACAGAGCGCAGACAACGGATTAACACTCATAATTGAATGTAGTTTCAGGAAATATATGTCTGCAAAAATCCCACAGGGGGGGGGAGGGTTTCGGTTATTGGCTCATGGGCTAATACTAACTATAGATATATGTTCCCCCAGAGTAAATTGTGTCCAAATATTTAGTTATTACGGTATTGGAACTTATACTCACTGCTTACAACCAGCAGGGGTGACTACAGATTATTTCTGCATCAACATTAGCCCTGCTGTCAAGGCCAGAGAAAATTAATGTTCACATTCGCACCCCTGCCCGCACCTGAAATAAACTGCCAGACTCATTTGTGTATATGTATATAAATTGGCAAAAAAAAAATAAGTTAGTCTTAACCCTTACACTGCTATATTATTTTTTTGTCGTCTGCTGTTTATTTTCTATTTTCCATTTTTATCATCAAAAACACACTTCAGAATCATTTCCATTGGAAATGATTCTAAAGTGCTGTTAAACCATGTTTTTATTGAGAAATAAGGCAAGATATAAAAACAACAGCAGACGATAATTGTTGTGTGTAGCGGTCTAAGGGTTAATAATATAAATTAATTGCCACAAAAGCTCGCAGCCCACCTGCCTCATTTTACTAAAATGTTGGATGTGAAACTACAAATTATTTTCTTATGGCCAAACAAGATTGTGATTTGATCCCAAGATTCCCATCTACTCCCAGATTACATAAACAATGATTTCTAGTTTCGACACGTTTGGTCTCCATCTTTTTAGATGTATAATATGCTTTTAACCCTTTGACCGCTAACTTATTTTTTTGTCGTCTGCTGTTTATTTTCTCTTTTCCATTTTTATCATCAAAAACATGCTTTGACAGCACTTTAGAATAATTTACAACATGCTTTGACAGCACTTCAGAATCATTTCCACTGGAAATGATTCTGAAATGCTGTCAAACCATGTTTGTATTGAGAAATAAGTCAAGATATAAAAACAACAGAATATAATTTTAACGCTTAGACCGCTACACACAACAATTGTCGTTTGCTGTTGCTTTTATATCTTGCCTTATTTCTCAACAAAAACATGGTTTGACAGCACTTCAGAATCATTTCCAACCCAATCAAACCCTAACCCAACGGAAATGATTCTGAAGTGCTGTCAAAGCATGTTGTAATTTATTCTAAACTGTTGTCAAAGCATGTTTTTAATGATAAAAATGTTAAATAGAAAATTAACAGCAGACGAGAAAAAAATTAAGATAGCGGTCTAAGGGTTAACGTATTTAAATTTTTATTTATTTTCTTTTCTATTTTCTCATTTCTTTTTAAACCGAAAGTATATGTTGTGACCACTCATTTGAACCATCTGAGATGGTTCAATTGACACAATATATACTTCTGATGCGGTAGAAAGAATTTATTGTTTTTGTCGATACCACTGTGTGTACCTTCAGAACATAATGGGTTGAAACAGCAGTGGGTACTACTGGCAAGTGATTTCAGGGCTTACATGCACATTTATAACTGATCCCACCAAATGTGATTGTACTGGAGAAAAAGGGCCTTAAATGATCAATGCAGACCCAGATCAGCTTGCGTATCCACGCAGTCCGACAGGCTCTGCACTGTTCATCATTGAAGCAGTGGAGCAAGTGTTAGCAGTTTCTAACAAGTAGCATAGATAGATTGTTGATGTATCCGGAGCTAGACTGGAGCAAAATTCCAATTCTCAATTTTAAATAAAAAAAAGGCCCTTTTCTCTAGCCACGTCCCATCACATATACATGTCTACGCATAAATGTCATGTGAAAACTGGCCCAATTAACCCTTACAATGCTGAATTAATTTGTGTCGTCTGCTGAATATTTTTTATTTTTCCATTTTTCTCATCAAAAACTTGGTTTGGCAGCACTTTAGTATCATTTCCAATGGAAATGATTCTAAAATGCTTCCAAACCATGTTTTTACTGAGAGAACAGACAAAATATGAATTATCAGCAGACGACTATTTTCGGTTCCCGCATTCTAAAGGTTAACATTCTATTCCACTCTATGCACAGACTAACATATACATTTGGAGGTCCAGTTGGAGAGATTCCACTGCATACAATTGACAAATATGACAAACATTATTGTCTTGAATCGAACTCAAAAACTGAACCTATGCTGGTTAATAATACAAATGGTAAGTTGTACCTTTACACATTAAACTTGGAAGCAGTTTTTAAATATACCAAGTTCCAGCAATAACTCCGCCTAGTACAACGTCTGAAAATGTGATTATGTTGTTGACTCGGCGATGAACAAGTGAAGCAATTTCATGCGCATCAACACTCGGTAATAAACATAATCTGGGACAATTACCTGCCACGTTTATACCATAGGAAAACACCGAGGCACAATTCTGTCTAGATTGATACACGGTGAATGGAGGCAATGATCATTTCAGGAGAGAGATGATTATTATGTCTATACCAGATGTAGTGGGAAACATGTTTCCGCTTAGTCCGCAAATTACAAGTGGGTCTGCCTCATCTAATATGACTAAGTCATTGGTTAAAGGTACATGCCCACTCAGTAGGCACAACATGTTCTTTATATCAGAGACATCATCTCAGACATTTTCTAACAAAATAAACATTCATTTCCCATGACCCCACGTATTGATTGACATTATTATACATTTTATATTAGATGTAAATTTCAACACTGATATCAGGGGCGATAACCGTGTTTCCGTAAAATGTTAATGGATTTTACTGTTTATTCTCAGTATTTATTTTTTGATGTGCAATGATCATACTTTATAATCTGTCGAAAATATTATTTTTTCAGGTGACACATTTACTTAGTATAAATAATTAAAAAATATCATGCCGCATTTGCATATTAAAATAGCCCGATACCACCACGAGTCATTACCAGTAAAATAATATTACTAAATGATTATATCTGTATAGCAGGCACTCGTAATTTTTAGAAGTGGTGGAATAGTGACACAATTATACACTTATTTAATTACAATAAAGAACATTTTGTGCCTACTGAGTGGACATGTACCTTTAATGAGCTGAGGTGGGGTGGAAGGCTGGGAGAGGGTAACAACCCAGGCCCCACCACAATAAATGCATGTAGATACTGAAGATATTTAAATAGAGGATCTTACATGAATGATGAGTTAATATGATATTTAGTAAACAAATTTACTGACATCAGTCAACATGTGTAATAAATTAGATTTGTTATACCACAGAAAATTTCTTGGGTTTTGATTGGTCAGCATGGCAGACGACAATATGTAATAGTTATAGTTCATAATTATATTGAATTTTTAATAACTTAATTTTGTAGCGAGCAAGAAATTAATTTATAAAAAATTCAATATGTGAACTATAACATACTTATTGTTTACCAGCCCACTCGCAAAGCTCCGCCCATAAACATGATTTTGAATCACTATACTGGCATGTGATTGGCTGTGTGACACGAAGTGAGCGCGTGGGTGGGCGGTAATATGCTTTGCGTCTCGTAAACTGATGACACAAGGCGTAAAATCAGTTGTAAATATATTTAAAGAATTAATTTAATAGATATTGGCGAAAGTGTCACAATATGCCATTAACCCTTTCCCTGTTTTGCGATATTTCGACTCTTCCAAATCAAAAAACATCTGAATAAAAGAATCAAATGCTGGGTCAAATGATGGTTAAATTATCTGATAGAGTAGAAAACATTGTGGGAAAAAGAGAAATTGCTTGTTACAAGCAATTTCTCCTTTTCCCACAATGTTTTCAAAAGACATCTTCTGCAGAGGCGTCAAAAGTCGTCTCTATCAGGGAAAGGGTTAAAGGAGATGAAATGCTGTTCTTTCATTGGTCGAGACACTAGGGTAAACAATAAGAGCTGATATTGTTTGTGAAGCCCGTCAACATTGCTCAAATCAAAAGAGGTGGGTTGACACAAAGTAAAAAAAAAATGCCCTGTCTGAAGCAATATGCCCCTCTGCTGCATCTTAGATTCAGACAATAGACAATAGATTCGGGCATTCGGGAGGGGGGGGTGGGGGTCATTAAAACAGACAGACGCTGACAATAATGGGTTGGGTGTATGGCATAAATTCACCGATATCATTCATTCATACCAAGAGCAGTCGGAGTACAGCATAGCTTGACCTTTTGCTTATTTGTAAATAAATGTTTTGAAATAATGTTGACCAAAACCTTTACCCTCTGTGTAATATTGCTACCAACGCTGACATTCAAGCAATGTGATTAGGTTGTTAAATCAAAATACAAAATATGTGACCGCTTGAAAATGAAAGATTGATCAATTAACACAAATTAATTAATTGATTAATATTTTCTCTTTGATCACTGTCAAATGTCAGTTGTGATTTATGTGTTGATTTAAGTTATCCATTTCATTGAAGTGAAGCAGGGAGTTGACAACAATCGCATTCATAAAGCATTCTTTTCTATGCTTCAGAAAGAAACATTCCATTTGATGTATAGGAATTGACAGTTTGTATGGATTCTTGAGAACAAATAATAATAGAAGTTATTCTTATTCTACAATCAATATGGTGTCATATTGCCCGTCTGAATCTATATTCACCCGAGGCGCAGCCGAGGGCGAATATAGTTTCAGACGGGCAATATGACACCATATTGACTTTGTAGAATCACAATAACGTATTTGTCATATACCATAGATTCTTTGTATTCCTCCAGAATTTAGTTTTATAAGTGTAATAATTCCAGCACAAAAATATTTACACAATTCCCTAACATTTTATTGGCCCGTAGCAAGTCTCTGTCCAAAATTTATATCCCAATAAACTCCCACGCCGAATTACTTTCCGTAACCGTGAGGCGCAGTTAATATAATTATTCAGAAAACGGAAAATAAACACATTTTCTTGATGAATTTATTTCAAATGCTGGAATTATAAGGAATGAATGGCCTTTTTGTGGAATTTATCGGGGATATAAACTTGGATAAGTCGCGGGAATACTGGACGAGGCCTTCCGGCCTTCGTCCAGTATTCCCGCGACTTTTCCAAGTTTATACCCCGATAAATTCCACAAAAAGGCCATTCATTCCTATAATGTTACATTTTTTTAACGTCATAGAAATATGGCGCCAAACGGCACGACGTCATGACGTTACAAATATTAGCCGACGTCATGACGTTACAAATATTAGCCGACGTCATGACGTTACAAATATTAGCCGACGTCATCCTGACGTAACAGAGTAGACATTTGTTAATAACTTGGCAATTCCTGGACCGATTTTCAAAATCTAACTTTTCTTTTCTTAGTTAGGTCTTTACCAATCCCTATGATTATGTTTCGGAGGTGATTTCTATACCCGTCAGACTGACCAATCAAAACGCAAGAAATTTATCTGCGGTATGACAAATGTTGATGATAGGTATGAATTTGTAAAGAATATGGGGGCCGTTTCACTAAACTTTGCACGACTAAAATGTTTGTAAGTGAAAATTTAGGATCGTCTGGAAATTTCAATTAATGGATTTACATTTATTGAGCATAGGCTGCATATGATCAATAAATGTAAATCCAGTAATTGTTTACAAGAAAATGTTGTTAATGTGGAATTTACAGACTATCATAATGTTGAACTTATAAACATTGTAGTCGTACAAAGTTTAGTGAAACGGCGGCCATGACGTCGTCTTTCATAATTGAAGCGGCCAGTAAAAGAAAGGGGCCAACTCTTAGGTTGAATAATGCTCTTAGTAAAGCTTATAGCATTGCCAGCTTCTTCTTTAAAAAAACAACAACAGAAATATAGTCATAAATATTTTACAAAGTACATGTATTATAGGTGAATCTGGCAGGGTAGTTAACTGGCATATAGCTGGTACATTCTGGTTACCCCGTAATTGACTCAGGTACAGAGTTTCGCCAAGTAATAACGCTATTATGAATAGTTGAGCTGTTTTACCATAATAAATGGTGCTATTCACACCCTTGGAGCGTATCACGTTTTGTTTTTGTTACATGGGAATGCTTGGTTAACACACATCCTGTTCATTGCTTACTCAACTCGGTAGGTATTGAAAGACGGGTTTCATAAGCAGAGAAACATATGTGGAGAACATGGATAAATAATAGTCTCGATGACATATGGGCAGCTGGATCAGAAAGGGACCGACCTTCAACATTCACAGCCACCGTAGCCCCAGATCAACCTGTGCATCCGTGCAGTCTGATCAGAGCCTACATTGCTTACAACTAATTCACCGAAATAGGTTTAGTGTAACCCGCAGCTAAAACATTTGATCATATTACAATGTGCAGTGTGCAAAATGGTTCGGATCTACATTGTTTTAAGGCCCCATTTCTCAGTGACAGCCCATATATGAGGCACACCGTGTGATTTTGTAAACATATTTACAAAATGTACAATATTTTCCGTAAAAGTCGACGAAATGTTCATAGCAAGTGCAGAATTGTTATGGTGGAGCGCCGTGGCGTAATGGTTAGTGTGTCGGACTACTGATCCAAGGGTCGTGGGTTCGAGCCTGACTAGCGGCGTGCGTTGTGTCCTTGAGCAAGACACTTTATCCACACTGCTCCAGTTCACCCAGCTGTAAATGGGTACTGATAATTCGTAGTTGCTCTGTAAATACGAATTACCGGCTTCTCTCAAAAATCTCTACCTCCGTTCTTTCTCCCATTCTTGGGAGACGGCATGCAAGGTCCTAGAGCCAGTGCCGCCGTTAATAAAGAATTGTTATGAGAATTTCGTCATTTTTTACATCGTTTACAGAATATCAGTTTCTGGAAATATATTTCATGAAAAATCGCACTTGTTCTTAGGTACAAAATCGCATGGCGTGACTCATATGTAGCTCTGAGAAATGGGGTTTGGGGGTTTAACGGTTTAACGGCCTATCAACAGCTAAGGTCATTTAAGGCCGGGTCAATGGGTTTAGTACTAAATCCAATTTATTACCTGTACAAGTACATGTACATGTTCAAGTACATGTAAGTAATGGGGCTTATGGGTTATGTGATCAGTGTAGATCCATATCAGCCTGTGCGTCTGCACAGTATGATCAGGATCTGCACTGTTCCATGAACAAGAAATGGCATCGTTAAACGAAGTTAATCCCCTCGCTGGCAGCCATAATAAAATAAACAAGTCCTCAGTGACCTTGACCTTAGGCGGTGAGAAGTTGGTCAAATGTAAACAAAGCAATATCCAATGACACACATTGTGGCCAAATATTATCGTGGATCATGATTTATTGAAAAAAAAGAAAAAAAACATTTTTGCCTTACAAACAAGGTGAACACAAGTCTTCAGACCTTGATCTTGAGCGGTCGGATGTGGGTCATATGAAAAACAAAGCAGCATCGCTACACACACATTGTGGCCAAATATTATCAAAATCGGAGAAGCGGTTGATCAGTTCTTCAAAAGAGAAAAAAAACTTGACAACAAGGTGAACAAAAATCCTCAGTGAACTGGACCTTGCGCGGTCGGACGTGGGTCTTATACAAAAGAACACTCCCTAGACACACATTGTGGCCAAATATCATCAAAATCTGTGAAGCGGTTTGTGAGTTATTGAAAAATGAAAGGTGTTACTAACGTACGTATATCCCCTCTTGCCTATTGGCGAGGGGATTATAAAACACCCTTCGCCACTGAGGTTCACCTTTGTATTTTGACATATATGACACTCAACACCGGAAATAAGTGTTTCACGTGTCAAACAGTTGACGCGAGATGAGGGATCCGCCATTGTTGTTAAGACTGTATGAACCAACATGAAAACGCATGGAAGTGTATCCGTTTTCGCACACCCGAAAATCTTCCGATCAAAAGCATATAACCTAAAAATTAAAATTGATTTACAGTATGAAGCCATTATATTAGCGAATAATGACTACATGTTAACTAACCCTTAGACCGCTATCTTAATTTTTTTGTCGTCTGCTGTTTATTTTCTATTTTCCATTTTTATCATCAAAACATACTTTAACAGCACTTTAGAACTAGAAATGGACGCCTGTCGACAAGCGCATGTGTATCCCCCTCCCCAGATACACAAGTAGTTTGAAAAAAGGGTGTTCGAGTTATGCTCCGGAGACAAAATCAGTGACGGAAAAACAAAGGGAGATAACTAAAGAATTAGTGATGCAAGAGTTGTCATTCTTGCGGGACACACCTTTAGGGTCGTGGTCTATGCATGTGTGAAGTTTCATGAAAATATTCCAAAGGGTGTTTGAGTTATGCTCCAGACACGAAATCAGTGCACGAAACAACAAAGGGAGATAACTAAGAAATTAACGACGCAAAGTTGTCATTCTTACGTGCGACACACCTTTGGGTCGTCTTCTATGCATGTGTGAAGTTTAATAAACTAGAAAATGTGTTCATAGAACACGGATGTCCCACATATCGCTTGTTTGATAATAAAATGAGGCCAAATTGCAAGTCAAAATTTTCTTTTACCTGAGCGTTAAAGTTTTGAAGCACCAAGTATGTGACCTTGACCCTGGGCTTGGCGGGGGCAGGACAAACGTGGATTTGGCACAGGGCAGTAGAGGACCATTAGAGCAATGCATATATGAAATATGAAGCTGATCCGTGAAAGAAAACAGAAAATTATAAGATATTTACCTGAGCGTTAAAGTTTTTGAAGCACTAAGTATATGATGTTAACCCTGGGCTTGGCTTGGGGGCGGGACGAACGTGGATTTGGCACATGGCGGTAGAGGACCATTAGAGCAACGCATATATGAAATATGAAGTTGATCCGTAGAATGGAAAAGAAAAACAAAAATTATAAGATATTTACCCGAGCATTAAAGTTTTTGAAGCACCAAGTATGTGACCTTGACCCTGGGATTGGCGGGGGCAGGACGAACGTGGATTTGGCACAGGGCGGTAGAGGACCATTAGAGCAATGCGTATATGAAATATGAATGATGATCCATGAAAGAAAACAGAAATTATAAGATATTTACCCGAGCGTTAAAGTTTTTGAAGCACTAAGTATTGTGACCTTGACCCTGGCTTGGCGGTGGGGGCAGGACGAACGTGGATTTGGCATAGGGCGGTAGACGACCATTAGAGCAACGCGTATATGAAATATGAAGTTGATCCGTGAATGGAAATAAAAATTATAAGATATTTACCTGAGCGTTAAAGTTTTTGAAGCACTAAGTATGTGACCTTGACCCTGGGCTGGCGGGGCAGGACGAACGTGGATTTGGCACAGGGCGGTAGACGACCATTAGAGCAACGCGTATATGAAATATGAAGTTGATCCGTGAATGGAAATAAAAATTATAAGATATACCTGAGCGTTAAAGTTTTTGAAGCACCAAGTTATGTGGACCTTGACCCTGGGATTGGTGGGGCAGGACGAACGTGGATTTGGCACAGGGCGGTAGAGGACCATTAGAGCAATGCGTATATGAAATATGAAGATGATCCATGATCCATGAAAGAAAACAGAAAGTATAAGATATTTACCCAAGCGTTAATGTTTTTGAAGCACTAAGTATGTGACCTTGACGGGGCAGAACGAACGTGGATTTGGCACAGGGCGGTAGAGGACCATTAGAGAGCAATGCGTATATGCGTGTTCGAGTTATGCTCTGGATACAAAATCAGAGCACGAAACAACAAAGGGAGATAAGTAAACAAGAATTCCGCGGAATCAGATGCCTCGCCTTGTCCCGCCTTGACCTCGAGCCTGGGCCCGAAAGCAATTTTCACTGGCCCGAACATATTATACAATTATTGACTAGTGAACCATAGAATATCAGATTATATTCTATGGCTCACTAGTCAATAATTGTTTTATTATATGATAATAGTCTGTATATAGCACTTACGACCTTATGCTACTAGACAAAAATTGAAAAAGAATTTGAAAAAAAAAATGAAAAAAAAAAATGGAAAAAAAGTTTAAAAATTAAAAATAATAATGCTTGCTACTGGAGCCCAGAATTTTTTTTAATAGTCCTATATTTATCTACATATATCTGCACAGGTCCACATAATGCCACAATATTTTCAACACAGTTTACGGAAATGTAATATAATCATTTACCTGTATAAATTACCTGTAAGTGGTCAGTGGTCAGTTGCACATGCTAGCACATGCACAGGTGAATAGTCTGTATATAGCACTTACGACCTTATGCTACTGGACAAAAATTGAAAAATAATTTGAAAAAAAAAAATGAAAAAAAAAAATGAAAAAATGAAAAAAAAAAAAATGGAAAAAAAAAGTTTAAAAATAATAATGCTTGCTACTGGAGCCCAGATTTTTTTCCAGTCAAATTGAAAAATAATTTAAAAAAAAAAATGAAAAAAAATAATGAAAAAAAAAAAAAAGAAAAAATGACAAAAAAAAGTTTAAAAATAATAATGCTTGCTATTGGAGACCAGATTTTTTTTTAATAGTCCTATATTTATCTACATATATCTGCAGAGGTCCACATAATGCCACAATATTTTCAACACAGTACCCAATGTAGTGATTTACCTGTATAAATTACCTGGTCAGCAGTGGTCAAGCACTGGACATCTGCACATGCAGGCCCATGCTTAGCACATGGTTCTCCCAGTTTCTATTCAGTTCTCTCTACAGGTAAGGTGTACAGAGCACACGAGAAAAGGTATACAGAGCAGACGAGAAAACAGGTCTTCATGCATTATTGTCCAGTTTGTAGAGTGCGCAAAACAAAAAAGGGAGATAACTGAAAAATTAGCTACGCAAGAGTTGTCATTCTTGTGCGCGACACACCTCCGGGTCGTGGTCTATGCATGTGTGAAGTTTCATGAAAATATTCCAAAGGGTGGTCGAGTTATGCTCCGGACAGGAAATCAGTGAGCGAAAACAAAAAAGGGAGATAACTCAAAAATTAGCTATGCAAGATTGTCATTCTGTGCACGACACACCTTCGGTTCGTGGTCTAATTGAATGTGTTAAGTTTCATAAAAATATTCCAAAGGGTGGTCGAGTTATGGTCAATCAGTGCGCGAAACAAAAAAGGGAGATAACTCAAAAATTAGCTATGCAAGAGTTGTCATTCTTGTGCGCGACACACCTTCGGGTCGTGGTCTATGCATGTGTGAAGTTTCATGAAAATATTCCAAAGGGTGGTGGAGTTATGCTCCGGACACGAAATCAGTGCGAGAAACAAAAAAGGGAGATAACTAAAATCAAAAATTAGCTATGCAAGAGTTGTCATTCTTGTGCGCGACACACCTTGGGTTAAACCTTGGGTCGTGGTCTATGCATGTGTGAAGTTTCATGAAAATATTCCAAAGGGTGTTCGAGTTATGCTCCGGACAAGAAGTGTCTGCGGCGGACGCGGACGCGGCGCGCTGTCAAATCCATAGTATCCCCCGACGGATACTATGGATAACAACACGTTAGAATAATTTACAACATGCTTTGACAGCACTTCAGAATCATTTCCATTGGAAATGATTCTGAAGTGCTGTCAAACCATGTTTTTATTGAGAAATAAGGCAAGATATAAAAGCAACAGCAAACGACAATTGTTGTGAGTAGCGGTCTAAGGGTTAAATATTTATCAAGACTGACCTAAAATGCCTGAAAATCGTGAACGTCCCAGCAATAGCTAAGGTCATATAGAGACGTCCCAGCAATAGCTAAGGTCATATAGAGACGGCACGGCACCACAGTTTAAAGTCTCATCTGACAGACTAGTGAGATGGAAACACTATGAAAATATTTTTGATGCCTAAGGCACGGTTTGACCCCACAACCTCCAGATTGGAAGTCAGGTGTTCTAACCCCTAGGCCACAACCCATCCCTGTCTACTGTGATAAGGCACATCACATTTATGATCAGACTATTCTACTGTGACATATTACATCTGGCCCCTGTTCACCATTAGTGCATATAGCTGGACCTCCATATAATGAATGGGTTTCAGAAGACTAGCTGTTGAATAATCATTCTAAAGCTATATATTTTACTCACTGATAACCGAGTTCTTGTATTCCCATTTGTAAAGTCAAGATATTTAATTTATGGCTTTCTTGTAAAATCTGGCCAAGATAAGAATGCAGGTGAAAACATAGAGATTTGTAAAACAAGAAGAATTGCCCCACCCCATCTCATCCTGTTTATTCTGACAATGATGATATTGCCTGTCCTTTGAATGATGATTTATACATGGCTGGAATGGAGAAATGGGGCATATGGGATTTTTGACCAGTGCAGCACCTGATAAAATTGCACACTCATGTAGCCCTGATAACGATATATATTGCTTGTTTGAAGCATGACTGGTGTCTTTGATGAAATGGCGAACAGTGCTTCACGATCAGACTGTAGATGGACCTGGATCTACATATGCCCCAATATCACCATAATTATATACTGTAATCATGGGCGGATTCAGGGGCGGGGCGGACCCGGCGCGCGCCCCCCCCCCCCCTAAAATTTGCCAAGTAAAGACTTTTTACAAGTTACAAGGCACGTTTCTACGTTCGCGTTGTGAATTTATTGTTTATTGGCATGTATTCCATGCATTTTTCGGTTGTTGTCTTATTGTTTCAAAATTTAAACATTTTCAATCAAAAATCATATCTAAACATACTGTGACAGTGTCAATATTTTTGCTCCAAAATGAGCCAGAACGCAGGAAATGCAATGTAGATTTCAAAAATTTTCACCCCAGAAATTCCCCGCGGACCCCTCTAGCGCTATCCCGAGCTCTGCTCGGTCATAGCTCGTTCGATACTATAGTCACGTATTGCAAAATAGTTATGCCCCCCCTAACCCGAAATCCTGGATCCGCGCCTGGTAATGATACGTAAGCGCATTCAGTGTTTAATATTGAATAGGCTTGCTTCACCCTTTCACCCCTAAGTAACTGGAATTGATTTTGATGTGTTAATTTTGTGACCAATCCAACGATCACAAAATGGTTTTCAGACTAGTCCATTTATGAAAAAGGGGTGTTTTTGTTCTAAAAAATATGAAAATTACTTGCAAAAAGTGCAGATCCTGATGAGACGGCTCGTTATGAGCCGGCTCATCTGGATCTACACTTTTTGCCAGTACCACTATACAGGCCAGTGGGGTTGAAAGTGTTAATTAAAGGTACATGCCCACGCAGCAGGTTACACTGTACTACTACTTTTCATTTTCTGTCATGCCTTATATGAGCCATTTGTCTACCCACTAACGAGTTATTTTTAATTACTGCACATGTTAATTGGTGTTAAATCGCATTTTATATACCGCGACCAGAAAGGGTATTTTCCGACCTCGTGCTATTTTTACCAACACGCGTCACGTGACACAGTCAATCATATCACATCTTTGACATGCGCAGTGAAGTATCGGAAGTTGAGAAGAAAAATCTCTGTTCGAGTCCAAATCTAAATCTCCACGTAACTCTTTCCATTTGGTGATCTGGTCGCCAATATTAACCACTCTCTCTCTGTACTGCCTGTCCCTCAGACATTTCGGCTTTTTTTTTGGACGACGCCGTTTCATACAATTTCCGTCCTGGACGTTTCGACATGTTGATATTCTTGTTTACATATTGGGAAGCCTACTGGTGCGCGTAGTGTACTGCGCATGCGCACCGCAAGCCGTGATGTGAAAGTCGTAAAGGTACATGCCCACTCAGCAAGCACAAACTGTTCTTTATAGGAATTAAATAAGTGTATAATTGTGTGACAATTCTAAAAATTATGAGTGCTGGCTATACAGATATAATCATTTAGTAATATTTATTTTACTGATAGTGACGCGTGGTGATATCAGGCTATTTTCATATGCAAATGAGGCATGATATTTTTTAAAAGCAAAAATTAAAAACAGCAGACGGAAATTTCTGTCAACAGCGTAGGAAGGGTTAAAGTATGCCTACTCAATAATATGAAATGGACTACGTGTCTGAATACTTCCTCTGAAAGCATACATATGGAATGTTGCATGAGTAAATGACCTACAAGAAAACAGGAAATTAGTTATTAAAGACTCCCTAGCAACAGGATTGTGATGGGTGGGAAAAATTGAATGCACTGCCAGCGCAGGGTCGAGCGCGACACCGCATCCCGCCAAGGTTACGAGGTCAAGCCGTAAATACCAGCGCATTGGTTATTCCTTTAAGTACAATTAATGAATTAAGTAGAAACAAGTGGAAGAATAATCAATTTTTCAACGAGAGAGTAATGCATGCTTTCATGGCAATTCACATAATTATGGCTGTGACTGCTGAATTGTGGCTTGGCTCGGAAATGGTAGGAATTCCGAGTCTTGCCTGATAAGCTTGATATCAAAAGATAGTCTCGTATACTCTATATACTGTAAAGGCTGCTTCAACTTGAATATAATTTTGGGAAAAAATTGTATTAAAAACCCCATCAAGTCTGCATGAGGGTTTGTTTTGTTCCGCACGTCTGTGTCACAGGTGGAAGACTCGGACCTATGACACCAAAAGAAATGCCTATTAAAAAAAATCCCATTACCCCACCCACTTGGTCTCGTACAGTACCATATGCTATATCGATAGCATATGGTACTGTACGAGACCAAGTGGGTGGGGTAATGGGATTATTTTAATAGGCATTTTTTTTGGTGTCATAGGTCCGAGTCTTCCACCTGTGGTCTGTGTGAACAATAGTTGCGTGCCAACGTAGAATGCTCTGTTGCACATACACAGACACAAATGTCACTGTGATTGGAGAAATAGGGCATATTGATGTTGCGAACAGTGTAGATCCTGATCAGCCTGTGCATCCGCACAGTTTGATCAGGCTCTGCACTGTTTGCCATTCCATCAATGAAACACACATTATGCTTCTAACAAGCAATACATATCGTTATCAGGCTACATGAGTGTGCTATTTGGTCGGGAGCTACACTGATCACAAATCCCATAAGGCTCCATTTCGCCAGTCACAGCCACGAATTAGTGACGAGTATTTTTAATTGTGATGGGGTCCACGGTGATTGCAAAACAGACACATTTGCTCATTATACCTGAATTACAGTCAAATCTCTCTAAAACAAACATGTGCAGTATTTTTAACGTTCATGAATGTCACCATAATATGTCTCTATAAACTGTGTGTGTGGCTATGACCGGAGAAATGGAGCTTGATCATGGGATTTGTGACCAGTGTAGCTCCAGATCAAATAGCACACTCCTGTAGCCTGATAATAATCCATATTACTTGCAAGAAGCATGACAGGTTTTATTGATGGAATGGCGAACATCAGACGGTGCCGGTGCATAGGCTTATCTGGATATAAACTGGAGTACTATTATAGGAATGAATGGCCTTTTTGTGGAATTTATCGGGGTATAAACTTGGAAAAGTCACGGGAATACTGGACGAAGTGATAAAAAAATACAATTTTCGAAAAAAATCAAAAAGTTTTTTAAGGCCTCGTCCAGTATTCCCGCCACTTTTCCAAGTTTATATCCCCGATAAATTCCACAAAAAGGCCATTCATTCCTTATAATTCCAACATTTGAAATAAATTCATCAAGAAAATGTGTTTATTTTCCGTTTTCTTAAGAATTATTTTAACTGCGCCCGACGGTTACGGAAAGTAGTTCGGCATGGAGATTACTGGGATATAAATTTTGGACGGAGACTTGCAACGGACCAATCGAATGTTAGGGAATTGTGTAAATATTTTTGTGCTGGAATTATACCCCCATATTTCAAATCCAATGCGTATTTTACTTCTACAAATGTATTATTGATTTTCTTCCCCATTAAATAGGGAACAAATGATAACAAATAAAACAAATTAAAAAATTCACTTATTTGAGCTGCAAAAAGCTGTTTGCTTTTGCAGCTCAAGTAAGTAAATTTTCAACTGTATTACAGTATTTTCGCTACTCAATTTGAATATCCATGCGTATTTTCACACTGCCGCAAGTATTTTGTACTCCCACTTTTGATAATCAATGCCTATTCTGCTAAAATAAGTGCGTACAATATGCCAATACGCGCCTTATCTGGAGCTCTGTATATATACTGAAGTGCCCATACACCTCAATTACAGTGACAGCCCACTGAACAAAACACCATAGGGACCTCCCAGAATGTCCGGTTTAGAGAGGTTCCACTGTGTGCAAACTGAACAGAGATGAATATGTCTCGGAGTAGAGTGCCCGGACACATGGGGCCTGTTTCATTAAACTTTGTACGACTAAAATGTTCGTAAGTGCAAATTTAGGATTGTCTAGAAATTTCAATTCATGGATTTACATTTATTGAGCATAGGCTGCATGCATATGCAGCCTGTGCTCAATAAATGTAAATCCAATAATCATTTACAAGATATGAACATTTCAGTCGTATGAAGCTTAATGAAACGGGCCCCTGATTTACAGGTGGCAACCTGGGAACATACAGCGGACGTCTAAACTGGGAACGCGTCAAAGTCCCCAGGATGTCCAGTTTAGAAATGTTCCACAATGTACACACTGAATAGGACACAAAATGTATTGGTTCTTATTGATTTTCATTTACTATAACTGCACGATGTTAACCTTGACATACTTACAGAAGGTCAGAAACACACAATCAAAGGTCAATAGTCGTTCCATTAACTCTTAGAACAAGGGAAATGTAAATTTTCGTCTGCTGTCAATTTACGTTTTGTCTTCTTTCTCAATAAAAACTATGGTTTGACAACACTTTAGAATCATTTTGATTGGAAATGATTCTAAAGTGTTGTCAAAACATAGTTTTGATGAGAAAAATGGAAAATAAAATATAAACAGCAGACGACTAATTTTAATTCAGCATTGTAAGGGTTAAAGCACAAATTTCAGCAGTGACACCGAGAGATGTATATATATAGTTCTATTAGTGCAGCCCATTGGTGTATTGTATTCCACATGTGGTACCATAAATATTGTATGACTATGGAGTGATTAATGCCGTTAATCTCACAGCTCTCAATCAGCCGATTCCCGTTGGCACAATTTCTGTTTCTGTTGACCTATATTTGGGCGGCAGGCCGAGAAAAGAAACCTTACAATGGAAATTTGCGACCAGTTTAGCCACAGCTGCTGATTTGCATAGCGCAAGTAAACACATGTTTGCTCATGTATATATATGTGTCTGTGTATGCACGCACATGAACGCAGGAACCCGTCACATGATGAAACAGCATAAATTATCATTTCGAACGTAATTTCAAATAGAAAACTGTTGCTGAGCATCTAAAAAGAAATACCTTTTTCGGCAATAATTATTTTTAGCACAACATTTTATTTTCAGCGATGCGATAGACATCCACGATGTTGTTTTAACCCTTTCAACCCCATACCTGTATAGTGGTATTGACAAACAGTGTAGATCCAGATGAGACGGCCGTCTCATCTGGATCTGCACTTTTTGAAGGTAATTTTCATATTTTTTAGACAAACCCCCCCCCCCCTATTTTATAAATGGACTATTCTGAAAACCATTTTGTGACAACTGGATTGGTTGTAAAAGTAACATATCAAAATCAATTCCAATTACTTAGGGGTGAAGGGGTTAAAGTGTTGAATCTAAATTTTCAAGTATTTATTCAATTGCCCACCAATTACCCAAAAATCATGAGGACCTCCCAGGGTCGACAGTTTCCACTAGACCACTATAGCACCATACATGCAGTGTTTAGAAGTTCAGTCCAGTACAGTCCAGTCTACTGCCGACCAATGAGGAATTAATGACTGCATAAAGTGCCACTGTTCAGTATAATCCATGAAAAATTGATGACATCCACAGCCCTGGCAGACAATGGAAAACTTTCATTCTGGACCAGTGGTGCACAGTAGGTCTCGTGCGCAAGGGGACAATTTGAGCTTTTGGGACCCTTTGCCAATTATAAGTCAATCATAGTTTCTTATATTTTGAGGGACAATGGCTGTTTAATGTGGGTAAATATCAACTTGAGCAAAAAAATGTGAAATTTGGTGAGAGAAGGGCCCTTATTGTGGCTGTGACTGGAGAAATGTGGCTCATGGGATTTTTTATCAAATAGCACTCTCCTGAAGTCTGATAATGATCTATAATGCTTGTTAGATGCATGACGGGTGTTTCGTTGATGGAATGGCGAGTAGTGCAGATCCTGATCAGACTGTGCGGATGCACAGGCTGATCTGGATCTACACTGGTCGCAAAACAAATAAGCCCCATTTCACCAGTCACAGCCAAATATATCCCCAGACCAACCTGCGCATAGCGGCTATGCTATTTGCCATTCAGCCAATGATGTACATGTACCTCTACCGTCACCCGGAAAAAAAGAAGATCTTAGGGTGACTGTGTGATGATCTGGATCTACAATGTTATCAAGTACCTAAATACATGTACATACATTGACTGAATACATGCTAACCTGAATGCAGTGCACAGGCACTTTGTGGTATGAATGATAAAGTCCTCTTTAACTCTTTGCATGCTGGGAAATTTGCAGGCTATAAATAGTTCAAAAATAGCAGATGACAATTTGTTATATCTTCATTTATTTCTTCCTATAAATATCATGAATATGTCTTGGAATTTCATTAGAATTGAGTCCGGACTCAATTCTAATGACCGGACTCAATTCTAATGAAATTACAAGACATAATTTACGGAGAGAAATAAGAAACATACTCGTGATATTGGTGGATGATATTTTCACCGCTAGCATGCAGAGTTAAGTCATACCCAATTTTACTCTGATATTAAATATCTAGATGGTAGGACACTCGCCATTTTTTCAACCAACGGAAGTGGAATATTTACCCTGGAGAAACATTTACAAACCTTTTGACGTAAATGTACACAGACGGAAGGAAGTATGGACGGACATACGGACGGACGTACAGAACTTCAAGAGCATAGCAATATGCCCCCCTTGCTATCACATAGGGGCATAAAAACATATGTTAACCCTAAGACCACTACACATAACACATGTCGGCTGCTGTTGCTTTTATATCTTGCCTTATTTCTCAATAAAAACATGTTCCAATGGAAATGATTCTGAAGTGCTGTCAAAGCATGTCGTAAATTATTCTAAAGTGCTGTCAAAGCATGTTTTTGATGATAAAAATGTAAAATAGAAAATAAACAGCAGACAACAAAAAATTAAGATAGCGGTGTAAGGGTTAAAGAAACAAGAGGGCCATGATGGCCCTAATTCGCTCACCTGACTCCATGAACACCAGAGGATAATGTGACATCGAGTTCATGTGTTTTAAAAAAATTGTGCTATTTTTAGATGGCGGTCATCTTGGATTAAGCGATGACTCATTTTACCAAATCTGAAAATGCTTCACCCAAGGATCTTAACTTACTATGAAGTTTGGCCAGCATCGGCCATGTGGTTTCTGAGAAAAAGACGTTCAAAATCTCAAATAAATGGACCTTTTGGCGGCCATCATGGATGAGATAATCATCCGATTCCGACAAATATTGCACGAGAGCAATCGCTCATCGATATCTTCAATTTGATATATGACATGAGCATATTCGGTCAAAAATAAAATTTGACCCCACGGGCCAGAGCAATCACCTCTTTGATACCTTCGATTTGATATAGACATGACCATATTCGGTCAAAAATAAAATTTGACCCCAAGTTGACCCCCACGGGCCACGGGGTCACCATTTTAACAACTTTGAAAGAGCATTGTACATCGATCATTCCTACAAGTTTCGTCGAAATCCGGCCAGCGGTTCATGAGAATAAGATTTTTTAAGAATTTATGCTATTTTTAGATGGCGGCCATCTTGGATTAGCGATGACCTCCATTTTAACAAATCTGAAAAGGCTTCACCCATGGACCATAACTTTTAAGTTTGGCTACCATGGGCCAAGCGGTTCATGTGAAGAAGAATTTTTAAATCTCTGATAAAAGAACGACCTTTTGACCTTTCGGCGGCCATCTTGGATTACATAACCAGCCAATTATGACAATGAATGCACCAGAGTGATCGCCTCGTTGTTACCTTCGATTTGATATATAACATGACCATATTTGGTAAAAAATAAAATTTGACCCCGATTTGACCACACAGGCCACGCCCATTTTTGACCCCAGGGTCACCATTTTAACAACTTTGAAAGAGCATTGTACATCGATCATTCCTACCAAGTTTCGTCGAAGTCCAGCTAGCGGTTCATGAGAAGAAGATTTGTTAAGAATTTATGCAATTTTTAGACGGCGGCCATCTTGGATTAGCGATGACCTCCATTTTAACAAATCTGAAAAGGCTTCACCCATGGACCATAACATTTAAGTTTGGCTACGATGGGCCAAGCGGTTCATGTGAAGAAGAATTTTGAAATCTCTAATAAAAGAACGACCTTTTGACATTTCGGCGGCCATTTTGGATGACATAACCATCCGATGTCGACAAAAAATGCACCAGAGTGATCGCCTCGTTGATACCTTCGATTCGGTCAAAAATAAAATTTGACCCAAATTTGACCCCACAGGCCACACCCATTTTTGACCCTGGGGTCACCATTTTAACAACTTTGAAAGAGCACTGTACATCGATCATTCCTACCAAGTTTTGTTGAAATCCGGTTGGCGGTTCTTAAGAAGATTATTGAAGAATTTGTGCTATTTTTAGACGGCGGCCATCTTGGATTACGTAATGACGTCATTTTTCGGCGGCCATTTTGGATGACATAACCATCCGATGTCGACAAAAAATGCACCAGAGTGATCGCCTCGTTGATACCTTCGATTCGGTCAAAAATAAAATTTGACCCAAATTTGACCCCACAGGCCACACCCATTTTTGACCCTGGGGTCACCATTTTAACAACTTTGAAAGAGCACTGTACATCGATCATTCCTACCAAGTTTTGTTGAAATCCGGTTGGCGGTTCTTAAGAAGATTATTGAAGAATTTGTGCTATTTTTAGACGGCGGCCATCTTGGATTACGTAATGACGTCATTTTAAAAATTTTGTAATACCCCTACCTAAGGACCATGACCATGAAGTTTGGTGACTATAGGCCCAATGGTTACCGAGGAGAAGACGTTTGAAAATGTTCACGGACGACGACAGACACGACGGACGATGGACGACGGACGACGGACACATTGCGGTAACAATAGCTCACATGAGCTTCGCTCAGGTGAGCTAAAAATACACACCTGACCAATTTTGCAACACCCTTGGCTACGCCACTGCAATGACAAAAATATGAATTAGGCGTGGATGCTGATGTACAATGTATCAGGTCAATACAAAATAAACAATAATTCCGTCATGGAAGTGGTGTTGCATCGCGCCTGCCGAGTTATTTGATCATTAACACACTTAATCTGTGACCTTGGGACTCGCGGTGTCAATGGGTCATGGATTTGTCACAGAATCAAAGGGGACCATCAGAGCTTCCAGGCGACCTTGTATGTACAAGTCTATATCAAAGAGTGGTTGGATAGAAACATGTAAAATTGAGTGATAGGCTGCTTTGCAGCTAAAGTAATTTTCTGCGACTTCCCACTCAAGTAGACCATTCTGTACTGAGCCCCGCAGGATTTTTTTTACTAATTCGTTCCCATGAAATAACAATTTGTTCCCTCAATTTAACAATTTGTTCTCTCGAATTAACAATTCATTACCACGATATAGCAATTTGTTCCCTCGAATTAACAATTCGTTTGCAGTGAGTGAACGAATTGTTATTTTGTGGGAACGAATTGTTATTTCGTGGGAAGGAATTAATAAAAAAAAAAATTCTATGTCCCCTGTGGGGCTCTGTAGTATTGCGCTTCAATGTCACATCTGCAGTTGTAATTGTTGCACAAGCCAATGCTATTACTTCAGTCTGCTGCCAGGAGGTTGTAATCACAGCCCATCAGTCAGGCTATATCAACATATACAATGCAATCCATCTATATCTGATGGTGGGGTGCCCCTTAATTACCCACTGGGGGCTCCTTAATTGCCCACTGGGGGCTGTATCAATGATTAGGTGCCCCTTTAACTTGCATGCCAGTGGTGAAAATAGCAGCCAACAAATTAAGAATATTTTTCGTATTTCTCTCTGTAAATATGTTTTGAAATTTCATTAGAATCGAGTCCTGCACGACTCGATTCTAATGAAATTCCAAGACATATTCATGATATTTACATGGAGAAATAAAAGAAAATTAATTTTCATCTGCTATTTTTAAACTATTTATAGCCCAGTTTCCCAGCATGCAAAGAGTTAATTAGCCACTAGGGAGGCAGATGTAACAGCCCCACTGAGATAATGACCCGACATGTGCAGTTGTAGAATACAAACATCTGACACAAATTGTAATAACTGCTACATGTATCTGTTTCTGTAAACATATTATTAATAATAATTGAATCAGTCATATCTTGGATAAAAATGTGCCATATTACATCTGTAACCAGTTTGACTTCTGTTACCTACGCAAATAATTACGTATGCTAGTCGTTAATACAAAAAGGTGGGGCAATGTCCTCTAGGTTTCCATTGATCCATTACATTCTGAGGATACAACATTTTACTGATGGAGCAGGATACATACCGGTATTTTGCTTTAATAACTGATGTTAATTTAAGAGCAAGGTATTATCATATACAGGAGGGGGAGGGGGCGGGGGCGGGGGTTAACCCTTACAATGCAGGGTGGGGGAGGGGGGAAGAATGCGGGAAACAAAAATTGTCGTCTTTTGTTGTTTCATATTTTGTCACTGAATTTATAATATATGTTCAGCACTGGAACCACAAGATAACCATGATCTGGTGCAAGGCACACAACACAAACCCGTAGCCGATTTAATCAAAATTGCAAAGTATACTTATCTAGCAAAGTATACTTTGAGGGAGTAATCATTTATTTTTCCCAAAATGCATTATGTCATATAGAACTAGCAACTGCATTTATTTGATGATTAAAAGTATGCAGAATTATTATACTGAATTTATTACATTATCACAGCCAAATTGGCTGTGATAATGTAATAAATTCAGTATAATAAAAAATAATAAATTTATCCTAAAATTGAAAATTTCTCCCTCAAAGTATACTTTGCTAGAAAAGTATACTTTGCAATGTTGGTGAAATAGGCTACAGATCACATGGCCCCACATGTGAATCATTGTAACGATGTATTCATCATTAAAATATGCACTCCTTCTAAACCACGGAGAAATTTCAGTGAGAAACTCATTTGAAAGTATGGTCTGCAAAATGCATCTACAGCAGGCGCATAATCGTGGGGGGGGGGGGGGGGGGGGCGGGGGGGGGGGGGGGGGGGGGGGGGGGGGGTGGTGCGTCGAATGCACCCCTTAAAATTTCGCCAAGTGCGTACACATAGATAAAATAAGAACTACATTTCGTAAAATGAAAATTTCTCTGCTAAAATAAATAAAATTTTGCATAATATATCGATGTCTGGAGGGCTCTAGAAGCCAGGATTTGCATTCTTTATCAAAAAAAATTCAGGGAGGCATGCCCCCGGACCCTGCTAGACAATTTAGGGCCGTCTCCGCTCAATGCGCACCCCCCTCGGCAAGATCCTGGTTACGCGCCTGTACAGTAAAACATTTTGTTCACGGTGATAATGAGACGAACATGGTATATAAAATGTGAAAACTCCTGGGAATTTCCTCATAATTTGGAAAGATATTTCTGCTAGGTCATATTTATTATGTTGTACCAGTGTTCACCTTTTAGAAGGTTATTCCAATTCAATTATGTCTCTGTATTGTTGATAATAGCTTATATAATAACTTTAGCGACTAAATTTATAATCTTGATGTTTAACCACAGAACAACAAATTCTGCAATCTTACATTCTAAATTGCTTGTACTATTACTCGTTTCTACATTTGACATAAAAAATATGTTTCTCAAAACAGGATTTCCAAATATACTTTTCCACTTGTATACTTGGGGTTTGTTTACCCTTTGTTTTGCTAATAAATAGTAACTGAATCGGCAACATTATTATGGTAAGATCTGTATGTTGATTTGTGTCTATAGATAGCTTCTGTGTATTATTTATACTGAACATTTAATACATCTTTCTGTGTTTACAATAATCGGAACACAGCAAATCTGATAGCTGTAGAAGTGTTTCATTGACATTTGTCTCTGGCCGATTCATCCTTTAACCCTTTCCCTGATAGACGACTTTTCACGCCTCTGCAGAAGATGTCTTTTGAAAACATTGTGGGAAAAGGAGAAATTGCTTGTAACAAGCAATTTCTCCTTTTCCCACAATGTTTTCTACTCTATCAGATAATTTAACCATCATTTGACCCAGAATTTGATTCTTTTATTCAGCTGTTTTGGATTTGGACGAGTCGAAATATCGCAAAACAGGGAAAGGGTTAAATACAATGCTGAATTAAATTCTGTGTTTATTTAACTCTATGAACTTGTTTTGACAGCGCATCAGAATTATCTGCAATGGAAATGGTTCTGAAGTGCTGTCAAACCACGTTTCTATAACATTAAGACAAAATTAACGAACACCGACGACAATTTTCAGTTCTCACCTTTTAGCTGTTAAGACATACGGACATTTATACAAAATGGCTGTTACAAATAGGCTGCACAGTAGTTTCTATACTTTAACCCTCACTACGCTCAAGACAGAAATTGTCGTCTGCTGATTTTTATCTTTGCCTTAATTCTTAAAAAAAAAAACGTTTTTGACAGCACATGAGAATCATCTCCAGTGGAGACGATTCTCATGTGCTGTCAAAACAGGTTTTTGTCGAGAAATATTGAAAATAAAACATTTCCGGCAGATGACAAAATTTAATTCAGCGTAGTAAGGGTTAACATGCTCAGTTTCCTTTGATACACGATTATCCCCAATCAAAAATGCTTGTGACACACAAATGACCAGTGGTTCTAGAGATCTTCAAACTAAGCCCACTTACTGGTCTCCACAACTTATCCTTTGAGCCACAGTGGTAATTTTTCTTTGCAACTCCCGGGTTAAACTCAAGTAACCCAAGTAGCACAGGAACAAGCAGAGTCGCTGTTAGAGTCCAACTAAAGTTGGAACTCTAGTAACCCACAACATGGCAGGTTTCGAATCGAGTTACTCAAGTAAGGTTCAAAGGTCAATTCTTTGAGTTGGAACTATGCATGTTCCATTGGTACTCGTGTGACTCGAGTTGCTACCCGCGAGTTACCATGAAAAACGCCACTCGGGTTCCCTAATAACGGATACAATTTTAATCTGGTATATGATTTTCCAATACCTTTGCTTCTCCCAGGACATATGAAGGAGGTGGGTATCTGGAGAATAGTGGAGGCAACTACAGTATCAGTTGACCACATCAAACAGCAGCTGATTATGCCAGGATTCAGGTGCCAAATTATGAGGTACCTCATGGCAGTAACAAGAATTCTGGAAGTTGGACTTCATCAATTCAACGCACCTGCACCACCTAATCGTCTCGGTTTCGTGAAGAGTGCCAGGGGAAAATTACCTGTTTTACAATATAATTTAATCATTTTTAATACCGGGTACTTCAAGTAACTAAATTCGCAAAATCAAATTTAAATGCAGATTTATAATGTTAAATGGTCATTCAAATATATTCTCATCACCATTTAGTATTTTCGTAGTTCTAAATGTGACATATTGTGGCATAAAAATTATGTATTTTAGAGCATAATGTATCGAGTAACCCGCAAATATACCGGGTCACGTGACTAGTGATATGTCACGCCGACTTCCAGAATGCATGTTCATGGATGTTTGCATACAAGTAATGGGTCATCAAATACCTTTTCATCCTATACCAGAGACCTACTTCATCAATCTGCATTATTTCTTTACAGGTGGAAGTTGTAGGCTTTTTTTCTTCATTTTTATCTTATTTTAACCAAAACAAACATGCTTTGGCAGTACATGAGAACTGTCTCCAATAAAGACAATTCTCATCTGCTGTCAAAACATGTTGTCATCTGGGGGGAAATGGAAATAAACATTAACTCTTAAGAGGTGGAAGTCATATTTTTTTCATTTTTAACTTAAAAACAACAACAGATTTTCGCAGCACATGCTGTCAAAACATGTTTTCATCCCGGAAATTAAAAATAAACCATCAACAACAAAATTTAATTCACCATTGTATTTAAAGCGTTATTTATAATACAGACAATTGGAAAATTTGAAAAAGTGAAAGTGAATGGGTTTAACGTCCCAACAACAGCGGAGGTCATATAGAGACGGGACCACAGTTTAAGCTCATCCGACAGACCAGTGGGGTGGAAATACTATGAAAGTACTTTTGATGCCCAAGGCGAGGTTTGAACCCACAACCCCCAGATTGGAAGTCGGGTGTTAATAGGCCACAGTCCATCCCTCGAAAATTTGAAATGCGAATAATTATTACACAGCACACTGATATGCATTTATACTGTTTGCAAATGTGAAGGTGTGTGCTTTACTATATGGCCTGACTTGAATCAGCCATTATCTGTATTCAATTTGATATGATTAACAGTGAAGATAATCTCTGACTTATCACAGGTGTAAACTAGCTGGTGTTAAAAGAATGCCAGGGTCATCCCCTCTATTCTACAGTTTCATTGAAATATACAGGAGCATGTGTTCTGGTGTATAGTTATCACCACATCATAAATCTACACCTCTCGTTAAGAAGTTAATTCTACATTTTTGTTCTTCCTTTTTAAGAACAACACCTAGCGTAGGTGGAAGTCTTTCGAATCATCTCAAAGTGTTTCCAACAAACAGTTTTCATGAAACCAAGATTTACACTTGTTCAAGTTGGCAAGATGGTACAGTACAGAGGGGCCCATTTCACTAAACTTTGTACGACTAATAATAGTTTGTAAGTGCAAAATTATGGTAGTCGGTAAATTTCACATTAACAAAGTTTTCTTATAAACAATTATTGGATTTACATTTATTGAGCATAGGCTGCATATGCAGCCTATGCTCAATAAATGTAAATCCAACAATTGAAATTTCCAGGCAATCATAAATTTGCACTAACGAACATTTTAGTGGTACGAAGTTTAGTGAAACGGCCCCCAGGTTTTTAGTACATACAGTCATGCATTGCGCTGAGTATTGTATAAGTTATAACCATGACCAATTAATTGTTCACCACGCTTTATCCATTGATTTTGATTACCAGGTCTCTTTGAATGGAGTATATACAGCAGTTTTTGTTTTTCCACTACTTTAGTAAAATCTGAGAAACAAACAGTTTTTGACTCAACTCGACAGGTTTGTTAACCCTTTCAACACCACAGACCTCTATAGAGACAATGTTTGCAAACAGTGCAGATCCAGATGAGCCGGCTCGTAACGAGCCAGCCGGCTCATAACGAGCCGTCTCATCAGGATCTCCACTGTTTGTTAATAATTTTAAACGTCGTACAGATTACCCTTTTAGAAGAATGGGATAATTTGAATGAACAAAATTAATGAAATAACGTGAAACATTGGCATGGAACATATCCTATTAAGTTACTTGGTGTTGAAAGGGTTAAATATCAAACCTAATCAATGTCAAACAGAACTCTTATTGTTCATATTTTAATAACTAGTACATATAATGGTCTGAAAGACAATATTTATCTGGCCACATTATAGTTCAATGAAATTCTGTCTTTGGGGCAAGTTGTTACAGTAAAATAAGTTGTTAATTTTTAGCCCACTGGTAATCGATAACTTTCCACTTTCATACATGTTATTGGAACATATTTTCATCATATTGTGTACGGTACAAACCAATATTCTTATTTGATCTGAATTTGTGTGCGTTACCATGCGCTGCCCCTCGATATCCCTGGTGAACAGACACATGCAGACAAATTCATGAAAACTCTGATTTTTTAAAAGTACCCCCTAACTTCGAAATTCAGCCAATACATTCTTTGTGGTTATATATGGGTGATTTGTTTAACTGTTCCGTGTCACATACATGTACATGGTATGGTACATACAGTGGTTTACATTGTGTGCGTATCAATTTGCCCCAAGCAGTGTATCATTTTGCCCCGTGGTCGGGGCAAGTTGTTACATTTTTCTGCGGTTCATAAACATTCCATGTATCTTTCGTGGTTCAAATATTGAATAGTACAGTATTGCATGATAATGCATGATAAAATCTTCCACAATCTAGATTAAACATTTAAACATTGAAATCGGCGAACATACTTCGCAGTAGAATGAGAAAAAAGTTTAACATCTTGCCCCAGTCTCCGCAAGACCAGAGAGGGGGGGGGGGGGGGGGGGGGGGGGGGGGGGGCATAACAACTTTCCGAACTGAAAAACAGTGTCATGATCCAGCTAGTGCATTGGATCACTTGGCCCCAGGACTGAGTCCCAGTAAAATCACATCATTTCTCAGTCTCATCTCAAGGTAGGGATGGGTTGTGGCCTAGGGGTTAGTTAGAACACCTGACTTCCAATGCAGAGTGTGGGTTGAAACCTCATGTTCGGTGTCGAATAATTTCATAGTATTTCCATCCCGCTGGTCTGTCCGATGAGACTTTAAACTGTTGTCCCGTCTCTATATGACCTTAGCTGTTGGTGGGATGTTAAACCACATTCACTTTCACTTTCTAATCTCAAGGCACAACAAACATGTGGTAAAGACTTTTTGTTATGGCAGGAGCAAGATAACCCTTTTCATGCTGAGGATATGCCATTATGTTTGCGGAAAATCCTAAATATTTTCGTTCTATGCGCTCAGAAGTATATGTCGCGACCACCATTTGAACCGTCTCATTGAGACGGTTCAAATGAGTGGTCACAACATATACTTTCATTAAGAAATAACAAAATTAATTATTGTTTTAATCAATTTCATACACCCATAAAGGTGTATTGTATTACGAAAGGAAAATTGGTTAACACTTTCCCTGTTTTGCGATATTTCAACTCATCCAAATCCAAAACATCTGAATAAAAGAATGAAATGCTGGGTCAAATGATGGTTAAATTATCTGATAGAGTAGAAAACATTGTGGGAAAAGGAGAAATTGCTTGTTACAAGCAATTTCTCCTTTTCCCACAATGTTTTCAAAAGACATTTTCTGCAGAGGCGTGAAAAGTCATCTCTATCAGGGAAAGGGTTAATAATGTTTTCAGTGATGAACCTTTACCATTATTATTATATATTATACACCATTACTAGCTGCATCCAATGTAAGATTACATTTTCTGTAGTTGGAAATATTTAAGTGAAGCACTTTAATTCAATAAAGAGTTAGAAAGACAATTTAGTGTACACCCACCGTTACTAGTATAACTGTAATTGCATAAAGCCTTTGATCATGTGCTTATAATATATCTTAAAGGTACATGCCCACCCAGTAGGCACAACATGTTCTTTATATCAGATAATCAGAGACATAATCTGAGACATTGTCTGGCAAAATAAACATTATTTCACCATTATCCCACGTATTGATTGGCATTATTATGCATTTTATCAGACGTCAATTTGCATACTGATATCAGGGGCGATAACAGTGTTTCCTTAAAATGTTAACGGACATTACTATTTATTCTCTGCATTTATTTTTGATGTGCAATGATAATACTTTATAATCTGTCGAAAATATTATATTTTCAGGTGGCACATTTAACTAGAATAAATAATTAAAAAATATCATGCCTCATTTGCATATGAAAATAGCCTGATTTATAGCACCGCGAGTCACTATCAGTAAAATAAATATTACTAAATGATTATATCTGTATAGCAGGCACTGGTAATTTTTAGAACTGGTGGAACAGTGACACAATTATACACTTATTTAATTCCTATAAAGAACATTTTGTGCCTACTGAGTGGGCATGCACCCTTAACCCTTACTATGCTGAATTAAATGTTGTCGTCTGCTGGAATGTTTTATTTTTAATATTTCTCGACAAAAACCTCGTTTTAATATTTCTCGACAAAAACCTCGTTTTGACAGCACATGAGAATCGTCTCCAATGGAGACGATTCTCATGTGCTGTCAAAACCAGTTTTTTGTGAAGAATTAAAGCAAAAATGAAAAACAGCAGATGGCAATTTCAATCAACAGCGTAGGAAGGGTTAAAGTATGCTGCCGATATTAGTTTCAAGATTATACTTGTACAGTTATAATTGTAGTCACTGAACCTAATCCTTACATACTATTTTAGGATTAGAGGAACTCGGTGATAAATATTCCGAGGAAATTACTTTATGGCTCATGTCTTTATTTTCATTTTCTTACACATGTTAGATATATTAGGTACCGTGTATTCAGTAGAAAACACACTACATGTATCTTTGTTAACTGCTATAAAAGTAATTCACACCTGCAGTCTGAACGTGTTTACGTTGGTTACTATGATAGTGTTTACGTTAACAACAGCAGACAGAGTATACCATGATCAGACTGCACATATGTGCAGTCTGATCATGGTATACTCTGTCTTGCATATTCTAAGTTGTTGATTTTATCAATTACGGCGGTAGTTTACTGTTATTCATCAGCGGAATGGCAGTCAATTTGTCAATTTTCACCCGTATAAATCATATTTTTGACAAGAATGTATTCATTTTATGGTTCACTTAAAACACTGGTTGTTTCTTTAGTCATATTCAGCTCCAGAGAAAACAGTATTATATATCTATCTATTACTGGCTGTGATTGGAGAAAAGGGGCTAATGGTACTTGTGAACAATGTTGCACCTGATCTACTAGCCCACTCTACTATTTATGGAGTTTGTTGTACTAGAAGTACAGCGGTTGATTGCCTGACTAACAGCTGGGAAACGGTCAGACCCTGATTAGAATCTGGGGATGCACAGGTTCTTCTGGGGCTGCACTTGTTTAAAAGGTCATAAGCCCCATTTATCCAAACAGAACCACATATATCCTGTGTGCATCGACATGTGACTGACTACAGAAATGAACCAAATGGTAGTTGTGGCCAGTTTAGTTCCTCATTCAGTACTTCTCATTCACCCAATTTGGACAATAAATATGAGATTGATTTTCATATTTTCTTAACTCTTTGCATGCAGGGAAACTTGTGGGCTATAAATAGTTCAAAACTTGCGGACAAAAATTCATCATATTTTCTTGTATTTCTCCCCGTACACGTCATGAATATGTCTTGGAATTTCATTAGAATCGAGTCCTGAAACTCAATTCTAATGAAATTTCAAGACATATTTACAGAGAAATAAAACATAATTATACTCCTAATTCGTTTGGCGGATATTTTCACCGCTAGCATGCAAAGAGTTAGTCACTCAGATATGTGCAGAAAATTATGTAACAAATTAGCCAAAAAAAAATGTAATTATAGATTTTATCATATTTCTGAATCCAAATGTATCTATGAATTGTTAGGAAAATGATGCGTTAAAAATGTATGTTGTTCTATAGTAAATTGACTTAGTAAATGTTTTGCTGATGGCTAATTGTGGCGACATTATTGCATTCATTCAAGAACGATACAACTTTTTTTGTTCTATTTGCAAATTATTGAATGTCATGTAGCAATGACATGATTTATTCTGGGAAATACATGTAAATATATGGTTTCCAACAACAGAAATTATCTAATCATCTCATTATTTGGTAGCTTGTCTATCACTCATACTTACATATACTTTCATTTCATACGTCACATATATTATATCATCTTGGCCCTGAGTGATGCTTCTGTGTCGATGGACCGTTAATGTGTGTTGGGGTTTAACGGCCTATCAACAGCTAAGGTCATTTAAGGCCGGGTCAATGGGTTTAGTACTAAATCCCATATTACCTGTACAAGTACATGTACATGTTCAAGTACATGTACAAATGGAGGCGATGGACCATTAAGCACCATTCCACTCCCACAAGAAAAAAAGTGTCCCAATATTTTTGGTTAGTAATCAAGAATTACACTGGTCACCATTCAGGGACTATATAGTGGTCACCAATCATATTGTCTCGTAACAATATTATACAGTTAAATCTCTCTAAACCGGACACCCTCCTCAGGGTGTCTGGCTTAGAGAGGTTTCACTGTAAATGAGGCATTTGATCATTCTGGGCCATAGTTGTGTGCTATGCGATTACGAACAGACATTATCACCCAAGATAAATGACCAAGAACTCATCAAATATAAGACCACATGTGTTTTCTTGGTGTCCGGTTTATAGAGGTTGCACTGTATTGTAATTATGGAATGAGTTTTGAATATTCCGTCAACAAGAAACAGATCAGAATAAAAACAGGTTAAATAATTTCCTGGTGTTATATCCCATTCAAGGGTCTATTATAAACATGTGGCTATGACTGAAGAAATAGGGCTTATGGTATTTGCAATCAGTGCATCCCCGCAGTCTGACAGGGTCTGTACTGTGTTCACCATTCACTCAGTGAAACACCTGTCGTACATCCAATAAACAGCATAGGTCATATGACACCATGGGCCCGTTTCACTAAACTTTGTATGACTAAAATGTTCGTAAGTGCAAATTTGGGATCGTCAGGAAATTTCAATTGATGGATTTACATGTATTGATATGTATTAATGATGTATTAATATTTTCTTGTAAACAATTATTGGATATACATCTATTGAGCATAGGCTGCATATGCTCAATACATGTAAATCCAATAATTGTTTAAAAGAAAATAGTATTAATGTGAATTTTACAGACTATCATAAATTTGCACTTACGAACATTTTAGTTGTACAAAGTTTAGTGAAACGTCAGGCCCCAGTTGTTTGCGAGCAGATGAGGAACTAGACTGACCACAAATAATGGCACAATTCCCATAAGCTCCATTTCTCCAGTCACAGCAACATATAATGGAGAGTGCATCATTTTGAAAATAAAGAAAGAAAAGCCTCTATCCCCATCAATAGATCCAGTATCTATTAACACTATAGATTATGATTATAGTGATTGCCCTATCAGTGATAAACCTTCCCTTTTCTTTGCTGATGAACTCGAAACCCCAGGGGGGAGGCTGTATATCAGAATAGGAGGATATATTTCATTCAAATGATTTTATGGATTTTTCCTGCAGGTATAAATATGAGGGCGTTTGCGTGCCTGAGAAATGATAAATTAAGCCTGTCGTCTGCTGTTTTTAATAGCTGTCTTATGTCTTTGTAAAAACATATTTTGGCAGTTTGGAGATGATTCTCAAGCTCATGACCTCATGATTCATAGAGGAAAACATCATACAATATTTAACCCTTAGACCGCTACACACAACAATTGTTGTCTGCTGTTGCTTTATATCTTGCCTTATTTCTCAATAAAAACATGGTTTGAAAGCACTGTCAAAGCATGTTGTAAATTAGTGCTGTTGGTGATAAAAATTGAAAATAGAAAATAAAAAGCAGACGACAAAAAATTAAGATAGCTGTGTAAGGGTTAACGTAACACGGACGACAATTTTCAGTTCTCACCTTTTAGGGGTTAAGTATACAGACATTTATACAAATGGGGATACCGTATACAAAATGGCTGTTACAAATAGGCTACACTGTAGTTTCTATACTTTTAACCCTATCAGTGAAAGTGTCGTCTGCTGATTTTTATTTTTGCCTTAATTCTTAACAAAAAAACGATTTTTATAGCACATGAGAATCGTCTCCAGTGGTGCACTGTAAAAACAGGTTTTTGTCGAGAAATATTGAAAATAAAACATTTCCGGCAGACGACAAAATTTAATTCAGCGTAGTAAGGGTTAACATGCTCAGTTTCCTTTGATACACCGATTATCCCCAATCAAAAATGCTTGTGACACACAAATGACCAGTGGTTCTAGAGATCTTCAAGCTAAGCCTACTTACTGGTCTCCACAACTTATCCTCTGAGTCAGTGGTAATTTTTCTTTGCAACTCCCGGTGTCATATAGAAAAATGACCCCCCTGAAAAATGACCCGCGGGTCATTATTCCGCTATAGAATATTGACCCGGGGTCATAAATCCGCTATAGAATATGATTCCCCCCCACCCCCCCCCCCTGTGGTAAAATGACCCCCCCCCACACCCCCCACTATGTAATTTTTTTTGTCACAAAGTTACCGAAAGTGTATGGTATCATGTACAAACATAAAAAAAACACACTTGCGACCCCTAGCACCAGGGGGGAGGGTGGGGGGTCAATATTCTATGGCCGTGGTAAAATGACCCACCCCCATGCAAAGATTTATTTGGGTTCTTATGGGTCACAATTAATTCTAATTGATAATACAAACATAAAAAACACACACTTGGGACCCCCAGCACCAGGGAGGGGGGGGGGGGGTCAATTTTCTATGGCCGTGGTAAAATGACCCCCCCACAACCCATGTAAACATTTAATTGGGTTCTTATGTGTCTCAATTAATTCTAATTGATAATACAAACATAAAAAACACACACTTGGGTTCCCCAGCACCAGGGAGGGAGGGGGGGGGGGGGGGGGGGGTGGGGGGGGGGGGGGGGGGGGGGGGGGGTCAATTTTCTATGGCCATGGTAAAATGACCCCCTCCCCCCCATGTAAAGATTTATTTGGGTTATTATGGGTCACAATTAATTCTAATTGATAATACAAACTTCTGAAAGTGTATGGTATCATGTACAAACATAAAACACACACATTTGGGACCCCCAGCACCAGGGAGGGGGGTGGGGTCAATATACTATGGCCGTGGTAAAAATAACCCCCCCCCCCCTCCCCCATGTAAAGATGTATTTGGGTTACTATGGGTCACAATTAATTCTAATTGTTTATAAAAAGTTCCGAAAGTGTATGGTATCATGTACAAACATAAGAAACACACATTTGGGACCCCCAGCACCAGGGAGGGGGAGGGGGGTCAATATTCTTCTATGGCCGTGGTAAAATGACCCCCCCCCCACCTCCCCCATGTAAAGATGTATTTGGGTTACTATGGGTCACAATTAATTCTAATTGTTTATACAAAGTTCCGAAAGTGTATGGTATCATGTACAAACATAAGAAACACACACTTGGAACCCCCAGCATCCAGGGAGGGTTGTCAAATATTCTATGGCCGTGGTAAAATGACCCACCCCATGTAAAGATTTATTTGTGTTCTTATGGGTCACACTTAATTCTAATTGATAATACAAAGTTCCGAAAGTGTATGGCATCATGTACAAACATAAGAAACACACACTTGGAACCCCCCATCACCAGGGAGGGGTCAATATTCTATGGCCGTGGTAAAATGACCCACCCCCATGTAAAGATTTATTTGGATTCTTATGGGTCACAATTAATTCTAATTGATAATACAAAGTTCCGAAAAAAGGTATGGTATCATGTAAAAACATTAACACACACATCTTGGGACCCCCAGCACCAGGGAGGGTGGGGGGGGGGGTCAATATTCTATGGCCGTGGTAAAATGACCCACCCCATGTAAAGATTTATTTGTGTTCTTATGGGTCACACTTAATTCTAATTGATAATACAAAGTTCCGAAAGTGTATGGTATCATGTACAAACATAAGAAACACACACTTGGGACCCCCCCAGCACCAGGGGGGGGGGTCAATATTCTATGGCCGTGGTAAAATGACCCACCCCCATGTAAAGATTTATTTGGGTTCTTATGGGTCACAATTAATTCTAATTGATAATACAAAGTTCCAAAAGTGTATGTAGCATGGTAAAAACACACATGTACAAACAATTACACTACATACTTGACAGCACCAGGGTTACCACGGGAGGGGGGGGGGTCAATATTCTATGGCCGTGGTAAAAATGACCCCCCCCCCCCATGACATGTAAAGTGTCTCAATTAATTCTTTAATTTGGGATAATAAAAACAAATTATTAAAAAACAACACTGGGTTCCCCAGCACCAGGGAAGGGGGGGGGGGGTTCAATTTTCTAATTGATGGTAATACATGTAAAGATTTATTTGGGTTATTATGGGACTTCACAATTAATTCTAATTGTAATAACAAACTTCTGAAAGTGTATGGTATCATGTACAAACATAAAACACACACATTTGGGACCCCCAGCACCAGGAAGGGGGGGGGGGTCAATATTCTATGGACCATGGTAAAATAACCCCCAACCCCCCCCTCCCCCATGTAAAGATGTATTTGGGTTACTATGGGTCACAATTAATTCAAATTGTTTATACAAAGTTCCGAAAGTGTATGGTATCATGCACAAACATAACAAACACAATTTGGGACCCCCAGCACCAGGGAGGGGGGGGGGGTCAATATTATATGGCCATGGTAAAATGACCCCCCCCCCCCCCCTCCCCCATGTAAAGCTGTAGATGGTAAGCCAACCTAATATATTGTATAGTATATAGTATACAATTCTGCTGCTCGCAGGGATGATAATACAAGAAAGACAGAATGACAAATTAAAATAATTTTATATCAAAATGGTACATGTTTGTTTATTATGGCATATACATATAGATCAATTGCATTTTGTAATTGCAATTTATAATCTTGACAAGAGTGCATAATTAATCCATAGGCCTACTATATTTGGTGGCCCAATAAAAAGGTCCACATGTTTGAATTCTGCATCATTATTACATTATATTTTGTACAACATAATACAATAGCCAATTTTAATTTTACAATCAATGGAGTAAGTAAATTTTCAAATTTTCAGTTTTGCTTTAATTTTCACAAAAAGTGTACAATTGACTCTTATTATGTTGTAAAAAAAATGTAATGGCAATGATAAATGTATTGTTCATGTATTCAGAAGTCAGGTGTGTAGACCATTTTATAGAGCCACCTGATTATTATAAATGGCCAATCTCGTTATACATTTCAAGTACATGTATACGAGGGGAGATCCAGAAATACAAGAACCCAAATAAATCTTTACATAGGGGTGGGTCATTTTACCACGGCCATAGAATATTGACCCCCCCCCCCTCCCTGGTGCTGGGGGTCCCAAGTGTGTGTGTTTTATATTTGTACATGATACCATACACTTTCAGAACTTTGTATTATCAATTAGAATTAAGTGTGTCCCATAAGAACCCAAATAAATCTTTACATGGGGTGGGTCATTTTACCACGGCCATAGAATATTGACCCCCCCACCCCCCTCCCTGGTGCTGGGGGTCCCAAGTGTGTGTTTCTTATGTTTTTACATGATACCATACACTTTCGGAACTTTGTATTATCAATTAGAATTAAGTGTGTCCCATAAGAACACAAATAAATCTTTACATGGGGTGGGTCATTTTACCACGGCCATAGAATATTGACCCCCCCACCCCCCTCCCTGGTGTTGGGGGTTCCAAGTGTGTGTTTCTTATGTTTTTACATGATACCATACACTTTCAGAACTTTGTATTATCAATTAGAATTAATTGTGACCCATAAGAAAAAAAAATCTTATATATAGGGGGGGGTGTCATCTTACCACAGCCATAATATTGACACCCCCCCCCCCCCCCCCCCCCTCCTCCCTGGTGCTGGGGATCCCAAGTGTGTGTTTTTTATGTTTGTATTATCAAATTGTTTTAGAATTAATTGTGACCCATAAGAACCCAATTAAATCTTTTCATGGGGGTGGGTCATTTTACCACGGCCATGAATATTGACCCTCACCCTCCCTGGTGCTAGTCCCAAGTGTGTTTTTTAAGATTGTACATGATACCGTTACACTTTCGGAACTTTGTGACAAAAAAAAATTACGTAGTGGGGGGGGTCATTTTAACCACCACGGGGGGGAGGGGGGGTGCGGGTCATTATTCCGCGCGGGTCAATATTCTATCTGACACCGGGTTAAACTCGAGTAACCCAAGTAGCACAGTAGCTGTTCCGTTGAGTTGGGACCTCTAGTAACCCACCACATGGCAGGGCTCGAATCAAGTTATTATTCTAAAGTGCTGTCAAAGCATGTTTTTGATGATAAAACTAGAAAATAAACAGCAGACGACAAAAAAATGAAGATAGCGCGTCTATCAGGATCAACAGATCTGCACTTTTTGAAAGTAATTTTAATATTTCTTAGAACAAAAACACCCCCTTTTCATAAATGGACGAATCTGAAAATCATTTTGTGACCATTGGATTGGTCGGAACATTAGCATATCCTAGTCCATTCCAGTTCCTTAGGGTTGAAAGGGTTAAGTCAGCGTTGTAAAGGTAACAGTACTGCCTTGACACAAATATACAATTCTGAACGAAAGCTTTTTTATATAACTTTGCAACCACTCAAACCATTGTAGTGCCAGAGCAGTCTACATCCACGTTTGTTTGTTTGCTGGGGTTTAATGGCATATCAACAGCTAAGGTAATTTAAGGCCGGGTCAATGGGTTTAGTACTAAATCACATATATTACCTGTACAAGTACATGTACATGTTCAAGTACATGTACATGTTCAAGTACATGTACAAATGGGGGGGATCCCAAAACTCAGAACTGAATATTTACAATAAACAAGAGGGCCATGATGGCCCTAATTCGCTCACCTGACTCCATGAACACTAGAGGAGAATGTGACATGGAGTTCATGTGTTTTAAAAAAATTGTGCTATTTTTAGATGGCGGTCATCTTGGATTAAGCGATGACTCTCATTTTACCAAATCTGAAAATGCTTCACCCAAGGATCTTAACTTCCTATGAAGTTTGGCCAGCATCGGCCATGTGGTTCCCGAGAAAAAGACGTTCAAAATCTTGAATAAATGGACCTTTTGGTGGCCATCATGGATGACATAATCATCCGATTCCGACAAATATTGCACCAGAGCAATCGCCTCATCGATACCTTCAATTTGATATATGGCATGAGCATATTCGATCAAAAATAAAATTTGACCACACGGACCATGCCCATTTTTGACCCCGGGGTCACCATTTTCACAACTTTGAAAGAGCATTGTAAATCGATCATACCTACCAAGTTTAGTCGAAATCCGGCCAGCGGTTCATGAGAGAATTTCATGACATAAAAGAACAACCTTTTGACATTTGGACGACATAACAATCCGATTTCGACAAAAAATGTACCAGAGTGATCGCCTCATTAATACCTTCGATTTGATATATAACATGACCATATTCGGTCAAAAATAAAATTTGACCCCACGGGCCACGCCCATTTTTGACCCCGGGGTCACCATTTTCACAACTTTGAAAGAGCATTGTAAATCGATCATACCTACCAAGTTTAGTCGAAATCCGGCCAGCGGTTCATGAGAAGAAGATTTTTTAAGAATTTATGCTATTTTTAGACGGCGGCCATCTTGGATTAGCGATGATCTCCATTTTAACAAATCTGAAAAGGCTTCACCCATGGACCATAACTTTTAAGTTTGGCTACCATGGGCCAAGCGGTTCATGTGAAGAAGAATTTTGAAATCTCTAATAAAAGAACGACCTTTTGACATTTCGGCGGCCATCTTGGATGACATAACAATCCGATTTCGACAAAAAATGTACCAGAGTGATCGCCTCATTGATACCTTCAATTTAATATATGACATGACCATATTCGGTCAAAAATAAAATTTGACCACGATTTGACACCACGGGCCACGCCCATTTTTGACCCCGGGGTCACCATTTTAACAACTTTGAAAGAGCAATGTACATCGATCATTCCTACCAAGTTTCGTCGCAATCCGGCTAGCGGTTCAAGAGAAGAAGATGTTTTAAGAATTTATGCTATTTTTAAACGGCGGCCATCTTGTATTAGCGATGACCTCCATTTTAACAAATCTGAAAAGGCTTCACCCATAGACCATAACTTTAAAGTTTGGCTGCCATGGGCCAAGCGGTTCATGTGAAGAAGAATTTTGAAATCTCTAATAAAAGAACGACCTTTTGACCTTTCGGCGGCCATCTTGGATGACATAACCATCTGATTTCGACAAAAAATGCACCAGAGTGATCGCCTCATTGATACCTTCAATTTGATATATGACATGACCATATTCGGTCAAAAATAAAATTTGACCACAATTTGACACCACGGGCCACGCCCATTTTTGACCCCGGGGTCACCATTTTAACAACTTTGAAAGAGCAATGTACATCGATCATTCCTACCAAGTTTTGTCGAAATCCGGTTGGTGGTTCTTGAGAAGAACATTTTTGAAGAATTTGTGCTATTTTTAGACGGCGGCCATCTTGAATTACGTAATGACGTCATTTTAACAATTTTCTAATCCCCCTACCTAAGGGCCATGACCATGAAGTTTGGTGACAATAGGCCCAATGGTTACCGAGGAGAAGACGTTTGAAAATGTTCACGGACGACGACGACGAACGACGACGGACGACGACGGACGACGGACACATTGCGGTAACAATAGCTCACACGAGCTTCGCTCAGGTGAGCTAAAAAAACTATATATTCAGCTCTGAAATCGGAATAATCCTGATCTGATGCCAGGTCCTCGCCATACCAGAATCACTTGGGCCCCCTCCCAAAAGCAGTAAGATCAGTAGTAATCTTACTACTTTTATAATGGGCAATGACTCAATACAACTCCCAGGTAACAAAAGAGCCAAATATAACAAGAGCTGTAGGAGAACAGCATAGCTCGACTACGAGGGTTGTCGATGTACACATAGCTTGACAAAGAAGGTGGCTGCGGCCTGCATAAAAACCTTAATCAAGGTTGACTAAAAACATTGACCAAGGGAAACTAGAAATGTGGCCTATCGGCACACGAATACCCCCACTGGCAGCCAAAGAAAACGAGGCATTTTTGATTATAAGCCATTTAGCCGAGCATTAAGGTTTCAAACGCATCAAGTCTGTGACCTTGACCCTGGGCATAGTGTGTGATAATCCATGCATCGGTGTAGAAGATATAGAGCGGAAGGGAATTTCAATAGGTTTGACCTTTGACCTTCAACTATGACCTTGACCTTGGACGTAGGTGCGTGGTTATTGATCGAGACACACCTTCTCATCCTGAGAAACATTTGTGCCAAGGCATTTGATAATCCATGCATCGGTGTAGAAGATATAGAGCGGAAGGGGATTTCAATAGGTTTGACCTTTGACCTTCAAATGTGACCTTGACCTTGGACGTAGGTGTGTGGTTATTGATTGCGACACACCTTCTCATCATGAGAAACATTTGTGCCAAGCCATTTGATAATCCATGCATCGGTGTAGAAGATATAGAGAGGAAGGGAATTTCAATAGGTTTGACCTTTGACCTTCAACTGTGACCTTGGACGTAGGTGCGTGGTTAGCAATTTGATAATCCATGCATCAGTGTAGAAGATATAGAGCGGAAGGGAATTTCAATAGGTTTGACCTTTGACCTTCAACTGTGACCTTGACCTTGGACGTAGGTGCGTGGTTATTGATCGCGACACACCTTCTCATCATGAGAAACATTTGTGCGAAGCCATTTGATAATCCATGCATCGGTGTAGAAGACATAGAGCGGAAGGGAATTTCAATAGGTTTGACCTTTGACCTTCAACAGTGACCTGACCTTGGACATAGGTGCGTGGTTATTGATCGCGACACACCTTCTCATCGTGAGAAACATTTGTGCCAAGCCATTTGGGAATTTCAATATTTTTCACCTTTGACCTTCAACTGTGACCTTGACCTTGGGATGTAGGTGCGTGGTTATTGATCGCGACACACCATTCTCATTCTGGAGAAACATTTGTGCAAAGGCATTTGATAATCCATGCATCGGTGTAGAAGATATAGAGCGGAAGGGAATTTAATTTCAATAGGTTTAGACCTTTGACCTTCAACTGTGACCTTGACCTTGGACGTAGGTGCGTGGTTATTGATTGCGACACACCTTCTCATCATGAGAAACATTTGTGCGAAGCCATTTGATAATCCATGCATCGGTGTAGAAGATATAGAGCGGAAGGGGAATTTCAATAGGTTTGACCTTTGACCTTCAACTGTGACCTTGGACGTAGGTGCATGGTTAGCAATTTGATAATCCATGCATCAGTGTAGAGATATAGAGCGGAAGGGAATTTCAATAGGTTTGACCTTTGACCTTCAACTGTGACCTTGACATTGGACGTAGGTGCGTGGTTATTGATCGCGACACACCTTCTCATCATGAGAAACATTTGTGCCAAGCCATTGATAATCCATGCATCGGTGTAGAAGATATAGAGCGGAAGGGAATTTCAATAGGTTTGACCTTTGACCTTCAACAGTGACCTTGACCTTGGACGTAGGTGCGTGGTTTTCCAAGTATGGTTGCTGTAGGCCCAGGAGTATTCCATATACAAGCTTGAGTAAAACCGTAACCAAGGGGAGATAACTAAGTAATCCAAGGATAAAAGTAGGTCAAGGTCAAATACAGGTCAGGGATTATTGATGTACATCACTAGGAGATGAAGTTGTGCAAGTATGGTTGATGTAGGCCCAGAAGTATTCCATATACAAGCTTGACTATAAACATTAACCAAGTAATTGAAGGTTAAATGTAGGTGAAGGTAAGGTAAAATAAAGGTCAGGGGTTATTGATGTACATCCCTATGAGATAAAGTTATCCCAGTATGGTGTCTGTATGCACAATAGTATTCCATCTACAAGCTTGACTAAAAACCTTAACCAAGGTTGAGTAAAAACCTTAACCAAGGGGAATTAAGTAAGTAATTTAAGGTTAAATGTAGGTCAAGGTCAAATATAGGTCAGGGGTTGTTGATGTACATCACTAGGAGATGAAGTTGTCCAAGTATGGTTGGTGTAGGGCCATGAGTATTCCATCTACAAGCTTGACTAAAAACCTTAACCAAACGGCAGACTTGATTGTACTGTCTGTCAGTTTATAAACATTTGGGCCAAGACGTTTCGGCCCACTCTGCATGATCATTATGGTACAGTCGGTAGAAATGTTAAATTTAATGGTATTGTAATGTATATCAAGACAGCGTCAATCATTAATGCTGATCAGATTTACGCCTACGGACGTTTCGTCAGCGTTTCGGATCTGTCGGGTTTGAGATGCTTTGAAAATGGCGTCTCCGTAACCGTGTAAATTCTGATCACCCTGTGTCCGTGCAAAGAGCTACTGCTGATGAGGAATTTACTGTGACACCGGAAACAGTCGAATTTCGCTTCCGCTTTTGAAAGTGAAAGTAGCAATTATGTTTTTTCCCCGATTTTAAAGGAAGTTGCTTTCGAAATAATGGAAAGAAAAAAAATCTAATTGGACAATTAGCTCCGATTTTGTTTCAAGTCGGTACTGGGCGTTTATTAGAGGCACTAATTTCGTGAAAATCGGCCAAAAAATGTGTAATTTTCAACGTAAAAAGTGGGGGGTGGGCGTCTATTAGAGCATGGGCGTCTATTAGAATCTTTACGGTAATTTAACCATCATTTGACCCAGCATTTGATTCTTTTATTCAGATGTTTTGGATTTGGAAGAGTCGAAATATCGCAAAACAGGGAAAGGGTTAACATTACAAGATGCTGTGCCAGCTGATTGCTGCCGATGAATGATGGAAAGGAAGCTGAAATATACTCAATTTCCTTCCACCTTATCTCTGACTCAGCCCGGGGAAATAATTTGTCAAATTTTCTTGGAGATATACTTTATCAAATTCAGCTGCCTTTTAGCTGCCAAGATCGAAAACCCTGGGATAAATATACATTTACACATTTTAAATTGCTTGATAAGAAAGGTGTTACAGCAATTATACACTGAATATAAACCATCTGTTTGCATAAAATGTAATTGAAACTAGCAAAACCCTAATTATAATAAATCTACAAATAGAGACATTTGCAGCCATAAAAGATTTGCAACTTGGTTTAAATATATTTTATTTGTATTCATCAATCAACAGTTGCCAAGAGATGGAGGAGAATCTAAGCCAGTGCCTTCTTGCCAACCAATCTATATATAATGGTATAGTCTGCAGACGATAACTTGCTACTTGTTTACAAACAAACCAGTCACAAACAAAACACAGAATAGGTGAGACAGGTAAATATACCCGTGCCTTTATTCCTTTTCAATATTGATTTTGAGATTTGTCATGAAGTCTTATGTAGTCGAGGGGTTAGAGTGACGGATATCAATGCTGTAGGTAGTGAGTTCGAGGCTTTGTTTTTCATACATATATACACATACATTTTGATTTGTTGATATTTTATTATATATTTCTTTTTTATGTGTTGCTCTTACAAATTACATTAACTAAGAATGAGATAGATTACATGTAGAACGTTAGTCTCACATTTCATATGTGTGTACATGAAAAATCTGGAGTATGTTCTCGCCGATCATGTCACATCGAGGTCATACAGCAATAGTTATAACCCTCGCCGTTAGACTTATTCCCTTCTCCAGCAAGCAGTCATAAAAAGAACAGAATGATATCGACAAAGAAATGCTTTTTGTGAGGTTCGAACTCTCGACCAGATAAAATTAACAAAAGTTCTGCAAACGTATGGACATTCTTCCGCTTCGATACCACTGAGCCACACTACATGTCTATTTTGCGCTCCAAGATACACTATTATATTGACATGCATGCACATGCACTTTATCATGTAGTTAGTATGCACGAAAACGAGGCTATGATATGATAATACACCTGGTCTACCTATTTTTGGACTCCTCGATTGACCTCCAGCAACTTATTATCGTCTGTCATTTATATATGTACCTCTAGAGACATTGCAATGATGCATTAAATTTTGTCATCTGCTGTTTATTTTTCATTGTTCTCAAACAATTTTTAGTGAGAAAGAAGACAAAATATAAAACAACAACAGACAACAATCGTTTTTTTTCCCATTTTCATCATCAACAAGAGTGCTGTAAGTCACAAAATAAGCCCGTCGAAGATGGGTCAGACAGCGAAGATGCATAAATGTGAAGCTGTCACCAAGGTAAGAAACATTAATGAGAATTTGAAAATCTGTAGCATTATTTCTTCCTCTTGTTGTGATAAACAGGTATACTAGTTTAGGTAAAGATGTGTAAAGTAACAATTATATAGAATTGGATACAAAAATGGCTAAGTTAAAAAGGTGATATTTTTGTTAAAAAATATTTTATCGGCATAAACACACAAAGGTGCACATCTTCAATATGTGTAGAAGACGTGTGTATAGTTTCAGATCGATTGACTGAACAGTTACAGGAGTTGTGTACACAAACTATGCTGTTTTTCTGTCTGCCTTTCGCCCGCCCACCCCGCTGTAAAACATAATACATACCATATTTTTTAAAATGGTCGTATAAAAACATTGTTTGACAACAGTGATGGCTGTCTATGACATCAGCCAGAGTTGGATGAAATGTCCTTTATAGTGTACAATGATGATTGACTTCAACCATTTCACCACTAAGTAACTGGAATGGATTTTGATATGTTAATTTTGCAACCAATCCAATTGTCGCAAGTTGATTTTCAGACCAGTCAATTTATGAAAAGAGGGCTTTTTTGTTCTCAATAATATGAAAATTACTTGCAAAAAGTGCAGATCCTGATGAGACGGCTCGTCTCATCTGGATCTACACTGTTTGCCAATATCACTATTCAGGCCTGTGGTGTTGAAAGGGTTAAACAAGGCAATTGCCTGCGAGTGTCTCGCCCATGAAGTCATCAAAGTCAATGTCAAATATGAGGAAGCTATTGACAAGGTTTGGTAACGTTCCGACTAATGTATCAAGAGATATTCCACATTTGGACATACATCCAACATTTTTGACGCAAACGTTAAGGTAACCACGTTGAAGTTCAAGGTCACACAAATGACACAGGATAGTCATCAATGTTAAGGAAGCTATTCATGGAGCTTGGTGATGATCCAACTAGCGGATCAGGAGATATTCAGCATTTGAACGTAGTACATCCAAAAATGTTGACACCTACTACAATGACAATGATACAGTCGTCGACAATGCAGTCAACAACGATTAATTGTGATCGCTATGATCCAAATTACTTCTTGGATTCTACTATCGATTACAAAATAGAATAATTGATTATCCCTTTCAACACTACAAGCCTGTTTAGTGGTATTGGCAAAAAGTGCAGATCCAGATGAGACGGCTCGTGACGAGCCATCTCATCAGGCTCTGCACTTTTTGTACCCCATTTTCATACTTTTGAGAACAAAAACACCCCTGTTTCATAAGTGGACCAGTCTGAAAATCATTTTGTGATGATTGGATTGGTTGCAAAATTAACATATGAAAATCCATTTCAGTTACTTAGGGGTCAAAGTAAATTGTACTTACAAACAGAAATGCTACTAAACAAAACAAGAAATATGTAACATGCCTGTACGCCTCAAAAACATAAAGGCAAAAAAACAACAAGAGCTGTAGGAGAACAGCATAGCTCGACTACGAGGGTTGTCGATGTACACATAGCTTGACAAACAAGGTGGCCGCGGCCTGCATAAAAACCTTAACCAAGGTTGAGTAAAAACCTAAACCAAGGGAAATTAAGTAAGTAATTCAAGGTTAAATGTAGGTCAATGTCAGATATAGGTTAGGGATTATTGATGTACATCACTAGGAGATGAAGTTTTCCAAGTATGGTTGATGTAGGCCCAGGAATATTCCATATACAAGCTTGACTAAAAACCTTAACCAAGGGGAATTAAGTAAGTAATTCAAAGTTAAATGTAGGTCAAGGTCAAATATAGGTCAGTGGTTGTTGATGTACATCACTAGGAGATGAAGTTGTCCAAGTATGGTGGGTGTAGGGCCAGGAATATTCCATATACAAGCTAGACTAAAAACCTTAAACAAGGGGAATTAACTAAGTAATTGAAGAGGAAATGTAGGTCAATGTCAAATATAGATCAGGGGTTATTGATGTACATCCCTATGAGAAAAGGTTGTCAAAGTATGGTGTCTGTATGCACACTAGTATTCCATGTACAAGCTTAACCAAGGTTGACTAAAAACCTTAACCAAGGGGAATTAACTATGTAATTCAAGGTTAAATGTAGGTCAAGGTCAAATATAGGTCAGGGGTTGTTGATGTACATCACTAGGAGATGAAGGTGTCCAAGTATGGTGGGTGTAGGGCCAGGAGTATTCCATCTACAAGCTTGACTAAAAACCTTAACTAAAGAGAATTAACTAAGTAATTCAAGAGGAAATGAAGGTCAAGGTCAAATGTAGGTCAAGGTCAAATACAGGTCAAGGTCAAATACAGATCAAGGGTTATTGATGTACATCCCTAGGAGAAAAGGTTGTCCAAATATGGTGTCTGTATGCACACTAGTATTCCATGTACAAGCTTGACTAAAAACCTTAACGAAGGTTGACTAAAAACCTTAACCAAGGAGAATTAACTAGGTAATTCAAGGTTAAATGTAGGTCAAGGTCAAATATAGGTCAGGGGTTGTTGATGTACATCACTAGGAGATAAAGTTGTCCAAGTATGGTTGGTGTAGGGCCAGGAGTATTCCATCTACAAGGTTGACTAAAAACCTTAACCAAGGGGAATTAACTAAGTAATTCAAGAGGAAATGTAGGTCAAGGTCAAATATAGATCAGGGGTTACTGATGTACATCCCTAGGAGATGAAGTTGACCAAGTATGGTGGGTGTAGGGCCAGGAGTATTCCATATACAAGCTTGACTAAAAACCTTAACCAAGGGGAATTAACTAAGTAATGAATTGAGGGAAATGTAGGTGAAGGTCAAATATAGACCAGGGGTTATTTATGTACATCCCTATGAGAAAAGGTTGTCCAAGTATGGTGTCTGTATGCACAATAGTATTCCATGTACAAGTTTGACTAAAAACCTTAACCAAGGTTGACTAAAAACCTTAACCAAGGGGAATTAACTAAGTAATTCAAGAGGAAATGTAGGTCAAAGTCAAACATAGATCAGGGGTTATTGATGTACATCACTAGGAGATGAAGTTGTCCAAGTATGGTGGGTGTAGGGCCAGTAGTATTCCATATACAAGCTTGACTAAAAACCTTAACCAAGGCGTGAAGTGACGGTGACGCCGACGCCGACGCCGACGCCGGGGTGACAACATAAGCTCTACTTATTCTTCGAATAGTCGAGCTAAAAAGTAATTTGACCTTGAGCACAGAGGACACATGAATGGGTGATATAATTCAAACATGGATATTTTATGACAAATACTAGTAAGCAGATGAAGTTATAAGCCATACATACAGACTTACAGAAATGGAGATATAAGTGTGTCCAAAAACGCAAATCTTAGACAAATAGACACACAGACGGACAGGGTGGCGACTATATTAAATAAAAATATGTTTTCATCATGGCCCTGTGTAAAGTGGTTTAATTGAAGATATATGACGATACTAGAACCGCTGGGTTGTTTATATTTTCACCCATATATGGTAGGTACATAAATATCGCATTTCCTATCTTGTTGAGTTCAAGATAGGAAATCTGATACTTACGTACTGATATCGGTGAAAATTCAAACAACCCAGCAGTCATAGAATCATCATATATCTTCAATTAAACCACTTTACACAGGGCCATGATGAAAACACATTTTTATTTTTTATAAAACCCTGATATGCCCATATAATTCCAGCACAAAAATATTTACACAATTCCCTAACATTTGATTGGCTCGTAGCAAGTCTCTGTCCAAAATTTATATCCCAGTAAACTCCCACGCCGAACTACTTTCCATAACCGTGAGGCGCAGTTAAAATAATTCTTAAGAAAACGGAAAATAAACACATTTTCTTGATGAATTTATTTCAAATGCTGGAATTATAAGGAATGAATGGCCTTTTTGTTGAATTTATCGGGGATATAAACTTGGAAAGGTCGCGGGAATACTCCGGCCTTCGTCCAGTATTCCCGCGGCTTTTCCAAGTTTATACCCCGATAAATTCCACAAAAAGGCCATTCATTCCTATATTAAATGTTGCTACATGTACTGGGTCTGTGATAGAAGCCGGTATTGCTATTTTTATGTTTTCCACACAAGGTGATTAGAACATATAATACTAAACTTTGAAACTATATTTTCATTGAGAAATAACAAAATTATTTAAAGTTTTCTACCTGTGAATCAGTATCCACCTTCCCCCCCCCCCCCCCCCCCCCCCCCCCCCCCCCACCACCACCCACACCTTGAAATGTATTAACCCTTACTATGCTGAATTAAATGTTGTGGTCTGCTGTTTATTTCCCATTTTTCTCATCAAAATCCTGGTTGGCATCAAAATCCTGGTTGGACAACACTTTAGTATCATTTCCAATAATTAGATGGGTTAAATGTTGCTACTTGGTATGAGATAGAAGCCGGTATAATCATTTCCAATGGAAACGATTCTAAAGTGCTGTCAAACAATGTTTTTGATGAGAAAAATGGAAAATAAAAAATAAACAGCAGACAACAATTTATCTTTCCTGCTCTAAGGGTTACCAGTAAATGTTGCTACATGGTCTGTGATGGAAGCCGGTATTGCCAGGTTTTCATGTTTCCACACAAGGTGGTTATCCTCTAATGACGAGATAATCGGGAGGAGATAATCATGGTGTAAATGATAGCCGAGCTGAATGATCGTCACCAGCTTCGGTAACCCTTTTACCCCTATGTGTTTAACATGGATCCTTCCATTACAACATATTGATTATTCCATTAATCAAAATGGGGTGATTTTAACACAAAGAAATCAGAGACTTTGCACCAATGGTCCATATCTGCTGATCTGTATCTGCATTATTTGAAAGCATTGGCTTTAAAAATGGAATAAAGAGTTAAAAAAGAGTCCATCATAGACCATGTATAAGATCAATGTTTGAAAACATACATAAATCCAGATGAGCGTGCTCTTAACCCTTAGATCACAACAATTGTCGTCTGCTGTTGCTTTTATATCTTGCCTTATTTCTCAATAAAAACATGGTTTGACAGCACTTCAGAATCATTTCCAATGGGAATGATTCTGAAGTGCTGTCAAACCATGTTGTAAATTATTCTAAAGTGCTGTGAAAGCATTTTTTTTATGATAAAAATGGAAAATAGAAAATAAAAAGCAGCCGACAAACTAGATGGCCGCGGCCTGCATGTCGCGCCTTGTGGCGAGGTATGGACACTAAAAAAAAAGATATAGTATAACAAAAAACTTTAACCAAAAAACTTAACCAAAAAACTTAACCAAAAAACTTAACCAAAAACTTCAAGAATAATTTGGACCTGACATTGGGCACAGGGCCGCACGGAGGGGGGTAGAATGAAAATATAGATGATGATAAACACCCATGTGAAGTTTCAAGGTAATGGGCAAAGCAGTTGCAGAGATATAGTATAACAAAAAACTTTAACCAAAAAACTTAACCAAAAACTTTAACCAAAAACTTAAACCAAAAAACTTAACCAAAAACTTCAAAGTAATTTGACCTTGACATTGGGCGCAGGGGCCGCACGGAAGGGGGATAGAATGAAAATAAAGATGATGATAAACACCCATGTGAAGTTTCAAGGTAATGGGCAAAGCAGTTGCAGATATAGTATAACGAAAAACTTTAACCAAAAAACTTAACCAAAAAAACTTAACAAAAAACTAACCATAAAACTTTAAACAAAAAACTAACCTTAAAAACTTCAAAATAATTTGACCTTGACCAATTGGGCACGGGGGCCCGCACGGGAGGGAGGGGGGTAGAATGAAAATATAGATGATGATAAACACCAATGTGAAGTTTCAAGGTAATGGGCAAAGCAGTTGCAGAGATGTAGTATAACAACAAATTTTAACCAAAAAACTTAACCCAAAAATTTAACCAAAAACTTTAACCAAAAAACTTAACCAAAAATTTCAAAGTAATTTGACCTTGACATTGGGCACAGGGGCCGCACGGGAGGGGGGTAGAATGAAAATATAGATGATGATAAACACCCATGTGAAGTTTCAAGGTAATGGGCAAAGCAGTTGCAGAGATATAGCATAACAAAAAACTTAACCAAAAAACTTAACCAAAAACTTTAACCACAAAACTTAACCAAAAACTTTAACCAAAGAACTTAACCAAAAACTTCAAAGTAATTTGACCTTGACATTGGGCACAGGGGCCGCACGGGAGGGGGGGTGGGGGGTTAGAATGAAAATATAGATGATGATAAACACCCATGTGAAGTTTGAAGGTAATGGGCAAAGCAGTTGCAGAGATATACCGGTAATATAACGAAAAAATTTTAACTTTAACGAAAAACTTTAACCAAAAAAACTTAACCAAAAACTTTAACCAAAAAACTTAACCAAAAACTTCAAAGTAATTTGACCTTGACATTGGGCACAGGGGTCGCACGGAAGGGGGGTGGGAGAAGGGGGGTGAATGAAAATATAGATGATGATAAACACCCATGTGAAGTTTCAAGGTAATGGGCAAAGCAGTTGCAGAGATATAGTATAACGAAAAACTTTAACCAAAAAACTTAACCAAAAAACCTTAACCAAAAACTTTAACCAAAAAAAACTTAATCAAAAAATTAACCTAAAAACTTTAACCAAAGAACTTAACCAAAAACTTCAAAGTAATTTGACCTTGACATTGGGCACAGGGGCCGCACAGGAGGGGGGTAGAATGAAAATATAGATGATGATAAACACCCATATGAAGTTTGAAGGTAATGGGCAAAGCAGTTGCAGAGATTAGTATAACGAAAAACTTTAACCAAAAAACTTAACCAAAAACTTAACCAAAAACTTTAACCAAAAAACTTAACCAAAAACTTCAAAGTAATTTGACCTTGACATTGGGCACAGGGCCGCACGGGAGGGGGGTAGAATGAAAATATAGATGATGATAAACACCCATGTGAAGTTTCAAGGTAATGGGCAAAGCAGTTGCAGAGATATACCGTAGCATAACGAAAAACTTTAACGAAAAACTTTAACCAAAAAACTTAACCAAAAAACTTAACCAAAAACTTTAACCAAAGAACTTAACCAAAAACTTTAACCAAAAAACTTAACCAAACAACTTAACCAAAAAACTTAACCAAAAACTTTAACCAAAGAACTTAACCAAAAACTTTAACCAAAAAACTTAACCTTACAGCTTAACCAAAAAACTTTAAACGGCCAAACGGCCGACTATATCGCGCTTTCCGCAAGCGGGCGCGACAAAAATTAAGATAGCGGTGCAAGGGTTAAAGGTGCATACCCACTCAGTATGCAGAAAATGTTGTTTATATCAGACATCATCTTATATTAGACGTAAATTTCCACACTGATATCAGGGGCGCTAACCATGTTTCCTTAGAATGTTAACGGTCATTACTATTTATTATCTGTATTTATTTTTTCATGTGCAATGATCATACTTTGTAATCTGTCAAAAATATTATTTTTTTCCGGTGACGCATTTAATCAGTATATATAATTAAAAAATATCATGCCTCATTTGCATATGAAAATCACCTGATACCACCGCGCGTCACTATCAGTAAAATAAATATTACTAAATGATTACATCTGTATAGCGGGCACTCGTAATTTTCAGAACCGATAGAATAGTGACACAATTATACACTTATTTAATTCCTATAAAGAACAGTTTGTGCCTACTGAGTGGGCATGTACCTTTAACATGCAGTCTCATCATGATGTATGCTGTGCTTTTTTAACACACTAACCGCCTAAAATTGGAAAACGCCATTTGTCAGAAAAATTGTATCTTCTCAGCATGAAGAGATAGAATTTATCTGACAACACTTTCAACACTACAGACAGTTATCTTTAATATTTGCAGGCAGTGTAGTTCCAGATGAGCTGGCACTTCAAGATCTGCACGATTTGTGAAGTTTCAGGTTTTTGTTCCAAAATTTGATTAGCCCTTTTTATGATTAACCCTATCAAAACTGCAGACCTCTATCATAATGTTTGCAAACAGTGCAGATCCAGATGAGCCGGCTCGTAACGAGCCGTCTCATCTGGATCTGCACCATTTGTGGATATTTTTCTGATAAATAGAACAGCCTGAAAAATAATATGGGAATGTGCATTCCAGGGTGAAAACGTTAAAAATACAATAAGTGGATGATAGTGGAATTGAAGCTAATGACAAGTGTTTTTATTCACCAGATAACTCAAAATGTTGTGTCAATTTTACCCTGGAATATCTGATAGGCAAACGTCTAAATATATTAGCAAAAGACATGTGTGTTTCAGGAAATTGTACATGTGGTTCATTGAAAGTTTCATAGAGTTTCACAGACCAAATAACAAGCAGTGAAGCCCCTGATCAGACTATGTGGACTGGTATATGTGGGCTGGTATGTGTCTTCAAAGGCAATCAGCCTGGGTTTAATCATCACAGCGAATTGCTTTGTTCTTTGATATCATACTTGAACAATCAAATACTCTTCGTGGTGGCATCAATCTCCCACGTTTATTTTAACCCTTTCAATCATACAGACCTCTCTTCTGACGTTTGCAAACAGTGTAGATCCAAATGAGCCAGCTCGTAACGAGCCTTCTCATCAGGATCTATACTTTTTACAAGTACATTGTACCATCATTTTATATTTTTTAGAGAAAAAAAAACACCCACTTTTTTATTAATGGAATAGTGTGAAAATCATTGTGTGATAATGGATTGGTCCGAAAATTAAAATACAGTCAAACTTGCACAAGCGATCACGTGCATTAAGCGACTTGTCTTATGCGACCACTTTCAATTCCCACCGACCATTTGGCCTATATAACGACAGTTTTTCACATAGGGTAGCCTATATATTGGAATCGCCTCGGACAGTTAGCCACGCCCCAGACCCCCCTCGACGGGATAGTCCATAGCGATATCTTGGAGTAACCATAACAACGAAATGCATTGTGTTACTCAATGTTTAACTGTCATACGCAACCGCTAATTGAAAATAATATTATGAAAAACTAGTTGCACTGAACAATATCAACAACGGATGTTCTACGTACAAAAATACATCGGATTATTTTGTTATGCTTTCAAGTTGTCAGTTGCTCCCATTTGCGTCACAAATCGTGTGGTCATCGCTAAATTTAGTAACAGCCTATAGTTTTCGGCAGAGTTAACTCCCCTCTGAATACTCTCCACTAAGCTCCTGGGGCCCGTTTCACGTACGTGTAAACATGTTGACCCAGATTTTTTTAATGATCACGATTGTGTCGCAATAAAACTTGCACGTGTGGGTCTAACTGATGTATCCTCATTCTATCGATGGATTTACAGAGGATTTTAGTGACATTCCCGAATTCTGCCTGATTGACATTTGTCTGTACAGTGTATGGTGGCCAATACACGCCAACATCAGTGTCAATTCTACGTTCAGGGAAGGGGGTCAATAAGTCAGTAAGTGAAAAAATTACAGTCAGGGAACAAATTAATGACAGTATAACACATCCAGCGTATATTAATATTAATACCCATATTATGCAAGTACTGAAAATACGACAAAAAAAAAAATTCTAACAAGTTTGGGCTTCCATACATTGAAAATTTTGTCAGCGGTTTCCCCAATGACGTCATTTGTATGTTTTAATATACTCGATCCGCGGCCAACTATTTCATTCACAAAACAGAAGTAAACATGGCGATGTTAAAGTAATGCAGAAACTTTAACAAAAATCCTGCTACAACATTGTTTTGTACCGACAAGGCATTTTCAGGCGCGACACCGCTTCCGTGGCGGAATTCTTGTAGTACCCTATGTTCAGTACTTTCAGTACTTTGATTTACCTATTCGCTGCCATCTTGAAACTGGAGAAACAGGCGTCTTTTGGCTAGTTGAACTATGGTAGATGTATGACGTCACTGGTTGAACCAGTCTGCGCTCGCGGTTGTTTAGTTGAACTATAGTTCAACTACAGTAACCATAGTTTAAGCTCAAACTCGCTCTTAGTGATTACTAAAGGGAATTAACTCCTGCCTATTTGCGATTTCAGCTGGGCGATTTATTTCGCAATAACATTCAGATTCTTTCATCTATTTTAAAGTGCACAGTAAACATTACCGGTAGTAATCTAATGTATTTATTTCTATCTTAATGTTTAATATTCGCGATTTCCTGATTCCGAATATTAAACCATATAACCGGACATACCAGTACCCGGATTTCCATTATTTGTTTTCGTTTTTGTGTTAAGAGACCATTGTTCTAAGCGACCATTTTTGGTGTCTCCCTTGGATGGTCGCTTAATGCAAATTTGACAGTATCACAGTCCATTCCAGTTACTTAGGGTTGAAAGGCTTAAGTGTCGTACATGTACATGATTTTTCCTATGGCTGTAATGTTGAAAATTGTGCAGTTTCACTGCTGTTGGTAATACTTCTAACTCCAAATCATTTCATTGGCCAAGAGTAGTCATATCCGGGCACAAGTTTCAGAACAGATGAACATTTTACATTTGTGTATTGATTTGTTTACATTTCATTTGAAGTAATGCTCAGCTTTCTACCATATTGCTATTTTGATGTTTGATATTAGGTCACTCAATTTGGAGTCAATGGTCATAGAAAGAATGCCAGTGATTATTGGGATCAGGATAAATATGAATGATAGGATTTAAAAAATATTTAACCCTTTCTCCCCTAAGTAACTGGAATGGATTTTGATAAGTTAATTTTCCGACCAATCCAATCATCATACAATAATTTTCTGACTAGTCCATTTATGATAAGAGGGTGTTTTTGTTCTCAAAAATTACTTACTTGATGAGATGGCTTGTCACAAGGCTGTGACGAACTGGCTTACCACTGCACTTTTGGCCAATACCACTATACAGGCATGTGGTGTTGAAAGTGTTAATCACTTCGAAATCAAACATTATTCAAAACTTTAATTTTTTTTTTTTCTGCATAAAAGTTTATGTTGTGACCACTCATTTGAACAGCCTCGGCAAGACGGTTCAAAGGTGTGGTTACAACATATACTTTCATGAATAAATAAAGAAAACATTTTTTTGTCGGAAATATAAGAAATAAACAACACTTTCGTGAAATTATGAGGAATAATAATCTTTTGAAAGACCAACAATACTGGCAGGGGGCCTTCTGGCCACCCTGATAGAAGTTTGCACCCTGATAAATTCTAACTACCGGTACTGTCTGTTTCACGAAAGCTGCCCAAATTTTACGGCCATATAAACAATTCAAAAACAATATTTTTTTCGATAGTATTAAATTAAAGGAAAATTTAAGAATGAGCCTTCTTTTTATTTCATGAAATTTGGTCAAATATTTGTTTTATTACGAAAAATTGATTTCTCTATGGGAATTTAACATGGGGGAAAAAGAGGTAGAGGAGTGTGGGACGAGTCAAAAAACGAAAAAGTTTGGAAATTGACTCCGGAACCTAGCTAGATAGCTTGGAAATGATCTAACTAAGAAAACAAAAGTTATATTTTGAAAATCGGTCCAGGATTACTGAAATTCTAAAAAATTTCCCCATGTTAAATCCCCATAGACATCTTCACTCCGTGAAGATGTCTATGGGGATTTAAAATGGGGAATTTTTTTTTTCGCAATAAAATCAATATTTGACCAAATTTCACGAAATAAAATGAAGGCTCATTCTTAAATTTTCCTTTAATTTAATATTATCGAAAAAAATATGGTTTTTGAATTGTTTATATGACCGTAAAATTTTGACAGCTTTTGTGAAACAGACTATAGATGGCTGTGGCCAGCATATCACACCCGCCGATGCATTTGATGGTCCCAGTATGTATGTATCTGGTTTAGAGCAATCGGATTGTGGAGATTATTATTGGGTACATATCTTGCAAAAACTTTAAAGCAAATTTCAAAGTAATTTGAACTTGACCTTAGGCATGTGCGCCGCATCGATGGTCAATAGAATGAAAATATGGATGATGATAAAGAGGTATGTTAAGTTTCAAGCCAATCGGACTTAGGGTTGCCGAGATATTGGGTACGTAAAAATTTAACATAGATTGTAATTTGACCTTGACCATGGGCATGGGGGTCGCATGGATGGGCTATAGAATGAAAATATGGATGATGATAAAGATGTGAGATATTAGGTACATAAAAACTTTACCGCAGATTTTACAAAAAACTTTAACGCCAATTTCAGAAGTAATTTGACCTTGACCATGGGCATGGGGGCCGATGGGTGGGCTATAGAATGAAAATATGGATGATAAAGAGGTATGTGAAGTTTTAAATCAATTGGACTTAGGGTTGTAAGATACTGAGCAAGTAAAAACTTTCACACAATTGTCGAATGCACGGACGCTCGGACGCACACCAAAGGCGGCGACTATATCATGCCGACCGCAAGCGGGCGTGATAAAAACACGCCGTTTATTCCTGTATTGTATTCATTTAACATTATACAATTATCACCTTGTTGTGAGGTAAATATGTGGTTTTATCGACTCGATAAACGTGATATTGACCAAGGATGCAGTCCGAAGTCGATAAAACCATGTTTTGACCGATACAAGGCAATAATTCCAGCACAAAAATATTTACACAATTCCTTAACATTTGATTGGTCCTTAACAAGTCTCTGTCCAAAATTTATATACCAGTAAACTCTCCCACGCCGAACTACTTTCCGTAACGGTGAGGCGCAGTTAAAATAATTCTTAAGAAAAGGGAAAATAACACATTTTCTTGATGAATTTATTTAAAATGCTGGAATTATAAGGAATGAATGGCATTTTTGTGAAATTTATCGGGGATATAAACTTGGAAAGTCGCGGGAATACTGGACGAGGCCTTCCGACCTTCCCCGGCCTCGTCCAGTATTCCCGCGACTTTTCCAAGTTTATACCCCGATAAATTCCACAAAAAGTCCATTCATTCCTATAATAATAGTTTTATCAATCAAGTCCCATATGTGTCCCCTTTTCAATACTTGAAAATTGTTTGTAAAACAAAATGCCACCGCTGTGCAGCATTCATGAATACAACAGCAATCATCGAGTGAATGATTGGAGAAAAATTTATTTTCAGAGTCGAAAAAGGGCTATAACTGCGGATGGATCGATGAGACGTTAGGCTCTTCTGCACTTGATGGTTGGGATGTATACGGAGTATGAAGAGAATCGGCCAAAAACTGTAGAAGTAGTTCTCCGGACAAGGAAAATTATCTACAGACAGACGGACAGGGTAAACACTATATGCCAGACAACTATCGTTGCGGTGGCATAAACATAGCATAAATGGATATTTATGCCGTGAACATTAAGATTAATCTTGCTTTAAGCCATTTTGGCACAATTCATAATCATCATGTTCAGTGATGTTGCTGGCGAAGAGCGTCGTTATATGATTAGCAACATCATGGATTTTAAAGCCAGACCACAACGTCGCTCCACCTTCAGGTCAATATGACATTTTGAATCAACGTTCTCAGGTCAATATGCATTTATATCGAAGATCACGTGACCGGCATCTGACCAATAACAGACATGGATATTTCTTGATTGATAATAATTAGGATTATTACAGTAGTGGGGAAAAAAACACAGATCCAGGGATCATTCAACTTGCTTGTTTATTGATAGTAGAGTCTGAACAAAACAATGTGACGGCAATGTTTGTTTACAGTACGTTAATGAAAATATAATGTTGCCATCACAAGTTGCACTGAGCTTATGGTGTTTACATACAGGTAATGGCTACAAAGATCTAGTTATAATGAACTAACTGCATACCATCAATTTGTCAGCGAAGGAAAAACGAGACAAAAAATACGACACAAATGAAACCTGAATAGCTATGGAGGCTGTACAAGAAATACATTAGCCAAGAAAAGATGCTCTTTGCCTGTTTGTCTGCATCATAAATAAACAGGAAGCAAGTAAATGATGCATGATGGGATTGAAGGATCATCATATATGTTATATGGACCGGAGTAAGAGGTTTCTTTCTGCCTGGTATAAGAAATAATTCTAAATTTGTCGTCTGTTGCTGCAAAAAGATGATTTAACAACATTTGAAAATCATTTCAAAAGGAAATGATTCTAAAGTGATGTCAAACCATGTTCTTATTGATAAAGTGTTGTCAAGCGTTTTTATTAAGAAAGAAGACAAAATATAAAACAATAGCAGACGACAATTTATTTTCAACATTGGTGTAAAAACATAATAGGAAAAATAGGGGAGAAAATCTTGATTTTTGCATACTAATCTAATGGTATGCCGCCTGCACGAGTTGGTATTCAGAATGCTGTCGGCTGGAATGGAACCAGCCTACGCTTGTCACATGCAATAAATGCAAATTTCTCAGTGGTTTCATATCGACACAGCAATATCACAATTCTGTAGTGCAAGTAATTCTGTTTTCCGAAAATACTTTACGTATTGATTAAAGGCGTGAAGCTTTAATCCAATCAGACACCTCGTTACATGAAGAGAATTACTGATTGGTGATTTGTAGAATATAGGACAAAAGGATAGAAGTGATGTAACTTATATTCACATACACAGACCAAGACATATTATTTATCATTTATCAACATGCACTATATAATTAACCCTTACAATGCTGAATTTATTTTTGTCGTCTGCTGTTTATTTTTTATTTTCCATTTTTCTTATCAAAAATATGTTTTGACAACGCTTTAGAATCATTCTCAATGGAAATGAAACTAAAGTGCTGTCGAACCATGTCTTTATTGAGAAAGATGATAAAATATAAAACAACAGCAGACGACTACTTACGTTTCCCGCATTCTATGGTTTAACCCTTTCAACACCACAGGCCTGTATAGTGGTATTGGCAAAAAGTGTAGATCCAGATGAGCCGGCTCGTGACGAGCCGTCTCATCAGGATCTGCACTTCTTGCAAGTAATTTTTAAGAACAAAACACACCCTTTTCATAACTGGACTAGTCTGAAAATAATTTTGTGACAATTGGATTGGTTGCAAAATTAACATATCAAAATGCATTCCAGTTACTTAGGGGTGAAAGGGTTAATAGCGGACACATTGTTTTATGTCGAGCGACAGAATGTACTTCTATATACAAGTCAAGAGTGAGTATTACTGATTGATGGGTTGGTTGATTTGTGAATTGACTGATTGATTGGTTGATTGATTGGTTAATTGATTTATTGATTGGTCAATTGATTTATTGATTTTATCATTAGAATGTGATTAATGTAATGAATGACGCATTATCAGAGCTCCAGTGAAGGTGCGTAATTTGGGAACAAATTTCTTATTTCTCTATCAAAAATGGCATGCTGGAGTGCTTTAGAATCGTCTCAATGAGACGATTCTAAAGGACTCCCAACTTGCCATTTTTGTTGAAGAAATAAGAAAATTTCACCACAAATTGAACAAATTACGCACGGGAGTGCTTTAGAATCGTCTCAATGAGACGATTCTAAAGGACTCCCAACTTGCCATTTTTGTTGAAGAAATAAGACAATTTCACCACAAATTGAACAAATTACGCACCTTAACTGGAGCTCTGATAGACAGTAGAACCTCATTAAATTTGACCCACAATAAACCTCATTAAGTGCAACGTCACTAAACCGGACATCCTTGGGAGCTCCCAGGGTGTTCGGTTCAGTGAGGTTCCATTGTATGTTATTGCTTTATATTATTATAAGTCAAATGTCAAATTACAGTAGAACCTCTCTAAATTGGGACACACTGGGGACTTCCACATAACTGCGCAGATAAAAGTCTGATTTGTGTACCAGTGTATATGAAAGATCCGACTAATGAGACAAATCTATGGGGCGTCATTTTGCTATTTATCCAGTATTTATGGATAGACATAATTAGATTTTTTAGATATCCATAATTCCAAGTAATCTTTGGATATTCATTGGACAGCAGGAAATTATTCTATTTTTAGTTGCAACTTCTATGATGTCAGTAACGTTAAAGTTGTTGCAGAGTTATTGGACATGTTGTCAACGTCGCCATTTTTAGGGGAAACAATCAGTAATGTTTTTATCACACTTCCATAAATAAATATTTGTTTACCAACATATAATCGATGTTGTGTATTAATCGAGTTTCCCATCGACTAAATAACATCTCCACACCATCATCCATAATTCAATTATTGGATATCCATAAGTTTGATTTTTGGACGTCCATAATATATATACATGTATGCATGGATCTCAATACTTTGATTTTTGGATATCACGAGGTTATCATTGTATGGATAGCTAGCTACCTTGTTAACTGCTCAGATGAGTGAGCTACCGGTGGCAACTATAATACAACAACAACAGTATCTCCAAAAGCATCTAGAGTAATGTGCATGCACACTTGAAAGAATAAGGGAGTCTTGAATTATGGATATCCAATCCAAAAATCACTTGGAATTGCAGATATCCAATAATCAAATTTTTGATTATCAAAAAATCAAAAGTAATTATAGACATCCAAAAATTTATTAATGGATAACCAATAATCAAATTATGGATATCCAAAAATCGAATTATGGATATCCATAAATACTGAATAAATAGCACAAGATGTTGACCGTAACATAATCATGGGTACCAGTATGTGCTAAAGTAAGCATCACAAAAACCGTTAGAGAAATACATGCTTAAAACAGGAAAAATATCAAGGTTGAAGAAACTTTTTGACATAAAAAAGTGTTTCCTCAACCATGTGAAGGTAAAAAAGGTCAAGGTCATGTTAATGGCAGCATGAGTGTGTTACAAATTCTTACATGTATCAAGTGTCCAATATTGAAGCAATCCATCAAGTAACATTAATGTTATACGATGATGAAGAAACTTGTACAAACTTTACGACGCAAAAAAGTGTTTCCACAAACATGTGAAGATACAAATGGTCAAGGTCATGTTAACGATGGCATGATGGTGTTCCGAATGATCACATGTATCAAGTGTCCAAATATTGAAGCAATCCGTTTAGTAATATTAAAGTTATATCAGGATGAAGAAACTTTTTGAAGCAAATAAATTGTTAAGTGTTTCCGCAAAAATGTGAAGGTAAAACAGGTTAAAATCATGTTAATAGCAGCATGAGTGTATTCCAAATGCTCACATGTATCAAGTGTCCAAATATTGAAGCAATCCACCAAGTAATATTAAAGTTATACCATGATGACGAAGCTTGTACAAACCTTTTGACATTTCGGACGACGACAGAAAAAGCGGCGACTCTAGTCGCGCCTTCTTCTAAAGCAGGCGCGCCAAAAACGATGCAGCATACAAATACACATTGGCTGCTATGCCGTGTTGGTGTCGGTTTGCTTCTAAAAACCACTAGAGTTGTGTTTTTTCTGGACTGGTTTTATTGTTTGTTATGTAATAAATTCCACTATCAAGATAACCAGTCTGGGGTTCAATTTGCATTCATGCCAACATCCGTCTATACCTAGTTGTTTTTGTCTATCTCAACAATAAGAGAATTACCTATTTCACTTAACATATGTCAGAATGAAATTTTCCTTTCCACTTACATCACTAGTGCTGCACTCCGCGCCAGCATAAAATGTTTCACATTGAAATACGCGCCGGATTCCTGATGAATTCCCATGCATGCTGAAGATACTGCATAAACACATTTTCATCTAGTAGCTGGTGCTAATTTCACTTGCGCCGGTTATTAAATGAAAAATATGTTAATGCGACAGCTCTAAGTAGGCTGAGTGGCTTGTGGTCAGGAAACCGGTGCATTTTCCGACGTTAAACATTTTTTATGCCGATGCGGAGCACAGCACCAGTGTATATTCTCTGCCTCCAAACCCATCTAGCTGGAAGGCAACACTCTGGTCACCAGGGTCTTGACAATGCTTTGATACTATCGTCTATCACCATGGTAACCTGGGCAATAGTGCAATCATGATAGCAAGCTAACTAACTGGAATGGATTGTGATACGTTAATTTTCTGACCATTCCAATCGTCATAAAATGATTTTCAGACAAGCCTATTTATAGGAAAGGTATGTTATTTTTTTCTAAAATATATGGAAATTACCTGCGAAAAGTGTAGATCTTGATGAGACGGCTCGCTACGAGCCGGCACATCTGGATCTACACTGTTGTCAAACTCTTGTAAAGAGGGCTATAGTGTTTAAAAGGTTAACCAATGAGAATGCCAATGAGAATTTCAAGATATACTAATTTCAAACAGGTCCGTACGGAGCTCCACAGGGGACGTAGAATTCTTCTTTTATTATTAATTTGTTCCAACGAAATAACAAATCATTCCCTCAATTTAACAATTTGTTCACACAAATTAACAATTTGTTCCCACAAAATAACAATTTGTTCCATTGGAACGAATTGTTAATTTGTAGGAACAAATTGTTATAACATGTGAACAAATTGTTGAATTGAGGGAACAAATTGTCATTTCGTGGGAACGACTTGTTAATTCGAGGAAACAAATTGTTATATCGTTGGAACAAATCGTTAATTCGAGGGAACAAATTGTTAAATTGAGGGAATGAATTGTCATTTCGTGGGAATGAATTATTTCGTGGGAATGAATTGTTAATTCGAGGGAACAAATTGTTATATCGTTGGAACAAATTATTAATTTGAGGGAACAAATTGTTAAATTGAGGGAACGAATTGTTATGGCGTGGGAACGAATTAATAAAAAACAAGAAATGCGTCTGTCGAACGCGCATGCCACCTGCAGCATATTTGAGAAACAGTGACAATTTAAAGTGGTTAACCGAAAAGTGTGACGGACGGACGGACGGACGGACCCAGACGGACAGACGGACGAACTTACATTTCGGACCTTAGGGGGTACTTGCTATATAAAAGATCAAAGGAAATAACCCTTAAGACACAATAGGCTTACGGGGTACGGATTAAGTTCCATTGTGTTCTAACCCTAACCCATTGTCTTAGGCCACGCCTAATGTGTGCCCGGACAGACGGACAGACGGACGGTCCAAACACTATATGCCACCCGTTTCTTCGAAACCCGGTGGCATAAAAATCCATGTCCCTGCGGGGCTCCGTAGGTCCGTTATTTCTCATAGGAAGTATATATGTTGTGACCACTCATTTGTAGCGATGACTGGACAGACAAATGGCACAGTCGGATCAGGATCTACACCATTCGCCATTCCATCACTGAAACACCCATCACGCTTCCTACAAGCAATACAGATCATTATTAGGGCTCCAGGAGTTTAGTATTTGATCAGCATTTACACAGGCACAAATTCCATAAGCCCCATTTCTCCAGTCACAGCAACTTTTGAATGGAACACAATATATACATCTATGAGAAATATGGAAATTAGAAAAGAAAACATTTCAACACATATTCCGAAAGGCATATTCCAAATGTAATTGATAAAACCTCTTGATTGAATGCTCAAAAGCAAATAGTGAAGCTGAAAATCGAATGGTGGAGCACAATTCATATATTGGTACACAGAATGCAGAGCTCCAGATAAGCTGCGTATTTGATTAAATACCCAATTAAAATTGCCAAAAACCCAATTGAAATCAGAAGTAGCGAGCATCAAAAAGCAATACAATTTTATTGTACCTTTATCATGCTGCAGAAAATAATGAACATACCTTTATCATGCTGCAGAAAATAATGAACATACCACAAATATAGAATATTTTCTAAGAAAACACATCTTGGTATTTCATTAGAATTGTCTCCAAGGAGACAATTCTAATGAAATGCCAAGACTTGTTTTCATTTCGAAGCAAACTATTCAATAATTGCTGTCTGTTGATGTGTAAACAGTAGTGTGATTTTATTTTACCCAATTCAAATTTTGAAATACCCAATTGCTTCAGAAATGATAGAGTGACAATATTCAATTACTAATTCCTTATCTGGAGCCCTGGAATGCATTATAACCAATCACTGACTGGCCCAGATATGCCTGGTAGTCAAGTTTACTGGCATCCAAAACAGCCCTTATGTCCATGATGAAGAATTTCGCCAAAATATGCAGTCAGCGATGAAATGGCAAGTGATGGAATCTTGGCAACTCCCTCCCAGTACTCGTAAGCTGTCTGCCATAACGTCTCATCGAAAACACTAAACGCTCTTATAATTAGAGGGAATTATGTTTTAAATACAGTATTTTGATACGCTGGTTATGAGAGCCAGAGCCCTATGATTTATCACTTTGCACCATAGCTGCACGATGCAGTGGTATATAACACCAGCCAGTTTCACGAAAACTGCCCAAATTTTACGGCTATTGCAAAACAATACAAAACAATATTTTTTCTTCGATATTACATTTTATCAAAGTTTAAAAATGAGCCTTCTTTTTCATGAAATTTGGTCCAATATTGATTTTAGTGTGAAAAAAACAATTTCCTTCTTCACAGATTGAAGATGTCTATGGGGATTTAACATGGGGAAACAGTTTTACTCTGTGAAGATGTCTATGGGGATTTAACATGGGAAATAGTTTTACTCTGTGAAGATGTCTATGGGGATTTAACATGGGAAATAGTTTTACTCTGTAAAGATGTGTATGGGGATTTAACGTGGGAAATAGTTTTACTCTGTGAAAAATGTCTATGGGGATTTAATGGGGATTTAACATGGGAAATAGTTTTACTCTGTGAAGATGTGTATGGGGATTTAACATGGGAAATAGTTTTACTCTGTAAAGATGTGTATGGGGATTTAACATGGAAAAAATAGTTTTACTCTGTAAAGAAGTGTATGGGGATTTTAACATGGGAAATAGTTTTACTCTGTAAAGATGTGATGGGGTGGGATTTAACATGGGAAATAGTTTTACTCTGTGAAGATGTGTATGGGGATTTAACATGGGAAATAGTTTTACTCTGTGTATGGGGATTTAACATGGGAAATAGTTTTACTCTGTGAAGATGTGTATGGGGATTTAACATGGGAAATAGTTTTACTCTGTAAAGATGTGTATGGGGATTTAACATGGAAAATAGTTTTACTCTGTAAAGAAGTGTATGGGGATTTAACATGGGAAATAGTTTTACTCTGTAAAGATGTGTATGGGGATTTAACATGGGAAATAGTTTTACTCTGTAAAGAAGTGTATGGGGATTTAACATGGGAAATAGTTTTACTCTGTAAAGATGTGTATGGGGATTTAACATGGGAAAATAGTTTTACTCTGTAAAGAAGTGTATGGGGATTTAACATGGGAAATAGTTTTACTCTGTAAAGATGTGTATGGGGATTTAACATGGGAAATAGTTTTACTCTGTAAAGATGTGTATGGGGATTTAACATGGGAAATAGTTTTACTCATTAACACATCAAAATCCATTCCAGTTACTTAGGGTGAAAGGGTTAATCTGCTGAGGTATGTCCGTGGATGTGCAAAAAACAATGTTTAGCCCTTCGCGCCGTCAATAACGCACCCCACTAAATTAATTCCTGAGTACGGGCCTGCTGTGTCCTTGCAATTGCAGACTATTGGTATGCAACATGGCATTAGTTGCAGACTAATCAATCTGCAGAAACTCCCAGCAGATAGATACACTGTGAAATTATTTTATCACAGACCTGTACATTTAAATAAGTAATGTTGAAGAAGACATTTTGCAGATATCCGAGTAATGAAAATTTATGTAATACTGATGTAGTAAATGCTTTATCTGAATGATTACAGCGTTTATAAGGTTCACAGTGCAGATGAAAATATGATTGTAGACATGGGATTTATGGGTTTAGCAACCAGTGTATATCCGTAAAATCTGATCAGGATATGCATTATTCCCCACGGGATTTGTGACCAGTGACATCTGGGGGCCGTTTGACTAAAATTTGTACGACTAAAATGTTTGTAAGTGCAAAATTATGATAGTCTCATATTAACATTGTTTTCTTGTAAATAATTATTTGATTTACAGTTATTGAGCATATGCAGCCTATGCTCAATAAATGTAAACCCATCAATTGACATTTCCAGACGAACCTAAATATGCATGACAGTTGTTTCATTGATGGAATGGCGAACAGTGCAGATCTTGATCAGATTGTATGGATACACAGGCTGATGTGGATATACACTGGTCATAAAACCCATAAGCCCCATTTTTCCAGTCGGAGCTACATATGGAGCCGTTTGCACACTCTCATGAACCAAGATATATTTGTGAGATTTTTGATGGGAATAGTCTCAAATTTTCTGGAGAAAAAGTAAACATTGCATTACTACTGAGAAGCTATTTTGTCTGATAAGCCCCCTGGCTGCCTGGAGTATAAACAAAAACAACGTTACTTATCTTCATAGCATTTACAAGAGATTTTTGTCATTTTCTACCAGCGTTATCATAATTACCCTGTATCGGATGACAATACATCTCCACTTTATGTTGAATGTTCATCCTGATAGGGAAACGTGGGCAATCCAAAGTGGCAGAGGATAGAAATGGGCATGTGCCCAGTGCATTCTTGGAACAAAATCAGAGCTAAATGTTTTCTTTCCAGTATTTCGAAGACAAATTCCTTGAAAATTGGGGGGAAAAAATTCGACTGTTTCCGGTAACACAGTAAATTCCTCATCGGCAACTATTTTGCATCGCTGTTTTGCTATGCGCTTTGTTATCTCGCTAAGCCACGCCCCTTGACAACAATTATTTGCACGGAGGCTGTAAATAATCGCACCGATAAATATTTAATGCTAGCTCTAAGTATTTGAAGAGCTCTCTAAATCATTTGGAGATAGCTCTAAATCATTAATGCTAGCTCTAAGTATTTGAAGAGCTCTCTAAATCATTTGGAGCTCTAAATATTTAATGCTAGCTCTAACAATTTAGAGCTAGCAATAATTAATTGAGTTTATGTAGATTTGGCGTTACATAGACCAGGGGCTACAATATTTGTCAGCCACCGAAATAGCAATAAAGCAAAACAATTAGATCATATTTAAACTTAGCTACAATAATTCGCCTCCGATATGTTATCTCGCGAAAGGTATGGAGCGGGGTAGCAATTTTGTTTCTAAAATTTTGTTTTTTTACACTGTGACTAGACAAAGTAACTCGGACTATACCAAGTTTATAATTGCATATCTTATTGGCAAAATGGGAAGCCAGTCTAGCTCTTGAACCGATAGCCTGATACATATCTATACTGTTTGTTAGAAGCATTACGGGCCTTTCACTGACTGAATGAACAGTGCAGACACTGATTAGACTGCATGCATGTGCAGGCTGATATGGGTCTACACTGTTCGCAAATGCCATAAGCCCCATTTCAGGCCATAAATTACACACAATTACAGGCCATAATTCATAGGACACATTCAGATATACTGAGAGCCTTGAAAATTAGGCAACAACCAATCAACATGGCACTGTAGTCCGAGGACCGAGGTTCGAGTATATACTTCAAGAATATTTATAATCACAGAGCTGAGTAGAGTAATATTCAGCTAATCTGACAATTATTACATGACGAGATGAGTGTACTCAGATTGAAGTGGTTGGGAATGCGGTACTACAATGTCCCAATGATTACTGCAATTCAATTCATTCAGTACATATGGTACAGCGTATTGTTGAATTTCAAATATATTTTGTAATATTTCCCAAACCTACATTCCATGTACACTTCCTTTGATGATAGAAATTAGTAGATAAATGTGCCATACATAATATACTAGATGGCCGCGGCCTGCATGTCGCGCCTTGTGGCGAGGCATGGACACTAAAAAAAGAGATATAGTATAACGAAAAACGTTAACCAAAAAACTTAACCAAAAACTTTAACCGGACACACATACGTACGTGCCGACTATATCGCGCTTTGCGCAAGCGGGCGCGACAAAAACTTTAACCAAAAACTTCAAAGTATTTTGACCTTGACATTGGGCACACGGGCCGCACGGGAGGGGGGTCGAATGGAAATACAGATGATGATAAACACCCATCTGAAGTTTCAAGGTAATGGGCAAAGCAGTTGCAGAAATATAGTACAGTGCGACCCCGTTAGTACACGGAAGTCCGGCGACAGACAACCTTCCGTGTTCCTTATCCGAACCGTGCTATATCCGTTCTCGCCCAAGACGCGTCATAATGTAAAATAAAAAATACATGTACACTGTGACTGCGAATGAACGACGCCGCCAATGCCTATAATATGCCATAAGTTTTCACTGTTATCTTCGCATGTAATAAATATATTGAATCCAAGAATTGTATAACGTCATGTTTTATTTATTCATCATGTTCTGTAGAATGTAGATCTACGCAGGTCCGTGCAATCCATTATTGTAAACGCGTGTAGAAAAAAGTGTAGTAATGATGACGCAATGACCCAATGACCGATATCCTGTTCCATCAGCTGCAACATCACGGACAAGCTCGTGCGTTGCAATCTGTGTTTACTCATATGGTGAGCACAGGTGGAAGACTCGGGACCTATGACACCAAAATAAATGCCTATAAAAAAAATCCCATTATCCCACCCACCTGGTATCGTACTGTACATGACGTTAATAATAGAACGAGATCAAGTGGGTGGGGTAATGGATATTTTTGTAATGGTCATTCTCTTTGTGTCACACGTCCGACTATTCCACCTGTGGGTTTGAGTACAGACCTGTATAGACATGTTTTGCCCGACGTGTTATATTGCGCCAGTTTATGAGGTAATCAGGCTTATCACGTGAGATTTTCGATGAAGATGAATCTGATAATAGTGTACATTTTCTGTAAACGATATCGAATGTTGAAGAATATTAAATTAGTAATTATTACGCATCTGCTCTGAAAATGTTATCAACTATATATTTGCAGAAAAAAGTCAAATCATTCTCGGCGAAAATCTCAGTTATATCATAAAGTTGATTATCTCATGCACTGGCTCAATTATGACGCAGCGAAACAAGGTCAGTTGTCACGTACACATTTGTGTACATGCGCCGGGGTCGTGGGCAGTGCTGTAACAATATAGTTAATCTGGGTCGAGTTAATCTGCGCGACTGATACGCGATCTCCGATTGGTCAGCATTTACACCTAATTAATATTCCACCAATGGTGAGCGCGAACGCATGCCGGAAAAATGAAATCGAGCACATAACAATTAGCACTACTTTGTTACTGGTCTTACTGATCTTATTCCCAGTTTGCTCGGATTAATTTACGAAATGTGCAAACGTGATCAGCTGCACATTCACATCGGTGAGATAAAAGGAGGCTATGCGTCCATAGAAAAACAAAAATCATCCATTTTGGGTCTAATTTGGGAAAGAATCGCAAATTTAACACGATTTCTGACAATAGTCGTGTTTAAATACAAATTTAACACGATTTTGATATACAAATAGGAAACAAATTCGGGAGCCAAGGCACAACCGTGTACTAACCGAAATCGTGTTATAGTGAAGCGTGTACTAACGGGGTCGCACTGTATAACAAAAAACTTTAAACCAAAAAACTTAACCAAAAAACTTAACCAAAAACTTTAACCGGACACACGTACGTACGTACGCCAAAGTGCCGACTATATCGACTATACCATTCAAGGTAATGGGCAAAGCAGTTGCAGAGATATAGTACAACGAAAAACTTTAACCAAAAAACTTAACCAAAAACTTCAAAGTAATTTGACCTTGACAGTGGGCACAGGGGCCGCACGCGAGGGGGGGGGGGGGTAGAATGAAAATATAGATGATGATAAACACCCATGTGAAGTTTCAAGGTAATGGGCAAAGCAGTTGCAGAGATATAGTATAACGAAAAACTTTAACCAAAAGACTTAACCAAAAAACTTTAACCAAAAAACTTAACCAAAAAACTTAACCAAAAACTTTAACCAAAAAACTTAACCAAAAACTTTAACCAAAAAACTTAACCAAAAAACTTAACCAAAAACTTTAACCGGACACACGTACGTACGCCAAAGTGCCGACTATATCGCGCTTTTCGCAAGCGGGCGTGACAAAAATGGTCATATGACTCGAGTGAATTGATTAGACCAAGAACCTTCTGTGTGTCGTCGCCTGATAAATCTGATTGATTGAATGAATTCCGGTATGTAAACCCTTACAACGCTCAATTAATTGTTGACGTCTGCTGTTTGGTTTCATTATTCCATTTTCACATTAAAAACATGTTTTGACAGCATTTTAGAATCATTTCCAAAGTGCTGCCAAACTATGTTTGTGGTGATCAAAATGACAACATATGAAACAAGAGCTGTAGGAGAACAGCATAGCTCGACTACGAGGGTTGTCGATGTACACATAGCTTGACAAACAAGGTGGCTGCGGCCTGCATAAAAACCTTAACCAAGGTTGACTAAAAACCTTAACCAAGGGAAATTAAGTAAGTAATTCAAGGTTAAATGTAGGTCAATGTGGCCGCGGCCTGCATAAAAACCTAACCAAGATTGACTAAAAACCTTAACGAAGGGAAATTAAGTAAGTAATTCAAGGTTAAATGTAGGTCAATGTCAGATATAGGTCAGGGGTTATGATGTACATCACTAGGAGATGAAGTTTTCCAAGTATGGTTGCTGTAGGCCCAGGAATATTCCATATACAAGCTTGACTAAAAACCTTAACCAAGGGGAAATAAGAAAGTAATCCAAGGATAAAAGTAGGTCAAGGTCAAATATAAGTCAGGAATTATTGATGTATAATCACTAGGAGATGAAGTTGTCTAAGTATGGTTGGTGTAGGGCCAGGAGTATTGCATCTACAAGCTTGACTAAAATCCTTAACCAAGGAGAATTAAGTAAGTAATTCAAGAGGAAATGTAGGTCAAGGTGAAATATAGATCAGGGGTTATTGATGTGCATCGCTATGAGAAAAGGTTGTCCAAGTATGGTGTTAGTATGCACAATAGTATTCCATGTACAAGCTTGACTAAAAACCTTAACAAAGGGGAATTAACTAAGTAATTCAAAGTTAAATGTAGGTCAAGGTCAAATATACGTTAGTGGTTGTTGATGTACATCACTAGGAGATGAAGTTGTCCAAGTATGGTGGGTGTAGGGCCAGGAATATTCCATATACAAGCTAGACTAAAAACCTTAAACAAGGGGAATTAAGTAAGTAATTGAAGAGGAAATGTAGGTCAATGTCAAATATAGATCAGGGGTTATTGATGTACATCCCTATGAGAAAAGGTTGTCCAAGTATGGTGTCTGTATGCACACTAGTATTCCATGTACACGCTCGACTAAAAACCTTAACCAAGGTTGAATAAAAACCTTAACCAAGGGGAATTAACTATGTAATTCAAGGTTAAATGTAGGTGAAGGTCAAATATAGGTCAGTGGTTGTTGATGTACATCACTAGGAGATGAAGTTGTCCAAGTATGGTGGGAGTAGGGCCAGGAATATTGCATATACAAGCTTGACTAAAAACCTTAACCAAGGGGAATTAACTAAGTAATTCAAGAGGAAATGTAGGTCAAGGTCAAATATAGATCAGGGGTTATTGATGTACATCCCTATGAGAAAAGATTGTCCAAGTATGGTGTCTGTATGCACAATAGTATTCCATGTACAAGCTTGACTAAAAACCTTAACCAAGGACCAAGGTTGACTAAAAACCTTAACCAAGGGGAATTAACTAAGTAATTCAAGGCTAAGAGTAGGTCAAGGTCAAATATAGGTCAGTGGTTGTTGATGTACATCACTAGCAGATGAAGTTGTTCAAGTATGGTGGGTGTAGGGCCAGGAGTATTCCATATACAAGCTTGACTAAAAACCTTAACCAAGGGGAATTAACTAAGTAATTGAAGAGGAAATGTAGGTCATGGTCAAATCTAGATCAGGGGTTATTGATGTACATCGCTATGAGAAAAGGTTGTCCAAGTATGGTGTCTGTATGCACAATAGTATTCCATGTACAAGCTTGACTAAAAACCTTAACCAAGGTTGACTAAAAACCTTAACCAAGGGGAATTAACTATGTAATTCAAGGTTAAATGTAGGTCAAGGTCAAATATAGGTCAGGGGTTGTTGATGTATATCACTAGGAGATGAAGTTGTTCAAGTATGGTGGGTGTAGGGCCAGTAGTATTCCATATACAAGCTTGACTAAAAACCTTAACCAAGGGGAATTAACTAAGTCATTCAAGAGGAAATGTAGGTCAAGGTCAAATATAGATCAGGGGTTATTGATGTACATCCCTATGAGAAAAGGTTGTCCAAGTATGGTGTCTGTATGCACAATAGTATTCCATGTACAAGCTTGACTAAAAACCTTAACCAAGGTTGACTAAAACCTTAACCAAGGGGAATTAACTATGTAATTCAAGGTTAAATGTAGGTCTAGGTCAAATATAGATCAAGGAGGGTTATTGAAGTACATCCCTTATGAGAAATAGGTTGTCCAAGTATGGTTGCGTCTGTATGCACAATAGTATTGTCCATTAGTACAAGCTTGGACTAAATAAACCTTAACCAAGGTTGACTAAAAACCTTAACCAAGGGAATTTTAAGTATGTAATTCAAGAGGAAATGTAGGTGAAGGTCAAATATAGATCAGGGGTTATTGATGTACATCGCTATGAGAAAAGGTTGTCCAAGTATGGTGTCTGTATGCACAATAGTATTCCATGTACAAGCTTGACTAAAAACCGTAACCAAGGTTGACTAAAAACCATAACCAAGGTGAATTAAGTAAGTAATTCAAGCGGAAATGTAGGTCAAGGTCAAATATAGATCAGGGGTTATTGATGTACATCACTAGGAGATGAAGTTGTGCAAGTATGGTGGGTGTAGGGCCAGTAGTATTCCATATACAAGGTTGACTAAAAACCTTAACCAAGGCGTGACGCCGACGCCGGGGTGACAACATAAGCTCTACTTATTCTTCGAATAGTCGAGCTAAAAAGTGAAAGTGAAAGGGTTTAACGTACCACCAACAGCTAAGGTCATATAGAGACGGGACAACATACGAAACAACAGCGGATGACAATTTTTGTTTCCCACATTCTAAGGGTTAAAAAGGCAACAGAGAGAACTAACAATCAACCACCACACAACACATAATCTATAATACTATGTACCCACCAAACCTTTTCTGACGGTGGGGTGGGGTGGGGTGGGGTGGATGGTGGGTGGTATAAAAATGTTCAAAACTTTTTAATTTTATGCTTTTTTCCGTGAAAATGGGCTTTACCCTCACAAAACTGAATTAAATGTTGTCGTCTGAGAATCATCATGCACTGTCAGAATTTGTTTTGCCGAGGAATAAGACAAATCTGAAAATAACAGCAAACGACAATTTTTGGTTTCTTAGAATGAGGGAAGCAAAAATTGTTGTCTGCTTTTGTTTTACATTCTGCTTTACTGCTCAGTCGAACCATATTTGTGATGAGAAAAATGGAAAATATAAAATAACAGCAGATGACAATTTTCGGTTCCTGCCATTTTAAGAGTTAAATGTATTGGGTGGATTGACACGAGGATTTATAGCACTCTAGTAGGATGGCAGGAGTGAATGAATGGATCTACATACTTACATTTCACTTCCGTCCCAGTCTGCCAAATATTGGCATCTATTTTCATCCACACTTCATAGCAGAGATCTGAAATGATAGACATAGGCCTGTCAGGTTATTGGCAAGGTTGTTGAAAAGCAAATTTGTTGTAAATCATGAGAAAATGGGTTGTGTATGTTAGACAATTGCAGTCTCAGATCTCTGTATGTTTGAGACAATTGTAGTCTCAGATTTGTGTATGTTTGTGACCATTGTAGTCTCAGATCTGTGTATGTTTGAGACCATTGTAGTCTCAGATCTGTGTATGTTTGAGACCACTGTAGTCTCAGATTTGTGCATGTTCAAGATCATAGTAGTCTCAGATTTGTGTATGTTTGAGACCACTGTAGTCTCAGATCTGTGTATGTTTGAGACCATTTAAGTCTCAGATTTGTGTATGTTTGAGACCATTGTAGTCTCAGATCTGTGTATGTTTGAGACCATTGTAGTCTCAGATCTGTGTATGTTTGAGACCATTGTAGTATCAGGTCTGTGTATGTTTGAGACCATAGTCGTCTCAGATCTGTGTATGTTTGAGACCATTGTAGTCTCAGATTTGTGTCTGTTTGAGACCATTGTAGTCTCAGACTTGTGTATGTTTCAGACCATTGTAGTCTCAGATCGTGTATGTTAGAGACCATAGTCTCAGATCGTGTATGTTTGAGACCATTTAATCTCAGATTTGTGTGTGAGACCATGTAGTCTCAGATCTGTGTATGTTTGAGACCATTGTAGTCTCAGATCTGTGTATGTTTGAGACCATTGTAGTATCAGGTCTGTGTATGTTTGAGACCATAGTCGTCTCAGATCTGTGTATGTTTGAGACCATTGTAGTCTCAGATTTGTGTCTGTTTGAGACCATTGTAGTCTCAGACTTGTGTATGTTTCAGACCATTGTAGTCTCAGATCTGTGTATGTTAGAGACCATTGTAGTCTCAGATTTGTGTATGTTTCAGACCATTGTAGTCTCAGATCTGTGTATGTTTCAGACCATTTTAGTCTCAGATTTGTGTCTCTTTGAGACCATTGTAGTCTCAGATCTGTGTATGTTTGAGACCATTTTAGTCTCAAATTTGTGTCTGTTTGAGACCATTGTAGTCTCAGATCTGTGTATGTTAGAGACCATTGTAGTCTCAGATTTGTGTATGTTTCAGACCATTGTAGTCTCAGATCTGTGTATGTTTCAGACCATTTTAGTCTCAGATTTGTGTCTCTTTGAGACCATTGTAGTCTCAGATCTGTGTATGTTTGAGACCATTTTAGTCTCAGATTTGTGTCTGTTTGAGACCATTGTAGTCTCAGATCTGTGTATGTTCGAGACCATTGTAGTCTCAGATCTGTGTAATTTTGAGACCACTGTAGTCTCAGATTTGTGTATGTCCAAGATCATTGTAGTCTCAGATTTGTGTATGTTTGAGACCATTTTAGTCTCAGATTTGTGTCTGTTTGAGACCATTGTAGTCTCAGATCTGTGTATGTTTGAGACCATTTAAGTCTCAGATTTGTGTATGTTTGAGACCATTTAAGTCTCAGATCTGTGTATGTTAGAGACCATTGTAGTCTCAGATCTGTGTATGTTAGATACCATTGTAGTCTCAGATTTTGTGTAGTTTGGAAGGACCTTGTTGTCTCAAGATCTGTGTTTTATGTTTGAGACCAAACTAGTATCGATTTGTGTTGTTTTGAGACCATTGCGGTCTCAAGATTTGTGTAGTTTGAGACCATTTTAGTCTCAGATTTGTGTGTATGTTGAGATCATGTAAGTCTCAGATCTGTGTATGTTTGAGACCACTTCGTCTTTCCCAGATTTTGTGTCTGTTTGGAGACCATTGCAGTCTCAAGATTTCCTGTGTATTTGTGTGAGACCATTTGTAGTATCAGATCCTGTGTGTATGTTTCAGATTTCCATTGTAGTCTCAGATCTGTGTATTTGTGAATTTGTGGAACCATTGTAGTCTCAGATCAGGTGTTTATGTTTGACTTTGAGAACATTGTTAGTCTTCAGATCATGTGTCTGTTTGTGACCATTGTTTTGTCTCAGATCTGTGTATGTTGAGACATAGTCTCAGATTTGTGTATGTTTCAGACCATAGTCTCAGATCTGTGTATGTTTATTTAGAGATTTGTGTCTGAGGATTGTGTATGTATGTGGACCATTGTTGTCTAGATCGTGTATGTTTGAGACATAGTCTCAGATTTGTGTATGTTTGAGACCGTAGTCTCAGATTTGGGTGTAGTTTGAGACCACTAGACTCGATTTGTGTCTGTTGGAGACCATTGTAGTCTCAGATCTGTGATGTTTGATTTACCATAGTCTCAGATTTTGTGTATGTTTTGAGACCTTGTAGTCTCAAGTTCCTGTGTATGTTTGAGACCATTGTAGTCTTTCCAGATCTGGTGTATGAGGACCCGTTTTTTAGTCTCAGATGTTTGTCTGTTTCAGCATATTGTAGTCAGATCTGTGTATGTTTGAGACATTGTAGTCTCAGATGTGTATGTTTGAGACCTTGTAGTCGATTTGTGTAGTTTAGACCATTGTATCTCAGATTTGTGTATGTTTAGACCATTTGTAGTCTCAGATCTGTGTATGTTTGAGACCATTGTAGTCTAGATCGTGTCTGTTTGAGACCACTGTTGTCAGATCTGTGTTTGAGCCATTGTAGTATCAGATCTGTGTATGTTTGAGACCATTTAGTCTCAGATTTGTGCATGTTTGAGACCATTGTGTCTCTATCTGTGTATGTTGAGGACCATTGTTAGTCTCAGATGTATGTTTGAAGACCATTGTAGTCTCAGATCTGTTGTATGTTTGAGACCATTTAAGTCTCAGATTTGTGTATGTTGAGACCTTGTCATCTCAGATAAGTGTGTCTGTTGAGACCTTGTGTCTCAGATCTGGGTTGTGTTTGAGACCATTGTCGTCTCAGATCTGTGTATGTTTCAGACCATTGTAGTCTGAGATCAGTGTATAGTTGAGACCATTGTAGTCTCAGATTTGTGTCTGTTTGAGATCATTGTAGTCTCAGATATTTGTATCTTAGAGACTATTGTAGTCTCAGATTTGTGTCTGAGACCATTGTAGTCTCAGATCTGTGTGTGTTTGAGACCACTGTAGTCTCAGATCTGTATGTTTGAGACCATTGTAGTCTGAGATATGTGTATGTTTGAGACCACTGTAGTCTCAGATCTGTGTATGTTTGAGACCATTGTAGTCTAAGATCTGTGTATGTTTGAGACCATTTTAGTCTCAGATATGTGTCTGTTTAAGACCATTGTAGTCTCAGATTTGTGTATGTTTGAGACCATTGTAGTCTCAGATATGTGTATGTTTGAGACCATTGTCGTCTCAGATCTGTGTATGTTTCAGACCATTGTAGTCTCAGATCTGTGTATATTTGAGACCATTGTAGTCTCAGATTTGTGTATGTTAGAGACCATTGTAGTCTCAGATTTGTGTCTGTTTGAGACCATTGTAGTCTCAGATCTGTGTATGTTAGAGACCATTGTAGTCTCAGATCTCTGTATGTTTGAGACCATTGTCGTCTCAGATCTGTATGTTTCAGACCATTGTAGTCTCAGATCAGTGTATATTTGAGACCTTTGTAGTCTCATATTTGTGTCTGTTTGAGATCACTGTAGTCTCAGATATGTATGTTTGAGACCATTGTAGTCTCAGATCTGTGTATGTTTAAGACCATTTAAGTCTCAGATTTGTGTACGTTAGAGACCATTGTAATCTCAGATTTGTGTCTGTTTCAGACCATTGTAGTCTCAGATCTGTGTATGTTTTAGACCATTGTCGTCTGACCATTGTAGTCTGAGATCAGTGTATATTTGAGACCTTTGTAGTCTCATTTGTGTCTGTTTGAGACCATTGTAGTCTCAGATTTGTGTATGTTTGACACCATTGTAGTCTCAGATTTGTGTATGTTAGAGACCATTGTAGTCTCAGATTTGTGTATGTTAGAGACCATTGTAGTCTTAGATTTGTGTATGTTAGAGACCATTGTAGTCTCAGATTTGTGTATGTTTGACACCATTGTAGTCTCAGATTTGTGTACGTTAGAGACCATTGTAGTCTCAGATTTGTGTACGTTAGAGACCATTGTAGTCTCAGATTTGTGTCTGTTTGAAACCATTGTAGTTTCAGATTTGTGTATGTTAGAGACCATTGTAGTCTTAGATTTGTGTCTGTTTGAGACCATTTTAGTCTCAGATATGTGTCTGTTTGAGACCATTGTAGTATCAGATTTGTGTATGTTTGAGACCATTTTAGTCTCAGATATGTGTATGTTTGAGACCATTGTCGTCTCAGATCTGTGTATGTTTCAGACCATTGTAGTCTCAGATCTGTGTATATTTGAGACCATTGTAGTCTCAGATGTTTGTATGTTAGAGACCATTGTAGTCTCAGATTTGTGTCTGTTTGAGACCATTGTAGTCTCAGATCTGTGTATGTTTGAGACCACTGTAGTCTCAGATCTGTGTATGTTTGAGACCATTTAAGTCTCAGATTTGTGTATGTTTGAGGCCATTTAAGTCTCAGATCTGTGTATGTTAGAGACCATTGTAGTCTCATATTGGTGTATGTTTGAGACCATTGTAGTCTCAGATCTGTGTATGTTTGAGACCATTGTCGTCTCAGATTTGTGTATGTTTGAGACCATTGTCATCTCAGAAATGTGTGTCTGTTTGAGACCATTGTAGTCTCAGATCTGTGTATGTTTGAGACCATTGTCTTCTCAGATCTGTGTGTTTCAGACCATTGTAGTCTGAGATCAGTGTATATTTGAGACCTTTGTAGTCTCATATTTGTGTCTGTTTGAGACCATTGTAGTCTCAGATTTGTGTACGTTAGAGACCATTGTAGTCTCAGATTTGTGTATGTTTGACACCATTGTAGTCTCAGATTTGTGTATGTTAGAGACCATTGTAGTCCTCAGATTTGTGTCTGTTTATTTTGAAAACCATTAGTAGTCTCAGATTTTGGTGTATGTTTAGAGACCATTGTAGTCTCAGATTTGTGTCTGTTTTGAGTACATTTGTAGTATCAGATTTGTGTATGTTTGAGACCATTGTAGTCTCAGATATGTGTAGGTGCTTGAGACCATTGTCGTCTCGGATCTGTGTATGTTCAGACCATTGTAGTCTCAGATCTGTGTATATTTGAGACCATTGTAGTTCTCAGATGTTTGTATGTTAGAGACCATTGTAGTCTCAGATTTGTGTCTGTTTGAGACCATTGTAGTCTCAGATCTGTGTATGTTTGAGACCACTGTAGTCTCAGATCTGTGTATGTTTGAGACCATTGTCGTCTCAGATCTGTGTATGTTAGAGACCATTGTAGTCTCAGATTTGTGTCTGTTTCAGACCATTGTAGTCTCAGATCTGTGTATGTTTGAGACCGTTGTCGTCTCAGATCTGTGTATGTTTCAGACCATTGTAGTCTCAGATCAGTGTATATTTGAGACCTTTGTAGTCTCATATTTGTGTCTGTTTGAGACCACTGTAGTCTCAGATCTGTATGTTTGAGACCATTGTAGTCTCAGATCTGTGTATGTTTGAGACCATTTAAGCCTCAGATTTGTGCATGTTTGAGACCATTGTAGTCTCAGATCTGTGTATGTTAGAGACCATTGTAGTCTCAGATTGGTGTATGTTTGAGACCATTGTAGTCTCAGATCTGTGTATGTTTGAGACCATTTAAGTCTCAGATTTGTGTATGTTTGAGACCATTGTCATCTCAGATATGTGTGTCTGTTTGAGACCATTATAGTCTCAGATCTGTGTATGTTTGAGACCATTGTCGTCTCAGATCTGTGTATGTTTCAGACCATTGTAGTCTGAGATCAGTGTATATTTGAGACCTTTGTAGTCTCATATTTGTGTCTGAGACCATTGTAGTCTCAGATTTGTGTACGTTAGAGACCATTGTACTCTCAGATTTGTGTATGTTTGAGACCATTGTAGTCTCAGATTTGTGTCTGTTTGAGACCATTGTAGTCTCAGATCTGTGTATGTTTGAGACCATTGTAGTCTCAGATCTGTGTATATTTGAGACCATTGTAGTCTCAGATTTGTGTATGTTTAAGACTATTGTAGTCTCAGATTTGTGTATGTTTGAGACCATTGTAGTCTTAGATCTGTGTATGTTTGAAACCATTGTAGTCTCAGATCTGTGTATGTTCGAGACCACTGTAGTCTCAGATCTGTGTATGTTTGAGACCATTGTAGTCTCAGATCTGTGTATGTTTGAGACCACTGTAATCTCAGATCTGTGTATTTCTTTTCGAGACCACTGTAATCTCAGATCTGTGTATGTTTGAGACCACTGTAGTCTCAGATCTGTGTATGTTTGAGACCACTGTAGTCTCAGATCTGTGTATGTTTGAGACCACTGTAGTCTCAGATCTGTGTATGTTTGAGACCACTGTAGTCTCAGATATGTGTATGTTTGAGACCATTGTAGTCTCAGATCTGTGTATGTTAGAGACCATTGTAGTCTCAGATCTGTGTATGTTAGAGACCATTGTAGTCTCAGATCTGTGTATGTTTGAGACCACTGTAGTCTCAGATCTGTGTATGTTTGAGACCATTGTAGTCTCAGATTTGTGTATGTTTGAGACCACTGTAGTCTCAGATCTGTGTATGCTTGAGACCATTGTAAGTCTCAGATCTGTGTATGTTTGAGACCATTGTAGTCTCGGATCGGCCTGTTGATGTCTGACCAGTAGTCGATTTCACCAAAATTGCAAAGTATACTTATCTGCTAAGTACACTTTGAGGGTGAAATTTTCAATTGAAGGATTAATTTATAAATGTTTTATTGTACTGAATTTATTACATTATCACAGCCATTTTGTCTGTGATTTGTGGTACTCCCTCAAAGAGTACATTTTGCTAGATAAGTATATTTTGCAATTTTGATGAAATCGGCTACACTGTTGGTTTGTCATATATATATAGTAAATAATCTATGTTCTTTTGATACGTCACAGATTATTGTATTTTGGATTTTGAACATTAAACTGAAAGAAATGAATGGGTTTGATGTCCCAGCAACAGCTAAGGTCATATAGAGACTCATCCAACAAACCAATGGGATGGAATATCCCTATGCCACACGGCCCATCACTTTTTGAACATTAAATTACACAAAATATATTTGGTTTTAAAAAATGAAACATTTGTTGTTTTTTAATAATATTAAAAAGTGTCGGTTTGCCACTTTTCTTATATATTAACCCTTATACCCGCTACACAGAACAATTGTCGTCTGCTGTTGCTTTTATATATTGCCTTATTTCTCAATAAAAACATGTTTTGACAGCACTTCAGAATCATTTCCAATGGAAATAATTCAGAAGTGCTGTCAAAGCATGTTATAAATTATTCTAAAGTGCTGTCAAAGCATGTTTTTCATGATAAAAATGGACAATAGAAAATAAACAGCAGTCGACAAAAAATTAAGATAGCGGTGTAAGGGTTAATTTGTTCCATAGATGTTACATGACTATACAGAAAACCCAATTTTCTATGGGAATGAGCAGAAAATGAAGAGGCAAGAGCTGAAAACATTTTTTCGCAATAAAATGAAAAATATTTTATTAATTTTTTATACTTAGTGGGACCAATATTCTGAACTTGTGAGTAAAATATGTGTGTTTTCTAATAGGCTGGAATAAATAATAAAGGCTGCCATAAATCACAACGCCTCAGTGAAATAAGCGACGTTACAGGTCACGCCAACCATGAAAATTCCACCAACTTGGCACCGTATGGTTAACTCATACATGTGAACTTGTGGGCTATAAATAGTTCAAAAGTTATTTTCCCTGTAAATATCATGAACATGTCTTTTACTTTCATTAGAATTGTGTCCTCCGGACTCAATTCTAATGAAAGTAAGACACAATGAAATTCCAAGACAAAATTACAGAGAGATATAAGAAAAATACTCCCTAATTTGTTGGCTGTGATTTTCACTGTTCTCTGTAAGGGACTTTGGACAGAAGGTAACTGATGTAACAATTATAAACATAATGGTGAATGAATTTGCTTCAATTAGAACCATGTGGAGACAAAACCTTGTGACCGGGTTTAACATCCCAGCAGCAACAAAGGCCATATATGAGTAGATTAACCCTTACACCACTACTCACAACAATTGTCGTCTGCTGTTGCTTTTATATCTTGCCTTATTTCTCAATAAAAACATGGTTTGACAGCACTTCAGAATCATTTCCAATGGAAATGATTCTGAAGTGCTGTCAAAGCATATTGTGAATAAAAACATGGTTTTAATAGAAATGATTCTAAAGTGCTGTCAAAGCATATTGTGAATAAAAACATGGTTCGACAGCACTTCAGAATCATTTCCAATGGAAATGATTCTAAAGTGCTGTCAAAGCATAAAGTGCTTTATTCTAAAGTGCTGTCTGAGACCGTCATAAAAATGGAAAATAGAAAATAAACAGCAGACGACAAAAGATTTGGATAGCGTTGTAGGGTTAAATTACTTTTTGATCATCTGAAAAGCTGTGATGTTACCAAACAATTCTGAAGTAAGCAGACAAATATAGACAAACTGCTCTGCTATTGTCAGCAAATGAAGCTGTTTTAGAACTTCGGATGATTTAATTTTCTCAAAAACAAATCCCAAATAGATTTGAGTGTAGATAATAATTAACCCTTAGAGTGCGAGAAACGTCAATTGTCGTTTGCTGTTGTTTAACTTGTTTCCATTTTTCTCAAGAAAAACATGCTTTGAATCATTTCCAAATTCTAAAGTGTTGTCAAAACATGATTTTGATGAAAGAAATTGGAAAATAAACAGCAAACAACAAAATTTCAGTCAGCATTGTAAGTGTCAAGACCAATAAAAATACATGTACTGGAATTGCCACCGACACAAGAAAGTTAATTAGAAGCAAAGTACATACCACTCACTCTGCATCTGTCGGTCTAAGAAAATCTATTCTGGTCATGCTGATGTTTCAAATGCACAATAATTCCAGCACAAAAATATTTACACAATTCCCTAACATTTGATTGGCCCGTAGCAAGTCTCTGTCCAAAATTTATATTCCAGTAAACTCCCACACCGAACTACTTTCCGTAACCGTGAGGCGCAGTTAAAATAATTCTTAAGAAAACGGAAAATAAACACATTTTCTTGATGAATTTATTTAAAATGCTGGAATTATAAAGAACGAATGGCCTTTTTGTTAAATTTATCGGGGATATAAACTTGGAAAAGTCGCGGGAATACTGGACGAAGGCCTTCCGGCCTTCGTCCAGTACTCCAGCGACTTTTCCAAGTTTATACCCCGATAAATTCCACAAAAAGGCCATTCATTCCTATAATAAACAATATCCAGTGTCACTAATACATCACCCATCCAGAGGCAGTATTGTATGAAAATCCAGTATCAGAAATTTCCATTGCACATAATGCTGAAAAAATGAATTGAATTAACCTTTAGCACTGAAAAATGAGAAAACTCCTCATCCATTTTCATTCTCATTCATTATATCCATTCCGTCATTAACCCGTAGACCGCTACTCACAACAATTGTCGTCCGCTGTTGCTTTTATATCTTGCCTTATTTCTCAATAAAAAACATGGTTTGACAACACTTCAGAATCATTTCCAATGGAAATGATTCTGAAGTGCTGTCAAAGCATGTTGTAAATTATTCAAAGTGCTGTCAAAGCATGTTGTAAATTATTCTAAAGTGCTGTAAAAGCATGTTTTTGATGATAAAAATGGAAAATAGAAAGCGGTGTAAGGGTTAACCCTCTCATAATGAATAATTACACATGAAAAAAGTACGACTACGTGGGTCAATATTTACAAAAACATATTTCAATTTCTTTATTCTCAATGAGAATATTGTTGTTACCATGCACTCAGTGAACCGTCTCGATAAGACAGTTCAAGGGAGTGGTAACAAGATACATGTATATATTTGAAAGAAAAAAAAAATGAATTTTCTCCTAAGACAAATATTTTATCTTCACTATGAAATGATTAACCAATTTCATGCTGATCGTGCATATGTCATTTTGATTGGGGAAAATCATAAATATTTTCTTTAAATGTGCTTAGAAGTATATGTCGCGACCACCATTTGAACCGTCTCATCGAGACGGTTCAAATTAGTGGTCACAATATATACTTTCATTGAGAAATAATAAAAATAAAATACCATAAAGGTGTGTTCCGATTCCACATGTAATGGGTTAACAAGAATTTGTGTCACGACACTTGCCTTCAAATGTTAAGTCACTATAATATCTGAAACCAGTTGAACCTTATCCCGACTGAAACAACAACGTTTGAGTTCCAAACACTTTTAACACTTACAATGATGCTACATTGAATGCCGAAGTACCAAGAATTGCATTTAACAAATACTTCATACAATTATTATCATATCATATTTTTACACCTGAAAATTGTAGGTGGGGGTTTATCATTTTGAGCTTTTATTGCACAAACCCTGATAACATATGAAATAACTCTCATAGAATTATGATTACATTCATAATTTTACAGTAACGAACACCAGCTGCGATATCTTGAAAAATAAATAAGCATGCAGGTGAACTATATACATGTGTAGCCCAACAGTTTATACAGAAAAATATTCACAGTCAATTTAGGATCTGATCAGATGATGCCTCAGTGCAGTCTCTGATCAGAGGTGGAACAGTTTGTGAAGCAAGAACATTTAGCTATTCCATGCTGAGGATACACCATTTAGTGTGTGGAAAATCATAAATATATTCTTTCTATGTTCTTAGAAGTATATGTTGTGACCACCATTTGAACCGTCTCGTTGAGACGGTTCAAATGAGTGGTCACAACATATACTTCAACTGGTAAATAAGAAAAACGAAAATAAAATATTTAAAAAATTTCATGCCCGAAAAGGTATTTAGTAATATTTAGTACCCGTTGAGACGGTTCAAATGAGTGGTCACAACATATACTTTAACTGGTAAATAAGAAAAACAAAAATAAAATATTTAAAAAATTTCAGACCCGTAAAGGTGTTTTCCGAATGTAATGGGTTAACACACGTTTTCACATACAAATCAAGGCACAGATTGGATGGTTGAGGAGTTTACGGCGTTCAGAGTCAAGCTGATGCTTTTCTTGAGAAAATTGTATAACATCCATAATATGCTTTAATATTTAATAATGAAGAATTTGCCAGATGCTGTAATTATGTTACACAGAAGTGTATTTAACTCTTATTTTTTTTTGTCGTCTACTTTTTATTTTATATTTTCCATTTTTATCATCAAAAACATGCCTTGACAGCACTTTAGAATATTTTACAACATGGTTTTACAACATGGTTTGACAGCACTTTAGAATCATTTCCATTGGAAATGATTCTGAAGTGCTGTCAAACCATGTTTTTATTGAGAAATAAGGCAAGATATAAAAGCAACAGCAGACGACAATTGTTGTGAGTAGCGGTCTAAGGGTTAACTCAGCATTGTAAGGGTTAACTCAGCATTGTAAGGGTTAACTCAGCATTGTAAGGGTTACTCATGCATGCTTCCGAGTCATTACTGTGTTCCACGTTTTGCTGCAGACAAACTTTTTGCTATTAACCACATTATATCTAAACAATATTTAAATGTAAGGACTTTTTCATGAATAACAAAAAAATTATTTGATGCAATTCATTCAAATATTGGTTTTATTGAGAAAAAATGATTTTCCTATGGGAATTTAACATGGGGGCTAAAAATAGATTTTTTTAAATATTTTTTTTATTTGTGGACCAATTTTCAAAATTTAACTTGTTTTCTTAGTTACATCATTTTCAAGCTATCTCGCCAGGTTTCGGAGTTAATTTCCAAAGCTTTTGGAAATTGACTCCCCATGTTCAATTCCCATAGGAAAATCGTTTTTCGTAATAAAATAAAAAAAAATTTGGGAGGGTGACTGACTTTTTTGATATTGATAAAAAAGAACTTACTTTTTAAATATTTTTTAGATTTAATGTGTTTAATAGCCAAAAGTTCGTCGGCAGCAAAACGTGGAACAGACAGTAGTAGGTAAATGACTGCAACGATTGCAATTTGGATATTTGTGGGTACTCTACATATGGCTTGATCTGCAATAAGTATGTGCCACATCGAATTGAATTGAGAGGTAGGGATCATGGGCTAACCCATTTCATGTTGAGGTTATGTCATTTTGTTGGCGAAAAATTCTAAATATTTTAGATATATGTGCTTAGAAGTATATGTCATGACCACCATTTGAACCATCTCTTCGAGACAATTAACACATTTGAATCACTCATATATGGCCTCTTCCTAGCACATTACATTTTCTTGGAATTCACATATATGCATACTATCTACTGTTTCTATTTTGTTCTGGCAATGCAAAGTTTCAGTACTACAGTTCTTTGATTTATTTTTTTATTATTTGCAAACGTCATATTCTGTTACACCGTTAGCCACCCAAACTCTCACAAACATTATCAAATAATTCCAGCACAAAAATATTTACACAATTTCCTAACATTTGATTGGCCCGTAGCAAGTCTCTGTCCAATATTTATATCCCAGTAAACTCCCACTCGGAACTACTTTCCGTAACTGTGAGGCGCAGTTAAAATAATTCTTAAGAAAACGGAAAATAAACACATTTTCTTGATGAATTTATTTCAAATGCTGGAATTATAAGGAATGAATGGCCTTTTTGTGGAAATTTATCGGGGATATAAACTTGGAAAAGTCGCGGGAATACTGGACGAGGCCTTCCGGCCTTCGTCCAGTATTCCCGTGACTTTTCCAAGTTTATACCCCGATAAATTCCACAAAAAGGCCATTCATTCCTATAATGTAATAAATATCACGTTAAATCATCTCAAGAAACACTGTTATTTTTTATTTCTGCCTAACCATACACCTTTTGAAATCAGTAAAGTTGTTTCAGCGTTCCAGATAAGCTGCATATTTGCTTAAATACCCAATTGAAATCGCCAAAAACCCAATTGAAATCAGAAGTAGCGAGTATCAAAAAGCAATAACAATTTTGTGGTACCTTTATCATGCTGCAGAAAACAATACAGACCACAAATATAGCATATCTTTCTCATTTTCCATGAAAACACATCTAGGTATTTCATTAGAATTGTCTCCAAGGAGACAATTCTAATGAAATGCCAAGACATGTTTTCATTTCGAAGCAAACTTTTCAACAATTGCTGTCTGTTGATGTGTAAACAGTAGTGTAATTTTATTTTACCCAATTCAAATTTTGAAATACCCAATTGCTTCAGAAATGATGGAGTGAAAATACTCAATCATTAATTCCTTATCTGGAGCCCTGTGTTTAATAAATATCATATTAAATCATCATAAATGTTAGATCCTCTCTTTTTCTAAAGGATTTCTATATTTTCTGCTATATTACTTTTGTGTAGAAACATCAACAAAAGTTTAGAATAAAAATTTTCCCCAAAAAATCATGCGGAGATATTGTCATCTAAATGTTGAATATATCCGCAGATTTGATGACACAAATCTAAAGTGAATTACAGAACAAAAGTCATACAAATTCGCAAATCCACAAATTCGGTCAGTGGGAAGTACTTACATAATGGGCATCCCCTGTATGTGCCAATAATAGTTTGTTAGTACATGTTCATACTGAATGGGAACTTCTGGGATTCATACATATTTTATTCAATCATCGTGGTGAAGCACTTAATTTGTGTCTAGCGAGAACTCGGGTAAGAACACACCGTACACTGATCAATAACCAACAATTAAAACTTCACTACGCTGGAGACGAAACTTCTCATCTGCTATTTTTCATTTTTGCCTCAATTCTTAACAAAAAACCTGTTTTGACAGCACATGAGAATCGTCTCCAGTGGAGTGGAGACGATTCTCATGCGCTGCCAAAACAGGTTTTTATCGAGAAATATCGAAAATAAAACATTTCCAGCAGACGACAAAATTTAATTCAGCGTAGTAAGGGTTACAATCTCACTGCCATCATAAAGGTACACAGTGCATGGAGTTCAGGGCCCGTTTCACTAAACTTTGTACGACTAAAATGGTTGTAAGTGCAAATTTAGGATCGTCTGGAAATCTCAATTGATTGATTTACATTTATTAAACATTGTTAATGTGAAATACAGACTATCATAATTTTGCACTTATGAACATTTTAGACGTACAAAGTTTAGTGAAACAGGTCCCAGGGCCCATGATTATTTATTCGCACTCAAAATAGGGCAGTTTGATTGGTCGAGGCTGTGCACCAGTTTCCAGTTTTCAGCATAGTTGTAGCACTGAAAACACTGAACCTGTTGTGAAAGCACAGATGCAGTGGCCATATAATGTAAACAATATTGGGTGGGGGGGGGGCATGACGGAGGTTGAATAATTGATCTTTCTAAGGAGTAAGTGAACCTATTGTTTTATTCATGCAGACCCAGTGCAGACAGGTTGCAGGTCATGTAAAAGAAGGTCCCACAGCAGACATGATGCATGTGCGACAGTTTCACTCAATTTCTACCAAATCTCCACTCAGCTATATTCAGAAGGTACTGCATAAATAGAGAATAATATGTTAGTGCCGTGAATGGGAAGAAATATCTGGCAAGGCTTAGGAAACGGGATGGGCGAGGGAGGCGCTGCCAGATATTTTTCCCATTCACGGCACTAACCTACTATTCTATTTATCCCGTCAACACCTACTAATTAATGGCTTTAAAATGCAAAAAAAAAAATAATCCCAGCCACCGCACATATTACGCAGTGATTAGGTCGTATTGACAGGATATCAAAAATGTTTCACGGCACCGTGTTTCACGGCACATATGCACTGTGTTGACGGGATAAATACAGTTACTAGACAAATAATGTGTTTATGGGATAGCTCTAAGCACGGAGTGGCATCTCGTGAGGAAACGGGTGCATTTTTTGATGCGAAACATTTTACGTGCAGTGCAGCACCAGTCAGTTTGATCACTATATCCAACTGTCAGCTGGCTCAACTACAGGTGAAGCATATTGAGGGGTGTTTAAACCAATTGAATTTCATTGATCTGATTCGTGAACCCAGATACACAAATACAAATGTAGTGTAGCCTATTTCACCAAATTTGCTTATCTAGGGAGTAACCATTTATTTTTCCCTAAATGCATTAGTTCATATAGAACTAACAACTGCATATATTTGATGATTAAACGTATGCAGAATTATTATTCTGAATTTATTACATTATCACAGCCAAAATGGCTGTGATCATGTAATAAATTCAGTATATTTTGGCTTAAATATTTCTCCCTCAAAGTGTACTTAGCAAGATAATATACTTTGCAATTTTGCAATTTTGGTGAAACAGGCTACTGGCCTGTCAGCAGATGGTTGGCTACATGGTAGTGGATAATAAAATTGATGTATTCTCTCCAGATTTGTGGCTAATTATCTATAATGAAGTAAAGGGTTTGCTGAATATTTTCAATATGGTGGGAGCATAAACTGGTGCCCAGTGGCAGTAAAAAGCCAATTTATGAGTTGCTGTTCCTAATCTAATAACTCCTGGCTATGTTCAGATTGACATAAATAGTATAGACTTCTGGGGATTGACTTTCCACTACAGTGGAACCTCTCTACACTGGACACAGAGACATGTTAGTTGCACTTAATTTTGATACGTTTCATTGTCATTTTGTGTCTTGAAGTAATCATCTTCGACATTGATTGTTATTATTATGACAGAGAGATAAATAAAATAGATGTTGCAGGAAGGTTTACGTCTGTGCCAAACAATTTATTATATTATTTGCATGCTCCACACATGCAGGTTAAATCTTTTGTGTGCGACTTGATATGGGGGTGAGATAGAGATTTCGAAAGTGAAAGTAGACGGTTCTGTCAAAAAAGGGGAAATAACTTCGTGGAAATCAACCAGCATGACGCCGTGTTTGGCATGGATCTAGAACCGGCTTAGGTCACCGACTCCAGGAATGGAAGTAACAAAATTGATTTTGTCACAGGTAGTTTGCAATTGTCATGTCATGTCATGTGTGAATGTGGGTCTATGGGAAAACAATCAATTGGTTACCTGTTTCCTGTAGCTATATGAAGGTATAAACAAAATAACCTGGAAATGTGTCCTCTCAGAAATCATGTTCCAGAGAAAACGTTCACTATTTGGTCTATTAGATTAGGTTAAATGAGAGCTGTCTTTGCAGCAAAAATGTGGATTCAAGCTATGACCTTCCAATGTCATGTTACTGGGCAACAATAGCTCTCATGGAAATTAAAACATCCAAACTACTGAGCTTAAAGTGGCTGTGTCTCAGATCGTACCACCGAAGAAGCATTTCACAAAAACAGTTGAGATATATCAATGGATATTGTATGATTGCAGTCGCTTGTTCTTGGTCATAAACATGCACTTATAGGCTATTATTGTATTTGCATGTCACAATTTGATGTCGTAAACAATAAGTCAAGGAAATGACAGGCTAAATTTAACTTGGCAATATCTGCAAAAATCAACTAGTAGTGACGCAATTCTTTCACCGATCTATCGAAAACCCGTGAGCAGTGAGCAGTGTCGTAATTCCTTTCAGCGATTCATGTTACCACTGACCTACGCTTTGCTGCAGATATGACACAAAGATGAACTTGTTTGAAATGCATCAAAAGCTTTATTACAAGATGTAGTCAGCATTGCAGACTTCTATCAACATAAACACTTTAATACCTTAACACACGATGTACGTGCATGATCATAAAAAATAACCAAATTTAAAAATGCGAGAACTGAATGTTATCAGTGACATAGTCGATGATGTAGTGTGTATTCAAAGCAATGCACATGGTTACTAAGTGTGAGCGCATCAGCGGAAAATATGAATGCTATATTTAGCAAAATGTTTGCAAGTGTAGTTAATTTTGATTGATAACTTTTTTTTTCCAATAATAAATTATTTATTTTTTATGTTTACTTTCTTTTTTCAAATCTACCGATATTTCATCCACATCTGAGACTCTGGGCTTTAAAACTCTTCCAATTTGGAAAATCTGCCCGTGCCAGAAAGCAGTTACAAAACTTGATGCCGACTAAAATGTTACAACTGTTGAACATACACCAGCAGTGGCGTAGCCAGGCATACGCACGTACGAGAAAAAATAAAAGAATTAAAAAAGAAAAGGCTTATTTTTCGAAATATGCAATAAAATCTTGGGTGTGGTGGGGGGCGTGGATTGCTATTGAGTCTGGAACAGAACGCATTTTGTATCAAACGTACATGTCGATTACAAACAAATGGTGCCGTAAATAATGCAGGAAAACGCGTTAGATAAGATCTCCGTTTCAAAAAAAATATGGGGGGGCATGCCCCCGGACCCCCCTAGCACTCTCCCTCACTTCGCTAGGTCGACGAGTGAGCCATGCTCACCCAATGTTCTACCATTTGATATGTGTGCGTATCAGAAATTTGTCCCTGGCTACGCCCCTGACAAGTGAAATTTATTTTAATGTTGCTCAGCTAACACTGGCAAGGTCAAATTTACCAAGCAGCATTTTGATAGAACATGCCAACAACATTCCCATACATGTGTAGGGTTTTATTTTGACCGCATTAAAGACGGGCGTTTCACCAACAAATCTTAGTTTGTTCATAAGTTCGAACTTAAGTTATAACTTATGACAAAAGTTATGACCGACTTAAGTCATTGCTTATTTGGTTTCACAACACAAACTTAAGACGGTCATAACAAGTCCGTCATAAGTTACAACTTAGTTATTGTTTACAGCTTTGGTATGTGCCGCGCGGGTTCGAATACGCTCGGGGCTTATATTTTTATGATGACTTTACTTTCCCTTTGTGTTTTGACATCTAAAATAACGGATTTGCAAGCCTAATGTTGAATATTATTAATTTTTAAAAATAATCTCATGTAGAATATAAATTTTATCTCAATATTCCGACGCCATTGAATACATGTGGATATATTTATTGCCAACTAGTGAACCTTATACTGTAATATAAACTGGCATATGACATGAAACAGCAACAAAATAAGCAATTAACAATGTTTTTATTTTTACATTCCAATAAAATTGTAGTTCGACCATTTTTTAAATTTTACTTAGATTACCTCATTAACTCAGAAATCACGTTTCAGAGTCAGCAGAACGAACACATGTACTGTCGATTATTAATGGTATGCCCGGTCAGATATGGATGTATCTGATACAACTATCGAATGACATATTATATTTATTTGAACTGGACATGGGTAATTTGTTGATTACATGTAGAAATGCATGCACTGTGTGAGTCAGTGTCACACATATAGGATTGCCCCTGAACATGTTTACCAGTATAGGACTGGATTAATGCGCACGTGCGTTCAGCAGACGGGTCTGACATTTTTGTTAAATGCGTCAGGACTGTTTCTCCATCTAGTCTGAAAACCAGGTATCTCCTTATCAAAAACGAAACACAGGCTAACACTGTCCACAAAAGTTATACTCCACTTTCTAGAACCACTTGATTTGCTAATGTTGTATATCTCTCCAGTAACCGCCAGGGTACTACCAGTTGCGTAAAATCGCAATGCAGTCAACACTTGCAATGACACTGACAGACTGTGTGATCTCAGGGTTGACCGTATAATGTCAGCATGTGCAATGTTGCATACTTGTAGAAAAAAAATCACGAAACAGCCTGCATTTCGATATTTGGTCCTCGTTATCCATGAAGTCTAGGGGATTGGTTCGGTCCTAAAGACTCGTTCCCATGGTAAATTGCGCACCTGGATTATAGCAACTGCAGCTGCCATCGTTTGTATGTTCTGTAAAGAAAGAACAAACAACAGTCGGATAGTCAATCAGACTGATGGACGGACGGACGTTCATACATGACACACCATTAGGTTGTATATTCATCGTTTTTAAATAAAAGAATGACCACTTAAGACACAATAGGCTTCGGTTACGGAATATGTTGCATTGTTTTCGTTTGTCATAGGCGACACCTCCAACCACCTAAGATCCCAAACATGTGCCCGGACGAGGGCAGGGCAGGGGCAGGACAGGTAGGGCAGGGCGTGCGGGCGTGGGCGGACGGGGCGGACGGGGCGGGCAGGGCAGGGCAGGGCAGACCGACACCTTCCTACACCGACCGACACCGACCGACCAACTGTCACCGACACCGACCGACACCGATTGACACTGACTGACACTGACCGACACCGATTGACACTGATAGACACCGACCGACACCGAACGACACCGACCGAGACCGACCGCGACCGACACCGACCGACCGACCGACACCAACCGACCGACACCAACCGACCGACACCGACCGACCCGGACCGACCGACCGACACACACCGACACACACCGACACCGACCAACACCGACTGACACCGACTTACACCGACCGACCGACACCGACCGACTGACACCGACCGTGCGAAACCAACTGACCGACACCGACATACCGACCGACCGACCGACACTGACAAACATACACCGACGGACACCGACTGACCGACACCAACCGACCAACACCGACCGACTGACACCGACCGTGCGAAACCAACAGACCGACACTGACCGACCGACACCGACTGATCGACCGATACCGACTCATCGACCAACACTGACCGACATCAACCGACACCGACCGACTGACAGACCGACAGACACCGACCGACACTGACCAACTGACACCGACCAACTGACTGACACCAACCGACAAACAGACATACATGAACAGCATACAGACGGTTCGTTACGAGCCGGCTCATCTGGATCTACAGTGGTTGTAAATGTTGTCGATAACTGGGCATAACGAATACTGGTAACGACATGACCTACATCACAAATAGCAATACACGGGTAACTAGCACAGGTGTGGCTATATGTAAGCATATATGGTTTATATGGCAGATACTTGCTAAAATAGTACGTATGAAGTGAACATTTACCTGCTGTCAGTGAATTGTTTTCTCCACCTCGGCTCACATGGGGCATCCATCTTTGTTTATTTCATAAGTTCCGACTTAAATATTTAAGTTATAACTTAAGACTGCTAGCTACCTGTCTTAGTTTTCCATCGTAAATTTCGATTGTCGTTCTTGCTAAGATGTTTTGTGAAACGGACTAAGCACGTACTCCGGACTTAAGTTATAACTTATGACAAAAGTACTTGCTTAGTTCGTTAGTGAAACGGGCCCCAGCTAGTCATTTACCATATTTATTCTATTAATCACCACCTTCTATTAACCCTTAGACCGCTATCTTAGACAGCACTTTAGAATAATTTACAACATGCTTTGACAGCAATTCAGAATCATTTCCATTGGAAATGATTATGGAAATAATTCTGAAGTGCTGTCAAACCATGTTTTTATTGAGAAATAAGGCAAGATATAAAAGCAACAGCAGACAACAATTGTTGTGAGTAGTGGTCTAAGGGTTAAACCCCGCCCCTCTCTTTTTTTTTAAAAATACAAACAAAAACATAATATGGCGGCTATAAAACTGTTTCCAAATACAAACATTGAGCGATAACTTCAGTATTAGACTTACTTATGGCACGTCGTAAAACATGTAATTTTACCCTATAATCGGCGGTCGATGTACAACCGTCAGAAACTAGCAGTGTTTCTTTTAATCGTTAAATTAGTCATAACAATGAATTAAACACAACAAGTAGTGTTAAATTTGATTGATTGAGTAGGAAGTATTGTCCGTGTATAACAAGAGATTAAAACACAGACGGGGGAATGCGTAGATTCTTTGTTAATTTTAATTATTAACCTATTAAATTAGGCTTCACTCATGTGACCAGAAGGATGTCATGACGAGTTTCGAAAAATAGGTCAGTTGTTTCCAGATGTGTAGGTTGTATGGGCCGGGCCTATTGTATTTCGGCAACCTGTTATGGTTTTAACCCTTACTATGCTGAATTAAATTTTGTCGTCTGCTGGAAATGTTTTTCGTTAAAAACCTGTTTTGACAGTGCATGAGAATCGTCTCCACTGGAGACGATTCTCATGTGCTGCCAAAAACAGGTTTTTTGTTAAGAATTAAGGCAAAAATTAAAAACAGCAGACGACAATTTTCGTCTCCCGCATAGCGAGTGTTAAGGAATGTGGGATTAAATGGCTCTATTAAACGCCCCCATTGTCATTTTGCAATGCACCGGGTGCGTTTAATAGAATAAATACGATAGTTCATAGACTTTTTCTTACTTTCTCATCAACCAGAAGACGTTCAGAGCAAAAAACCAATCACACGAAATGGCAATTCCCGGTCTCATAATTGATGGCTAATTGCCATTTCACCTGACCATTTTACTGAGGACGCAATCTAATTTCCACTTAGCATTTTCATTTCAGCAAACATCACAATCAAATTGTCTAGACCAATGTGTATGGAATCTAAATCAACCGCCTAAAGGGACGGTCAATCCAGCTGAAACCAGTCGAGGTGGGCATGTAACGACAATGTAGTCAGAGATATTCAATGTCACAGATCTGCATCTACAGCTAACAAAGTGTATGATCACGTGGTACTAACAACAAGTACTGAAATTTCCAGAATCCATCTGATTCAAAGTATGTATTCTTTTATCGTGTCCTTATTACGTAACGGATTTTGATGAAATATGGCGCATCAAACGCGTCTTGTTAATTTGGTGTTCTCTGTATTTTTTGCCCAAACGTCTGTCGTTTTTCCGAAGAATCGATTTCCGTGTCTCTGACACGGAAATCGATTCTTCGCAAAAACGACATAAGTATGTGCCAAACTCCCTGGACCACCAAATGCAGCTCATGAAGACGTGTTTGCTGCGCCATATTTCATAAAAATCCGTTGCATATTAAGGAAAATATCAAATAATACTTACTTTGGAGTGGGCGACGTTGTTGTTGTTGTAACCTCGTGATCATGCACCTTGGCTAATAAACCTCCATTTGAAAATCACCTTTATATAGAGTTTAGTTACTTGGCCATACTATAACTATAGCAACCAAACATTTGGCTTCAAAGATTTTCTATCTTGTTTCGTTACGAAATCCCGATAATTATGTACATATGGGTGAAAATATAAACAATCCAGCGGTCGTAGTATCGTCATATATCTTCAATTAAAGCACCTTACACAGGGCCATGATGAAAACCCTTTCACCCCTGGAATGGACGGACTGTGATATGTTGATTCTCCAACAAATCCAATCGTCACAAAATGACTCGTCCATTTATAACAAGAGTGCCGTAAGTCACAAAATACGCCCGTTGGAGATGGTTCATACAGACAAGATGCAGAAATGTAAAGCTGCCACCAAGGCATAAGCCTTAATGTAAATTGAAAATCTATAGCGTTAATTCTTCCTCTTGTTGTGATAAACAGATATTCTAATTTAGTTAGAGATGTGTAAAGTAGAAATTATATAATATAGAATTGCATACAAAAATGTAGAACAAATGGCTAAGTTACAAAGTCTATACAGTAGAACTTCGATCGCTTGAACCGGCAACGGAATCGAGTTTGAGTTCGAGCGATGCATAGTTCGAGGGAATGAAGTTTCAAAAATGTACTGTCACATTCAGTCAATAAAATCACTTATGTCAATATATGAGATGACCGATGTGACATGCCATTGTATATGCATTACATTTGGAGGGAGAAATGAAAAATAACAAATACAATTGTAAAGTTGCTGTTTTATTCAATATTTACATGTAATTATACGTCAAATAAACCGCTATGTTCCGCTTTGCGTCTATACATAATACTGGTATTCCCAGTGTCTAAAAATAGCACATAGCACAGTGGTTGGAATAAGTATACAAACGGAAAATATAAACGAAACAATGTCAGTATACAATTATAAACACTATAAATTAACGCCTGAAGTTCACAAACTAAGCACGCATTATTCACTCGATAGACATAGAAATGTGTCAATAGTCGCTCAACAGCCAATTAAACATTACATAAAATGAATTTTGTTCAAATCACTTAATTAGAGTGGACATCATAACGCCCGTAATTCACGCCGCTATTGTTTGCAATTCGTGATTTAATGTCATCCCGCGTCAAGGGAAACTACTCAACATGACCGCCCGCAATGGTGGAATTCGCACCTCGTTAGACAAACAGCTGATCACAGACTTACCTGTTCGAGTTAATAGCGGTAATTACCACTGTTTGACCATCCACGGGACTAATCCACAGGTTCGACTGTTCGAGTAATTCATAGTTCGAGTTTAAGGTGTTTTATTACATGAATTATATAGGAAATTTGCCGGGACTGTCGAACCAGTTCGAGCCAGACCTGTTCTAGTTATCGAAGTTCTACTGTATTATTATTAAAAACATTTTTGGCATGAAAACACCATGGTGCACATATGCTGAAGACGTGTGTATAGTTTCAGATCGACTGACTGAAAGGTTTTAGAGTGGTGTACACAAACTTTGTATCCTATATAGAATTGAATGCAAATATATAGAATGAAAAGTCATGCAGAGCATGATGTTATTAGCCGATCAAATCAGGGTTCAATATATGTCCACATTTTAGTAGTTACGGAATCTCAGGGAAAAGTGAGAGAAGTGTTGATTTCCTCCCCAACCAAATTCTCCCAGTTATATTTAGCTATCATTAATATCTGATCATAGCAATACCTATGGTAGTCAAATGTAAACAAAATTATTCCAGTTGAAAGAATTAACCTTTGAATATAGGTGAAGGCGCTTAGCATTACACAAATATGTAGCAAGTCAACCGAAATCTCATAAATACCCGATTTTTGGCGGCCATCTTGAAAATATGATAATTATATACTGAATATTAGTGTAGTTTACGTAAATTCTTTAATATATCCATCAGAAATGTTTTTTTAACAACTTACACCAATTTCCAAGTTAAGGACCATGACCTATTGGCTCATATATTGGCAATTTTCGACTTCCGTCAAGCATAAAGTTCAATGACCTTGAAATGACATTGAACTTGGTTTAAAAAATGGCACCCGGATTTTTTGGAAACCTTATACATTCAAGTTTATAAAAACACCGGGTGTCATAAATTAACACGAGGTGCCGGAATCTTATATATATACCTACAATTGCCCCTGGACTAGAAGGCAAACCGCCTAACTTTAGTGTTTATTTATAGCCAAATTGCAAACCGCCAAACTTTAGTTTACCAAACTCTTGTAGTGAAAACGTTTATTTATAGCCAAATTGTGTTATTTCGCTATATTTAAAGTTTTCAACAGAGATAATGAAAAATTATCCGGTTAATGTAATTTGGAAGTGATACAACAAATTTCGCGTTTGTAGATTACCGAATATAGGAGAAAAAGGGTGCTTACAAACTTTTTCACAAACCAATGGATAACCAATATATAGCCGATCTATAAATAGATCGGCTAATAATACAATGGCTAGGTTAAAAACGTGATATTTAAAAAAAAAATGTTTTGCCATAAAAACAATATGTGTAGAAGATGCGTGTATAGTTTCAGATCAATCGACAGAAAGGTCTTAGAGGAGTCGTTTACACAAACTCTGCAATTTTTATGTCCGCTGCCTGCTACCCACACGCCGCCCGCCCCGTGGTAAAACATATATACGTACAGTTTTTTTTTTTAAAAAGGTCATATAAAAATGTTGTTTTTTTTTCTAAACTAGAAAATGTGTTCATAGAACACGGATGCCCCATATATCGCTTTGATAGTAAATGAGGCAACATTCCAAGTCCAAAAAGGGGGAGAAAATCCATGGCTCAGTGTCAAAGCAAAAATAGCAATTCACTTTGTGCATCTACACACCAAGAAGCTACATACCAAGCATCAAGCCTTCAGCTATTACGGTTTAGAAGTTTTACAAGTTACCAGGCAAAACGGTTAAATTCTAAGTAAAAAATGGGAAGATAATCCAGGACCTGGGGGTCGAATAAAATATCAAAATAAACTTTGCGCATCTACTCTTCATAAGGAAGCTACATACCAAGTTTCAGGTCTGTAGCTAGTACGGTTTAAAAGTTTTACGAGTTACAAGGCAAAATTGCCAAATTCTAAGTCGAAAAGGGGGAATTATCTATTATATGGGGGTCCAATCAATAATCAAAATACACTTTGCGCATCTACTCATCATAAGGAAGCTACATACCAAGTTCCAGGTGTGTAGCTATTAGTGTTTAAAAGTTTCACGAGCTACAAGGTTGGTGACGGACGGAAGGACGGATGGGATGGATGGGACGGATGGGACGGACGGGACGGGACGGATGGACAAGGGTAACACTAAATGCCTCCTGCACTATTGTGGTGGGGCATAAAAATATGAAAGTTATTTACAACAGGTATAGATCCTGATGAGACGGCTCATGACGAGCCGGCTCATCTGGATCTACACTGTTTGCAAACACCACTATAGAAGTCTGTAGTGTTGAAAGGGTTAACAGGAATGCCACCAGCAGCATGTATCCCATCGCTGTGGTGGTTGGATCATAAGCATGCACATGAAATTTTAAGCCAATCAATCATACAGTAAAGAGGTTGTAGGAGAATGGAGAAATGCGCACACATCTACTGAATGTGAAAGTTATTTAACCTTGACCTTGGGCATGCGGGAAACATGGGTGGGCGCAGAATACAAATAGGAATGAGGACAAACGCGCACATGAAGTTTCGAGCCAATTGATCATACACTAAAGGGTGGATGGACGGACGAATGGACGGACAAACAGACAGATGGATAGAAAGACAGACAGACAACTTTTACATCCCTATCCCTTTTCTGATTACTTGAATTAATAAAATTGTCTGAATTGAACAGGTACATGCCCACTCAGTAGGCACAACATGTTCTTTATAAGAATTAAATAAGTGTATAATTGTGTCACTATTCCACAAGTTCTAATTATTACGAGTGCCCGCTATACAGATATAATCATTTAGTAATATTTATTTTACTGATAGTGACTCGCGGTGGTATCAGGCTATTTTCATATGCAAATGAGGCATGATATTTTTTAGTTATTTATACTATTTAAATGAGTAACCCGAAAAAATAATATTTTCGACAGATTACAAAGTTTGATCATTGCAGATCAAACAAGAGTGCCGAAGGTCACAATATACGCCCGTCGAGACAAGGCCAATCAACAAGGGGAGATAACTCATCTTGACGTGATAAACATGTAAACCAAATTTGGTTACGAACCGTCAAGTAGAACTCGACTTATTGCGTGGACAAGGATACAGAGTCCGAAAATTAAAAATGGCTGCCAAGGGGAGATAAGTCATCGGAAATGTTTCAAAATAGGCGTCTTCGTCTTGCCGTGATAAACATGTATACCGAATTAGGTTTCGGTGAAGTGGAACTTGAGTTATTGCGTGGACAAAGATACAGAGTGCGAAAATTAAAAATGGCCGCCAAGGGGAGATAAGTCATCGGAAATTTTTCAATATCAATACTCTTCTTCGTCGTGAAGTGATAAACATGTATACCGAATTTGGTTACAATCGGTGAAGTGGAACTTGAGTTATTGCGTGGACAAGGATACAGAGTGCGAAAATTAAAAATGGCCGCCAAGGGGAGATAAGTCATTGGAAATTTTTCAATATCAATAGTCTTCTTCGTCTTGCCGTGATAAACATGTATACCGAATTTGGTTATGAGCGGTGCAGTAGAACTTGAGTTATTGCGTGGACAAGGATACAGAGTGCGAAAAATAACTAGAAAATGTGTTCATAGAACACGGATGCCCCACATATCGCTTCGATAATAAATGAGGCCAAATTCCTGAGCGTTACAGTTTTGGAAGCACTAAGTATGTGACCTTGACCCTGGGCTTGGCGGGGGCAGGACGAATGTGGATTTGGCACAGGACAGTAGAGGACCATTAGAGCAATGCGTATATGAAGTATGAAGCTGATCCGTGAAAGGGAACGGAAACTATAAGATATTTACCCGAGCGTTAAAGTTTTTGAAGCACCAAGTATGTGACCTTGACCCTGGGCTTGGCGGGGGCAAGACGAACGTGGATTTGGCACAGGGCAGTAGAGGACCATTAGAGAAATGTGTATATGAAATATGAAGCAGATCGGTCGAAGGATGAAGAAATTATGAGACATTTACCCGACCGTTAAAAGTTTTGTGACGGACGGGACGGGACGGGACGGGACGGGACGGGACGGGACGGGACGGGACGGACAAGGGTAACACTTAATAAACTTCTTCGGCTTGCCGTGATAAACATGTATACCAAATTTGGTTACAATCCGTCAAGTAGATCTCTAGTTATTGCGTGGACAAGCTGTGCCCGCCCGCCAGCCCGCCCGCCTGCCCGCCTGCCCGCCCGCCCGTACAAGTTGAATACATAATACATCCCGTTTTTTCAAACGGGCATATAAAAATAAATACAGAGAATAAATAGTAATGTCCGTTAACATTTTAAGGAAACACGGTTATCTCCCCCGATATCAGTGTGAAAATTTACGTCTAATACAAAATGTATAATGCCAATGAATATGTGGGGTAATGGTGAATGAATGTTTGTTGGTCAGAAAATGTCATCTACACAATATACAAAATTATCTGTCTCCTATATTATAACCTGGCATGTGAGCTTTAATGTCAGAAACTATAAACAGTTATCAACATGTACAGCTGGAGTCTCTGAATATTGCTGCTAGAATCACCCAGCTAAAAGCACAAACCCACCGACTTCTCTGCGTAGGCTGTTTCTAATTGCCGATGTCAGTTTTCCGATGTGTCCTTGGTGCATCAACGAAGAGAATAATTACGAGCTCTTCTCACTGTTTTTTTAATGCCCTTTCAGTAGTGTTGTGACAATTATTCAATTTCCCTCAATAAAGCTGCCTTTGACATGTCTTGCACTGCAAGGAATTGACAGGCACTGCAAGACTCCAGGGGGCCAGTTCACTAAACTTTGTACGACTAAAATTTTCGTAAGTGCAAATTTAGAGATCGTCTGGAAATGTCAATTGATGGATTTACATTTATTGAGCATATGCTGCTACCTATGCTCAATTAATGTAAACCCAATAATTGTTAACAAGAAAACGTTGTTAATATCAAATTTACAGACTCATAATTTTGCACTTACGAACATTTTAGTCGTACAAAAATGTACGGCCCCCTATAGCCGTTTTCATAAAAAATTACAAAGTATACTTATCTAGCAAAGTCTACTTTGAGGGAGTAATCATTTTTTTTCCCCGAAATGCATTATTTCATAGAGAACTAATGACTGCATATATTTGATGATTAAAAGTATGCAGAATTATTATACTGAACAAATTGGCTGTGATATAGAGAATAGTAGGTTAGTGTGGTGAATGGGAAAAAATTATTATACTGAATGTTCAAAATGGCTGTGATAATGTAATGAATTCAGTACAACAAAAAATAATAAATTTATCCTTAAATTGAACCAGATGGCCGCGGCCCGCATGTCGAGCCCGCCGAGGCATTTGATGGTCTCAGAGTGTATTTATTTGAAGTTTGAATTAAGGGTTGTGGAGATATAAGGTATGTAAAAGCTTTAACGCAAATTTTAAAGTCATTTGACCTTGATCTGAGGCAAGTGGGCCGCATGGGTGGGCTATAGAATGAAAATATGGATGATAATAAAGAATTATTTGAAGTTTGAAGTAAATCAGAGTAAGTGTTGTGCAGATATAAGGTATGTAAAAACTTTAACACAAATTTCAAAGTCATTTGACCTTGACCTTCGGAATGTGGACCACATGGGCAGGCTATAGAATGAAAATATGGATGATGAATAAGAAGTATTGGATGTTGGAAGTAAATAAGAGTAAGTGTTGTGGAGATATAAGGTATGTAAAAAGTTTAACACAAATTTCAGTCATTTGACCTTGACCTTCGGCATGTGGACCACATGGGCAGGCTATGGAATGAAAATATGGATGATGAAAAGTATTGGAAATTGGAAGTAAATTGGAGTCACAATTGTGGAGATACAAGATATGAAAAAACTTTAATGCAGATTTTATAATAACGCAAACTTCTAAGTCATTTGGCCTTGACCTTGGGGCACAGGGGCCGCATGAGTGGGACACAGAATGATTATATGGATGATGCCCAATAAGCATACAAAGTTTCAAGCAAATCTGACTTACGGTTACAGATAGTAGGTATGTGAAAACTTTTAACGCAAATTTTGACAGAAACTTTAACGCAAACTTCCAAGTCTATTGACCTTGACATAGGGGCACAGGGGCCGCACGAGTGGGACACAGAATGAATATATGGATGATGACCAATAAGCATACAAAGTTGCAAGCAAATCCGACTTACGGTTACAGAGATAGTAGGTATGTGAAAACTTTAATGCAAATTTTGACAGAAACTTTAACGCAAACTTCCAAGTCTATTGACCTTGACATAGGGGCACAGGGGCCGCACGAGTGGGACACAGAATGAATATATGGATGATGACCAATAAGTATACAAAGTTGCAAGCAAATCCGACTTACGGTTACAGAGATACGGTAGTAGGTATTTGAAAACTTTAACGCAAAATTTGACAAGACAGGTATGCTTTGCAATTTTGGTGAAATAGGCTACAGGTAACCTGTATATTGACAAAGATTTTCTCAACCAATTAACCCTTACACCGCTACTCACAACAATTGTCGTCTGCTGTTGCTTTTATATCCTGCCTTATTTCGCAATAAAAACATGGTTCGACAGCACTTCAGAATCATTTCCAAAGGAAATGATTCTGAAGTGCTGTCAAAGCATGTTGTACATTATTCTAAAGTGCTGTCAAAGAATGTTTTTGATGATAAAAATGGAAAATAGAAAATAAACAGCACGCGGCAAAAAATAGGGTTAACATCTGAAATCAGTCAAAAAGTTTAATAAACAGCAGACAAAAAAAATATTAAGACAGCGGTGTAAGGGTTAAAGGCAGGCTACACTTACAGTAGTAGGAAACTTGGAAACTTGAGTGAGAAGGGTTCGGGGGTTGCAATCCCCCCCTTGTTTAGCCACGGAGTTTACATAGATCACAGTTTACCACCAGTTGGGAGTCTGAATTTAAATGCCGTAAAACACAGGAAATTGCATTTCGAAGAGCTCAAAAATAGGACAACCCCCTAGTTGCGAATGGTAACTCTTGCAATTACTCCCGTACCGTCCGTAGAGTTACCTTCGCAACTAGACACCCCACCCCCACCAAATGCTGGATCCGCCCCTGTCATGTGAAAATCCATTCAGCGGTTTTGAAGATATATATAGCGGAAACAAAAGCTCATTAGCATTTTTTACCTTTAGGGACATACACACGTGTGGATATTGAACGTGACAACATATCTCATCATGGCAAACATTTGTGGCAAATTATTTGAAAATACATTCATTGGTTTAGAAGATATATGGCGGAAACAAAATCTCATGCACATGTTTTACTTTTGGCTTTTCAGTGTGACATTGAGAACTTGGACGCACACATGTGGTTATCAAATGAGACACATCCAGAGCTCCAGATAAGCTGCGTATTTGCGTAAATACCCAATTAAAATTGCCAAAAACCCAATTGAAATCAGAAGTAGCGAGTATCAAAAAGCAATTACATTTCTTTGTGTGGTTCATTTATCATGCTGCAGAAAACAATAAACAGACCACAAATATAGCATAGTTTTCTTATTTTCCATGAAAACACATCTTGGTATTTCATTAGAATTGTCTCCAAGGAGACAATTCTAATGAAATTCCAAGACGTGTTTTCATTTTGAAGCAAACTATTCAATAATTGCTGTCTGTTGATGTGTAAACAGTAGTGTGATTTTATTTTACCCAATTAAAATTTCTAATACCCAATTGCTTCAGAAAATACTCAATTACTAATTCCTTATCTGGAGCACTGCTCATCTAATCATGGCAAACATTTGTGGTAAATTATCTGAAAATCCTTCTTCGGTTTAAAAGATATAGAGCAAAATTTAGAACAGGACGACATACAAGCTGACTCCTATATACCTCCCATCCCCCTAAACTTCATTTGGGGGGGGGGGGGGGGGGGGGTATAAAAATGTTGACTTAGGCATGATTTGTATTGTAACACAAATTTGTGTCCAACCCAAGTTGCAATCCTGACAGTGTATATAGCAGTACCGAAGCAAACCAAAGCAAGCCAAGCCCCTGTGATCAAACACAGGGAACGGAATGCTCATGGGAAATTTGATATATTTATCAAACAAACTGTGTCATACTTTCCAAGAGTGCCTAAGGCTAAACTCGAGCTCTTTAAAAGCTATAAAATTATATTCATTATTGTTATAACAAGTGATAGCAATGCTAGATTAATTTTTAGCAAAAGAAGTAAAATTATATGTTTTGGTGGGGTTTGAATTCCCGATCAGACAGAAAGAACAGTAGCCTATTTCATCAACATTGCAAAGTATACTTTTCTAGCAAAGTATACTTTGAGGGAGTAATCATTCATTTTTCCTGAAATGCATTATTTCACATATAACTAACAACTGCATATATTTGATGATTAAAAGTATGCAGTATTATATAGAGAATAGTAGGTTAGTGCCGTGAATGGGAAAAAATATCTGGCAAGGCTCAGGAAATGGGATGGGCGAGGCTCTGCCGAGCACATCCCATTTCCGTGCAGCGCCAGATATTTTTTCCCATTCACGGCACTAACCTACTATTCTATTTATCCCGTGAACACCTACAAATGGCTGTAAAATGCAAAACTAGTAGTGACTGGGTATCAAAAATGTTTCACGGCACCGTGTTTCACGGCACATACGCACTGTGTTGACGGGATAAAATGTAATAAATTCAGTATACGGTAATAAAAATTAATATATTTATCCTAAAATTGAAAATTTCTCCCTCAAAGTATACTTTGCTAGATAAGTATACTTTGCAATGTTGGTGAAATAGGCTACAGAAGTACTACCAAATTGAGGATATTCACCAGCCTCAATACTACGAAGCTGCACACCATGTCTGTAAGCAACAACTTAGATGGAAGTGACATACATGCATTAACTCTTTGCAGGCTGGGAAATTTGTGGGCCATAAATAGTTCAAAAATAGCAGATGACAATTCATTATATTTTATTTTATTTCTCCTTATAAATGTCATGAATATGTCTTGGAATTTCATTAGAATTGTGTCCGGAGGACACAATTCTAATGAAATTCCAAGACATATTTACAGAGAGAAATAAAACATATATATATACTCCTAATTCGTTTGGCTGATATTTTCATCGCTAGCATGCAGTTAAATCATGTATTTATTATAAACGAAAACCAAGCGATGAAAAAGTGGTCGGATTAGCTCAGTAGGTAGTGTCGGGAGACCCCTGGTTTGATTTCCACCTCCACCCACTGTGAATGGTCAATTCGGCTTGTCCTTGGGCAAGACAACTTCCTAGTCCTATCAGATGGGGACTTAAATAGTCGGTCCCAACATGGAAGGTCATCGAGCCAGTGCCGTCGTTAAATCAAAGCATTTATTTACCAAGCAATGATACTGCATATGATTCACCTATTTTTTTAACTCTGTTGGTTGACCTTTAGCAACATTTTTTTTTATCTTATATTTAAGGGTGGGAATTGGCTCAAAGACCTTCCATACACGGTATTATCATCTTATAGTATAACTACACTGGCAAGCCCTGTTATCTCAGATTCTAGTCATACCTGGTTATCAAAAACACCAACCATGATGATTTGATTTTCCATTGCGCTAAACAGATTCGGAAAATTAACCGCCAAAACTATCATTCAAAATTGCGTTATAACCCAAAGTTATTACCGTTTATATTATTGGCAGACATCATTACTGGAGACAAGAACATGAAGTGACACCACGCAGGGAATAACAATCATGTGTGACACTGACTAGAGAAAAGGGGCTTATCGCTATTGCGACCAGTGTAGACCCATATCAGACTGCGCATATGCGCAGTCTGATCAGGGTCTGCACTGTTCGCTAGTCAGTCCGGCAAAACAGTCATGCTTTTAACAAATTGTATGGAGACGTATGACGTTGCAAAAGTTTGTTAGGAAATCCGGAGATACACTGGGTGGAAACACAATAAGCCAGATTTTCCAGTGACAGCCACGTATAATGATCAGGAATCCCACAGGAGTTCCTACAAGCAGTGTCAGCAGGTGGAATCAATGAAGCAAAATAGGATTTACTTGTGATCGTGTTGGTGGCCCACAAAACGACCTTTATATTACCGTAAAGTGTTCAGTTCGTATTTTATCGGGCAACTTTGAACCTGTCCATTCACGAGATATATGACAGCTGATATATGCTGTATCAGGCATTGGCCCTGATACAATGTATCACGGTCAATCTGAATTCATAAACATCTCATGCCGTTACCAAATGACGTCTGTGTAATGACACAATATAAACAAGAAATGGCATCGTTAAAGGAAGCTTATCCCCTCGCTGGCAGCCTTGATAAAAAAATAAAACAAGTCCTCAGTGACCTTGACCTTGGGTGGTCGAATGTGGGTCATACGGACAGCATTGATACTAAAACAAGACAAAAAAGAAACATTTTTGCCTTACAAACAAGGCGAACACAAGTCCTCAGTGACCTTAGGCGGTCAGACGTGGGTCGTATGCAAAACAAAGCATCATCGCTAGACACACATTGTGACCAAATATTATCAAAATCAGTGAAGTGTTTCAGGAGTTGTTGAAAAAAGAAACAACTTTATAACATTTTTGCCTTACAAACAAGGTGAACATAAGTCCTCATTGACCTTGGGCGGTCGGACGTGGGTCATATGCAAAACAAAGCACCATCCAGTTATTGAAAAATGAAAGGTGTTACGTACATGGCCTAACGCTATATCCCCTCTTGAAAATTTCTCACTCATTGGTGCTTTTATGTATATTTAATGTATGTATAGACCTAGGTCCGTTACTTAAACCTGTGGTTTCTATTACATCATTAACTCTTTGCATGCTGGGAAACTTGTGGGCTATAAATATCGGACAAAAAATTATCATATTTTCTTTTATTTCTCCCCGTAAATATCATGAATATGTCTTAGAATTTCATTAGAATCGAGTCCGGAGGACACAATTCTAATGAAATTTCAAGACATACTTACAGAGAGAAATAAAACATATACTCCTAATTCGTTTGGCGGATATTTTCGCCGCTAGCATGCAAAGAGTTAATGACGCTTGATACCACAATATGTGACTGTGACTGGAGAATGGGGCTTATGGTATTTGTAGGCACTTCTGATCCTGGCCTGCTCACACACTTCTGTAGCCAGATCAGGGGCCCGTTTCATTAAACTTCCTACGACTAAAATGTTCGTAAGTGCAAATTTAGGATAGTCTGTAAATTTCAATTGATGGATTTACATTTATTGAGCATAGGCTGCATATGCAGCCTATGCTCAATAAATGTAAATCCAATAATTGTTTACATGAAAACATTGTTAATGTGACATTTACAGACCATCATAATTTTTCACTAACGAACATTTTAGTCATAAGAAGTTTAGTGAAACGGCCCCCAGGAATGTATATTGTTTGTTAGAAGCATGACTGATCTAATGCAGTTCCTGATCAGACAGATCTGGATCTTCACTGGTCGCAAAGATCATAAGCCCCATTTGTCTAGTCGCAGCCACATTTAATTATTACAAAACAGTGTGAATGTGGAATATGGATTTGATCTAAAAGTCTAAAATGGACTCCTACATGAACAATATTTTACAGACTTTGCTGCCAGTGTAGACTAGTATTATTTCAGCCTGGCATTGTGCAGTGGGAGCTGGGACTACATGTTTTGACAGCACTTTAAGTGCTGTTAAACCATGTTTTATTGAGAAAAAAATACATATGAAACAACAGCAGACGAAAATTTTCGGTTCCCGCATTCTAAGTAGGGATGGCAATTAATATTTAAATATTTGTTTATTGACCGAATATTCGAATATCAGTTTGGTATTCGAATGGAAAACTTATTTCAAGGTATTGTTTGGTTTACTTTTTTCTCACCGTCGCACATACAGCAATTGATCCCGGTACGTGTCAAAGTTTGTATTGTCCGTTATCGACGATTAATACGGTATTGCGTCAATGTTTGCTTGTCCCTAATATCGACAATTAATAACACGGTATTGTTTTGACAGCCTGAAGGTTTGCAGGTGTTTAATCCGTACCATAATAAAGTTTAATTGCATTAAATAGTGTAGTTGTTGATCCTTGTTAAAGAACTCCCGTTGCTCTGTCGGTACACGGTGTTTTGTGGTGGTATAATTATGTGTTTGTTGAATTCTCATTGATTAACCAATCAGTAAATGAGTAATGAATTAATACCTGATTCGCACCAATGTTTCCAAAGAAAAAGAATCTACTAATATCCATCCTATTGGTTAATCGGTAATTAATTACTCAATATTCCAGATTTGAGCGATTATACGAGTGTTATATAATCACATTTTTAAATACTGTTTTACTAGTTTAGTAAAGTTGGACCATCATTAAAATACGTGTTGGATTATTAAATTATAAAAGAACAGATTCGTTGTTAACATGTATCCCCAGGACATTAATTTTCCACTCGCCTGAAAAAATAGTTAATTGATTACTATTTGAAGCACGTGGGAACTCAATTTATCCGAGACGTGTTACCGGTGTCAATTCCATAATAGTGAGGAGATTTAGAGGTTGGGTGGTTCCGAATATTTGAATAGAATTATGCGAATAACCAATCGAATATTCGAATACCATTTTTACCATTTGATGCCATCCCTAATTCTAAGGGTTAAATAGTTGGAGTTACATACAAGGTTTTGACAGGGCAGGATAGCCAGCTGGATCTACAATCCTGTTTTGTTAAATGACATCCGTTTTGACAGTCAGCCACGGCGAACTGAGGAATGATGAACTGAAATGGAAAATTGGAACACAAATACATGTAAATAAATAGCACACAAAAAAATGTACTTCAACATTGTAAGGGTTAACATACTGTTAAAAGAGAACTACAGTTTTAAGTAGAACATGGGCATCATTATTACTACTGTCTGTTTCACATTAACCTGCCCAACTTTTACACCTATTTAAACACCCTAAAACTCTTATTTTTTGGCATAAAATCATTTTTCAGCAAAATTTAGCAATGAGCCATCTTTTTATTTTTTGAATTTCGGTCCTATAATGAAGTAATAGCCATAAATCAAGAATTGAATGCAGGGTTGCAATGTTAAAATGTCACGTGCGATCAGATTTTGAACATTTTTCTAGCATCGAACTGCTTGCTGGATTTCATCATTAAAAACAAGACACTAACCTTGTATTTATGAGAGCAAATCTTGCCAAGTTGAAAAATAAAGGAATTGAGCCTCCATTTCTCGGTGTTAGTACAAGAATTACAGAAGAAAATGTCGAGAATTTGGTCCAAATACAACATGATGTCATCATCATCTGCTACAGCTTTCGTATCTATTGAAAACGCCAAGCTGAGGTTGACACGCTGTTCCAACCACGCAAAATTAATTGCACATATCCTCGCACATCGACACCGGTGTAAATCTACATTCTCTAATGGTATGACTTGGGAACACCATACATACGTCATTTCCGGCGGAAGTATATAGTCACTTCCTGTGAGCCAGTTTCTTTGCCGGACGAATTTCCGGCGGACAACTAACTTGGTTTACTAAATGCTGATTGGTTGGTGAAGGTCACGAGTTTAATCGAATCAAGTTCGTTAGCATTCACAATTTAGAATACATTAGGACGTATTAGCAATAGTATCAGATCGACTTGGAACCTTATGGATGAATGATATTCGCTAAATATATGAAGATTAAATGATTAATTGATATATTTTAATGCAAATTGTTTAAATTATATGCCAGAAAATGATGTTAATAAACAAATTTATTAATGTTTATTCGCAATTTGTGTTTAGTTCGCAAAAATAGTTGTTGTTGTTGACCGGAAGTGATTATTGCATAGCAGTTTCTTGTTTTATTGTCAACAACAAAAAATCGGTGAAATTAATTTATAATGCAAAAGCCCATCCATGACTGTTTATTCGAAATAACTTTGTTATTAGACGGATTTTCTTGAAATAAAAAGTAGGCTCATTTCTAAACAAGAGGGCCATGATGGCCCTAATTCGCTCACCTGACTCCATGAACACCAGAGGAGAATGTGACATTGAGTTCATGTGTTTTAAAAAAATTGTGCTATTTTTAGATGGCGGTCATCTTGGATTAAGCGACGACTCTCATTTTACAAAATCTGAAAATGCTTCACCCAGCATCGGCCATGTGGTTCCTGAGAAAAAGACGTTAAAAATCTTGAATAAATGGACCTTTTGGTGGCCATCATGGATGACATAATCATCCGATTCCGACAAATATTGCACCAGAGTGATCGCCTCATTGGTACCTTCAATTTGATATATGACATGACCATATTCAGTCAAAAATCCAATTTGACCCCACGGGCCACGCCATTTTTGACCCCGGGGTCACCATTTTAACAACTTTCAAAGAGCAATGTACATCGATCATTCCTACCAAGTTTCGTCGAAATCCGGCTAGCGGTTCATGAAGAAGATTTTTTAAGAATTTATGCTATTTTTAGACAGCGGCCATCTTGGATTAGCGATGACCTCCATTTTAACAAATCTGAAAAGGCTTCACCCATGGACCATAACATCTTAAGTTTGGCTACCATGGGCCAAGCGGTTCATGTGAAGAAGAATTTTGAAATCTCTAATAAAAGAACGACCTTTTGAAATTTCGGCGGCCATCTTGGATGACATAACAATCCGATTTGGACAAAAAATGTACCAGAGTGATCGCCTCATTGATACTTTCGATTTGATATATAACATGACCATATTCGGTCAAAATAAAAGTTGACCCCACGGGCTACGCCCATTTTTGACCCCGGGGTCACCATTTTAACAACTTTGAAAGAGCATTGTACATTGATCATTCCTACCAAGTTTCGTCGAAATCCGGCTAGCGGTTCATGAGAAGAAGATTTTTTAAGAATTTATGCTATTTTTAGACGGCGGCCATCTTGGATTAGCGATGACCTCCATTTTAACAAATCTGAAAAGGCTTCACACATGGACCATAACTTTTAAGTTTGGCTACCATGGGCCAAGCGGTTCATGTGAAGAAGAATTTTGAAATCTCTAATAAAATAAAGTTTTGACCTTTCGGCGGCCATCTTGGATGACATAACAATCCGATTTCGACAGAAAATGCACCAGAGTGATCGCCTCATTGATACCTTCAATTTGATATATGACATGACCATATTCGGTCAAAAATAAAATTTGACCCCAATTTGACCCCACGGGCCACGCCCATTTTTGACCCCGGGGTCACCATTTTAACAACTTTCAAAGAGCCATGTACATCGATCATTCCTACCAAGTTTCGTCGAAATCCGGCAAGCGGTTCATGAGAAGAAGATTTTTTTAAGAATTTATGCTATTTTTAGATGGCGGCCATCTTGGATTAGCGATGACCTCTATTTTAACAAATCTGAAAAGGCTTCACCCATGGACCATAACGTTTAAGTTTGGCTACCATGGGCCAAGCGGTTCATGTGAAGAAGAATTTTGAAATCTCTAATAAAAGAACGACCTTTTGACCTTTCGGCGGCCATCTTGGATGACATAACAATCCGATTTCGACAAAAAATGCACCAGAGTGATCGCCTCGTTGATACCTTCAATTTGATATATGAAATGACCATATTCAGTCAAAAATAAGCCACGCCCATTTTTAACCCCAGGGTCACCATTTTAACAACTTTGAAAGAGCAATGTACATCGATCATTCCTACCAAGTTTTGTCGAAATCCGGTTGGCGGTTCTTGAGAAGAAGATTTTTTAAGAATTTGTGCTATTTTTAGACGGCGGCCATCTTGGATTACGTAATGACGTCATTTTAACAATTTTGTAATCCCCCTACCTAAGGACCATGACCATGAAGTTTGGTGACCATAGGCCCAATGGTTACCGAGGAGAAGACGTTTGAAAATGTTCACGGACGACGACGACGACGACGACGGACGACGACGGACACATTGCGGTAACAATAGCTCACATGAGCTTCGCTCAGGTGAGCTAAAAATAATTTTACATTGTTTTATATAAAAAAATAAGCAGTTTGGAGTGTTTTTATAGCAATAAATCTTGGGCAGCATTTCGTGGAACAGACAATAAGTTAATCCAACAGAATTTGCCTTACAAAGCCTTATAAGCAAGGTGAACATAACTCCTAATTGACCTCGACTTGGGCGGTTGGACGTGGGTCGTACCGGTATGCAAAACAAAGCACCATCCCTAGACAAACAATGTGGCCAAATATTATCAAAATCTGTGAAGTAGTACCAGTACATAAGTTATTGAAAAATTAACCCTTACTACGCTGAATTAAATGTTGTCGTCTGCTGGAAATGTGTTATTTTCAATAATTCTCGACAAAAATGGTTTTGACAGCACATGAGAATCGTCTCCAGTGGAGACGATTCTCATGTGCTGTCAAAACCATTTTTTTGTTAAGAATTAACGCAAAAATGAAAAACAGCAGACGGCAATTTCCGTCAACAGCGTAGGAAGGGTTTTAAAGGGGTTACATACGCATATACATGGACAACGCTATATCCCCTCTTGCCTATCAATATAGGGATAATGAAAACTTGTGGGTTACATACGCATATACATGGACAACGCTATATCCCCTCTTTGCCTATCAACATAGGGATAATGAAAACTTGTGGGTTACATACGCATATACATGGACAACGCTATATCCCCTCTTGCCTATCAACATAGGGATAATGAAAACTTGTGCGTTACATACGCATATACATGGACAACGCTATATCCCCTCTTGCCTATCAACATAGGGATAATGAAAACTTGTGGGTTACATACGCATATACATGGACAACGCTATATCCCCTCTTGCCTATCAACATAGGGATAATGAAACTTGTGGGTTACATACGCATATACATGGACAACGCTATATCCCCTCTTGCCTATCAACATAGGGATAATGAAAACTTGTGCGTTACATACGCATATACATGGACAACGCTATATCCCCTCTTGCCTATCAACATAGGGATAATGAAAACTTGTGGGTTACATACGCATATACATGGACAACGCTATATCCCCTCTTGCCTATCAACATAGGGATAATGAAAACTTGTGGGTTACATACGCATATACATGGACAACGCTATATCCCTCTTGCCTATCAACATAGGGATAATGAAAACTTGTGGGTTACATACGCATATACATGGACAACGCTATATCCCCTCTTGCCTATCAACATAGGGTTAATGAAAACTTGTGGGTTACATACGCATATACATGGACAACGCTATATCCCCTCTTGCCTATCAACATAGGGATAATGAAAACTTGTGCACTTTGACCCTGAAATAAAACATATTAACCCTTAGACCGCTACACAATTTATTCTAAAGTGCTAAAAAGATAGTTATGCTTTGCAATTTTGGTGAAATAGGCTACAGGTAACTCGTATATTGACAAAGGTTTTCTCAACCAATTAACCCTTAGACCGCTACTCACAACAATTGTCGTCTGCTGTTGCTTTTATATCTTGCCTTATTTCTCAATAAAAACATGGTTTGACAGCACTTCAGAATCATTTCCAAAGGAAATGATTCTGAAGTGCTGTCAAAGCATGTTGTAAATTATTCTAAAGTGCTTTTTGATGATAAAAATGGAAAATAGAAAATAAACAGCAGGCGACAAAAAATTAAGATAGCAGTGTAAGGGTTAAAATATTCCATGAACAGTCAAACCTCTGATAAAAGTCAGCCATGAGAAGGGTATATTTTATATAGTAATTGAGTAATTGGGAAAACAAAGCGTGGGTGTTACGGAGGAGGCCTTTAGCACAGGTTTGATCTGGTGGCAACTTTTCGCATCATCAGAAGTCAAATGGTAGACTTGGGCATTGGG